>CM067326.1:117997997-118597997 GCA_034376525.1 Nicotiana benthamiana
CATGAACGAATGCAATATTCAGGTTGGGATGAATGGTCAAGGTTTAGTAGGGTTGTGGGGACTGGAGAGGAATGCTCCTGCCGAGATGGTTGTTGCTCTCCAGTTTAACTACAAATAAATAATACAAGTGTATACTGTGCATAAATTTAAACATGATGCAAGTTTCCGTTGAACCATGAATGTTGTCTTTGGACGGTTAGGATGACGTCCTTAGACCATGATGTCATGGGCAATGAAGCATATAATAAAGGATTCACATGCTATGAAATGATGCTCTCGGGCTATGAGAATGATGCCTTCGAACTATGATACCTTTGAATAATGATGTGAAAAGGATAAGAGGGGTCCTCAGGACATGACATAGCATTCTCGGGCTATGAAAATGGTTACTCTGAACAATGACACCTTTGGACAGTTTGGCGATCTTTCAGCCCATGAGATGCAGAAGGTACCAATCTTTCAGTCGATGCAAGATGCATATGAAGTGGCGGTCTTTCACCCATGCAGGAAGTAAACAAAGTGGCCATATTTCAACCATGCAAGAAGTATATAAAGTGGCGATCTTTCAGCCGATGCAAGATGTAAATGAAGTGGTGATCTTTTAGCCGATACAAGAGGTAAATGAAGTGGCGATCTTTCATCCATGTAGGAAGTAAACAAAGTTGTGATATTTCAGCCATGCAAGAAGTAAATAAAGTGGTGATCTTTCAGCCGATGCAAGATGTAAATGAAGTGGTGATCTTTTAGCCGATACAAGAGGTAAATGAAGTGGCAATCTTTCATCCATGTAGGAAGTAAACAAAGTTGTGATATTTCAGCCATGCAAGAAGTAAATAAGGTAGTGATCTTTCAGCCAATGCAAGATGTAAATGAACTGGCGATCTTTCAACCGATGCAAGATGTAAATGAAGTGGCAATCTTTCAGCCGATGCAAGATGTAAATAAAGTGGTGATCTTTCAGCTGATGTAGGATGTAAATAACATGGTGATCTTGCAACTGATGCAAGATGAAAATGAAGTAGCAATCTTTCAGCCGATGCAAGATGTAAATAAAGTGGCGATCTTTTAGCTGATTTAAGACGTAAATGAAGTGGCGATCTTTCAGCCACACAGAATAGATAGTGCTTAGTCTCAGAAGGTAGAATGGTAGCTTTATGCAATGAAAGAATGCAGATGGAGGTAGAGATTAACCTCGGAAGGCAGAATTGTAGCCTTATGCAATGCAAAGAATGCAGATGGACGTAGAGCTTAACCTCGGAAGGTAGAATGGTAGCCTTATGCAATGCAGAGAATTTAGATGGAGGTAGAGCTTAATCTCGGAAGGCAAAATGGTAGCCTTATGCAATGCAAAGAATGCTGATGGAGGTAGAGCTTAACCTCGAAAGGCAGAATGGTAGCCTTATGCAATGCAGAGAATGCAGATGGATGTAGAGCTTAACCTCGGAAGGCAGAATGGTAGCCTTATGTAATGCAGAGAATGCAGATGGAGGTTGCAATTTAGGGAATGCAGATGGAGGTAGATCTTAACCTCGGAAGGCAAAACGGTAGCCTAATGTAATACAGAGAATGCAGATGGAGGTAGAGCATGACCTCGGAAGGCGGAATGGTAGCCTTATGCAAGAGATAAAAGGGGAATAGTAATAAACTTTCCTTAGCTAATAGCCGATAGCTAATTTTGATATTGTGGATGTTGGGATATTGTGTGCGGATAGCAATTGTGATAGGTGTGATGGCTCTAGGAGTTGTATTTCTGAACAATGTGAGTCTCGTGAGTGAATAGTATATTCGATGATTTTGCAACTTGGGTGCCTGCATCCAAAGAAAAATCGTGAGTTTTGTAAAGGGGAAAGGTTAGATAGTATCCCCGATGGCTTTGCTTGACCTGCTCAGCTTTGTTTCGATGATACTGTGCGTATAATTGGGGTACGTTGCTAAATAAAGCAATTTTGGTTGCATACATGCATGTTTTAGTAAAATATAACATAAATACATAATTGAGAATAGTTTTCATCAGATGAACCGACAACTGCGACAAGGTTCCAGAAATTGCAACTTCTTTGGCTCCAGAATTTTGAGGGCTCTCCTCAAAATTCTGCCCCAGTTTACTGTGCTGCTACTTTTGACGGTTGCTTGCGATGATCGGCTGAAATTACTTCAGAATTTCGAGGGTCCTCTTCAAAATTCTACCCTAGTTTCCAATTGCAGGGGAAATGAAAATTGTATTGAATTGTGACTCAACCCATAAGGCTGCCTATGTATCCCCTCTTAAATGGGAATCAAGTCAAACGTAGTTCAAATTACATCATATAGGAAAGCATAATTACACATAGTAAGGCTTGACTTTATCTAAATTGATTGGTTTTGAAGAAACTTCTCCGTCTATTTCTACAAGTATAAGAGCTCCTCTTGTCAGAACCAGGTGAACCATGTATAGACCTTGCCAATTGGGAGAGAATTTCCCTTTGTATTCATCTTGATGGGGGAAGATTTTCTTTAAAACCAACTACCCCGCTGTGAACTGTCTTAGCTTGAATCTCTTGTTGAAGTCTCTGGACATCCGTTCTGATAAAGTTGGCTATGGTAAACTACATTCAATTTTTTTCCATCTATAAGAGCTAGATGCTCGTAACGACTCTTCACCCACTCTGCATCGTCGAGCTCAGCTTCATGTATGATTCTTAAGGAAGGGATTTCCATTATGACGAGAATTATGGCTTCTGTACCATAAACCAGCATATAAGGAGTTTCCCCAGTTGATGTGCGGATTGTGGTGATGTACCCCAATAAAGCAAATGATAACTTCTCGTGCCACTGATTATGCTTTTATATCCTTTTCCTTAGTATCTTCTTAATATTCTTGTTGGCGGCTTCTACAGCTCCGTTCATTTGAGGTCTGTAGGCTGTAGAATTTTTGTGTTTGACCTTGAAGTTTTCACACATGGCCTTCATCAAGTCAATGTTGAGGTTGGAACTATTGTTAGTGACGATTAATTCTGGAATCCTGAATCGACAAACAATACGGTCGCGGACAAAGTCTGCCATGACTTTCTTAGTCACTGCTTTGTAAGATGTCGCTTCGACCCATTTGATAAAATAGTCAATTTCCACTAGGATGAATCTGTGTCCATTGGAAGTGGCAGGTTCGATTGGTCCAATAACATCCATTCCCCAAGCGGCGATCGGCCATGGTGAGCTTGTTATATTAAGCTCGTTTGGGGGTACTTTTATCATGTCTGCATGTACTTGACAATGGTGGCATTTTCAGATGTACTGGATGTAGTCCGTTTCCATAATCATCCAAAAATAACCAGCCCGAAGTATCTTCTTGGCTGAGACAAACCCATCCATATGTGGACCGTAGGTCCTAACATGGATTTCATCTAGCAGTTAAGATGCTTTCTTTGCGTCGACGCACCTTAATAATCCAAAATGAGGAGTCCTCCTATATAGGATTCCTACGCTGCTAAAGAAATTGTTGGCCAACCTTCAAAGTGTGCACTTCCGAGAAGCGTTTGTAAGCTCTAGGTATTCTCTTTTTGTCAAATATTCCCTGATATCATAAAACCAAGATTTTTCATCTGCTTCTTCTTCGACATGAGCACAGTAAGTTGGCTGATCATAGATCTTCACCGGAATAGGATCAATGAAGTTCGTATCTGGATGTTGTATCACGGATGATAGCGTAGCCAATGTATCGGCAAACTCATTCTGGACTCTGGCAACATGCTGGAACTCTGTCTTATTGAACCTCTTTCTTAACTCCTATATATGATGCAGATAAGGGAGTATACTGGAGTTCTTGGTCGCCCATTCTTTTTGGACCTGATGTATAAACAAGTCTGAATCCCCAATTACTAGTAACTCTTAGATGTTCATGTCAATAGCCATCTTGAGCCCTAAGATGCAGACCTCGTATTCGGCCATATTGTTGGTGCAAGAAAACCTTAGTTTGGCATACACCGAATAATGCTGACCAATTTTTGATACTAGGACCGCTCTTATGCCGACTCCTTTGAAATTTTTTGCTCCATCGAAAAACATTCTCCATCAGTTATATGATTCTGTAATATCTTCTCCTATGAATGACACCTTTTCATCAGGAAAATATGTTTTCAAGGGTTCGTATTCTCCATCCACGGGGTTTTTGGCCAGGTGATCTGCTAGTGCTTACCCCTTGATTGCTTTCTGAGTCACGTAGACAATGTCGATTTCACTCAACAGGATTTGCCACTTGGCGAGCTTGCCAGTGGGCATGGACTTCTAAAAGATGTATTTCAAAGGATCCATCCTTGATATGAGATATGTAGTATAGGCATAGAAGTAGTGCCTCAGCTTTTGGGCCACCCAAGTTAGAGCACAACAGGTGCGTTCTAACAGAGAATACTGAGCCTCGTATGGAGTGAACTTTTTTTGAGGTGGTAAATGGCATGTTTATTCCTTCCTGTATCATCATGCTGTCCCAGGACACAATCGAAGGCACCATCTAACACTGCGATATAGAGTAATAAAAGTCTACCTGGTTCAGGCGAGACCCAAACTGGTGGCGTTGGCAAGTATTCCTTGATTCTGTCAAAAGCTTTCTGGCATCCATCGGTCCATTTGGTTGTGGCATCCTTCTTAAACATATTGAATATAAGCTCACAGATAACTGTATATTGTGCAATGAACCAGCTGATGTAGTTAAGTCTCCCCAAGAAACTCATTATGTCCTTCTTGTTCCTTGGCAGTGGCAATTCTTGAATGGCATTGATCTTTAATGGATCTAGTTCTATTCCCCGGCGACTCACAATAAACCCAAGCAATTTTCCACCTGGAACCCCGAATACACATTTTGTGGGATTTAGTTTTAGGTTGCACCTTCTCAGTCTATTTTAGAACTTCCTCAGATCTTCCATGTGATCGGTGGCTTTCTTAGACTTGATGATGACATCATCTACATATACCTCTATCTTCTTGTGTATCATATCGTGTAAAATGGTAGCCATGCCCTCATGTAGGTGGCCCCTGCATTCTTTAACCAAAACGACATCATTTTGTAGTAGTACATTCCCCACGGCATAATGAAAGTCGTTTTCTCAACATCTTCTTCAACCATCCAGATATGATAATAACCACTGAAACAACCCAGGAATGATTGCAATTTATGCTTGGCACAACTGTCAATCAGCATGTGTATGTTTGGAAAGGGGAATTCAACTTTTGGATTGGCCCGGTTGAGATCTCGTTAGTCGACACAGACTCTAACCTTCCCATTTTTCTTTATCATTGGCACAATGTTATCTAACCACGTGGGGTATTCCACCACCCTGAGAACCTTAGCTTTGACCTGCTTAGTGACTTCTTCCTTGATTTTAAAACTCATATCTGGTTTGAAATTTTTGAGCTTCTACTTTACTGGTAGACATGTCGGATCAGTCGGCAGTTTGTGTGTCACAATAGATGTACTCAGCCGAGTCATGTCATCCTATGACCATGCGAATATGTCCTCATATTCTCTTAGAAATTCTGTGTATTCCTTCTTTTCTGATGGTGACAAATGAATGATGATCCGTGTTTCTTTGACATTTTCTACATCTCCTAGGTTAACAATCTCAGTCTCGTCTAGGTTGTACTTTGGCCTGTTTTAAAAAATTTCAACTTCCTTAACAATCTCTTCCAGTATATCATCTTCCTCTAAATCTATATTCGCTTGTTGCGTTGTCTCGTTACACGTCAAAGTCATTGGTTCATCAAGATAAGTAATAGTAATGTTGTATAAGTAAAGTAATGAGAGAAAATAATAAAAGTAAGATTTATAAGAAAACTGAAATGATTTGATAAATTCCATAACTATTTTGAACATTGGAGCTCTTTCTTACGAAAATTAAAAATGCAAAAGGAAAGCCAACTAGTAAAAATAAAAATAGTGCATGATGCTTGTTCAGCCTTGCTACCCCGAGGCTCGCCGGGCTTTGGTAGTTCTAATAGTCCAATTATTGAGGCACGCTCCTTTTCCTACAGCCTGTATGGGATGGCCTTCCTCCCTCTCCTCCTCGAAAATGACAGAACAATCCATATCATCGTCTTCCAGGAACAGATTCCTCACTATTGCCAGTGATTTCTCTTCTTCTGATCCATAGGTAACTTCGCACGGTTGGAAGGTCTGCTCCAAGCATGGTATTGACTACTCTGCTGTATGGTAGGGACCGCACCATATTTCTTGAGCTTGATGGGCTTAACAATTCCTTGGAGATTCTTGCCAAGTCCCTTACCAAGTTCATATCTACTCCAGTTCCATATACTTCCAATTTTTTTGTCCCACCATTTGTTTTTATCGATGGCCTTGACTCGCTCGATATGGTGATAAGTTTCCCCGCCTATCCTTCTTCTGCCTCCTACCGCTGGGATGGTCTAGCGACTGTATATGGGGTTGCTACCATCGCCATGAATGATCACCTCTTGGTGATTCCACTCAAACTTCACTGCCTGATGTAGTGTTGATACCACGGCCCCGGTGGCATGAATCCATGGTCGTCCCAACTACAGATTGTAAGATGCTGGCACATCTATCACCTGAAAATCAACGTCAAACCAAGTAGGCCTCATTTGCAAAATAAGCTAATTTTCCCAATAGTGGACCTTTGGGATTCGTAGAAAGCCTCATCCTTGATCTCATGCAACCCATTTCCCAATGTACTGAGTGTTACCAACAGAAAAATAATCTTCGCACTGTATAGTGATTTGCAATGCCTTGTTGTGACTCAATCGCTCAAGTGGCAGCTCATCTTTATAAAATGGGATCTTGTGACTTTCCAATACCTAGACTACCATGTTTTCCATTTCTCAACCGGTGATGTTACTTGGTATATATGCCTCACTCAGCACTCTTAGCAAGGCATTCTTGTGTGCATCAGAACTTTGTAGCAAAACAAAGATAGAAATTTATGCTGGTATTTTGTTCAGCTGATCAATGACTGAATTCTTTGGCTTGTATCTTTCCTTAGAGATAATCGGGCCCGGCTTCAATAATGGTTGGCCGATTAAAGGCCTTCTTGCTTGACTCAACCAAATGCTCTGGGGTATAAACCCTTCCGGTTCTGGCCTCGGTTTTTTAGTCCCAATGTATGGCATTTGTGTGAAATGGTGTTACTCCCTACATTTCTATTAGAATTGGCGTGCCTATCTTTACTCCAAACAGAGCAGGCCCCTTAGGTGGTAAAAATGTAACTTAAAAGGGTGTAGGTGCGTTTGCTGGTGACAAGACTCAACCCCAATCGGCACTGGCGTCTTTGCAGAGGACGACACTTCAAACTCGAGTGGCTTAGACATGTTTACTTTGGTGTCCCCAATCGGGTGAATCTGAACCACAATCGGATTAAGGGTAACTACTGGCTTCTTTGGGTCATCGCCTTCTGTGATTAAACAAATCGATCCCTTGGGGTCCCAATCATCCTCTATCTCGATCATGTGAACACCTCCGCCCTTGTAGTCTGGCATAGGGTTATTGAAGACATTTAGAGTAGGCTCCTTTGCTATAATGATCTTATTATCAATTAAAGTTTGGATCTTATCCTTATAAAAGCGGCATTCATCAGTGGTATGTCCTTTCATGCCGGAATGGTATACACATGATTTATTTGGATTGACCTACTGAGAAGGGTTTTTGGGGTTTATGGCAGGGAAAAAGGTGACATAACGAGTATCTTTAAGCCTTTCATACAGCTGGTCAATTAGTTTAGCAATGGCGGTATACTATTTGGGAGGTCTGCAATCAAAATTTGGTCGAGATCTAGGGAAGTTTTGGCGTACAGGAGGTGACTGATAGTGGGATGGTTGAGCATGGTAGGCTTGGTAGACAGGTGCAGATTGGGAATATCTGGGTGAAGTAGGTTGATATGTAGGAGGTGGATGTGATTGATAAGTAGGTGGTGGAGTTTTGTAAGAGGGTGGGGGTGCTTGGTAATTCGGAGTAGGCTAATATATGAGTGGAGGCATTGGATAGGTTTGGTATTTGACAGGGGATTTGGTTCTCTGTACAACGCTTACGGCACCTACGTCCCTTTTCTTGGATGTACCACTGGACTGTAAAGCCTTATTGGTAGCTTGCAAGGCTTCAAAGTTTGTAACCATACCATTTTTGATGCCTTCCTCGATCCTTTCTCCTAGCTTGATGGTGTTAAAAAATTTGTGATTCTCGATTAGCATCAACCAATCATAATATTGCGGGTACTGAGCTCGGATGAAAAATTCGTTCATTTGTTCTTCCTCTAAGGCAGGTTTGACCTTAGCAGCTTCCAACAATAAACGCACTCGCGAAATGTTTCCGTGGGCTTCTTCTTCGGGTTCTGAATGTAGAACACATTTGGTGCATTTTCTGTTTTGAATCTAAGCTTTCCATAAAGTCAGACGCCATACTCACCCAGTTTGACTGTTTCTTCGGATCTTGGCTGATGTACCAAGATAGAGAACCTTCTTTCAGACTCTTCATGCAGATCATCGCATCCTTCCCTAGTCCGACCAGCTTGTCGCAGTATGTTCTCAAATGAACTCTCGGACCCTTTGTACCATCAAACATCTCGAACTTAGGAGGTTTGTACCCCTCGAGCAGTTCGACATCAGGTTGTATGCAAATATCTTCGTAATTCAACCCTTTGATCCCCTTATTTCTTTCGACGCCATGCATTCGGCTAGTCAATTTATTGAGTTCTTCAGCCAGGTTTCTGATGCTGAGTCTTTGTCATCAGACTTGGGTGTGCTTGAGATGGGTTGGCTGGAGTGTGGCGTGGTCTCCACGTAGATTGGGGTATGGGCAGTGGAGTACTGTTGGATGTGTGGCAAGTATTGCAGTGGTGGTGAAGAGCGGGATGGCTTTATGGTTTTGGGATGTTTTGTGGATTTGCGGGGTTCTAAGTGTTTAGAAAATTAACGTTTGGAGCAGTGAGGGAAAATGACAAATTTTTCAAGTTCCGAACTTGATCAAGTTCTTCTTGGAATTTCAGCAACTTTTGTTCAAGTTGGGATGCATTTTCCTTTGGAACCAGTGTATCATGAGTGACCTCTACCCATTCAGTTGAGTTGTTCAACTTTTCCATTTTTCTTTTGTCTTTTGTGTCTGATAGGACTGGGATGAGGAGTAGGCGGAGGGCCCCTGGATCTCGTAAAATATGATGATGTTGCCAAAACTCACAAACTAACCTTTGGGGAGGGGAATAAACAAAAAAATAAAAACAGAAGGTAAGAAGTCAGTGAGGATCATTAGAAAAATCTTTCAATATTTAAACACGCAGTGCTGAAATATAAAGTGTGTCCTAATTTTGGGGGCCTCATTGTGCCTGAGACCTAGCAATAAGTTTATTTGGAGAACGTAGAATGCTAAATACCTTATTTCATTGATAAAAGGTAGACGAATCCCAAACTGACACTAAAATAACAAGAAATTAAAAGTCACTAATGGTCATTGGCTTATTACATTTTATAAAGAGAAAATGGAAATTCCTATCTATTTAATCCCAGAAGGACCTTTCTTAGACTCAGCATCATTGGCTCCATCGAATAGCTTCCCTAGCTCGCACAGTCCCAACAGCAAGTAGGCTCTGGCCAGATGTCCGCCTACAATTCCTTCAGTAGTCCGGCAGTCTTCGACCCTCTTCAGAAACTTCATTTGTAACTCTATTATACCCCTCTCCAAATAGACTAATTGTTTGTTGGTGCTGACAGCCATATCCTTCCACTCTTCAATTAGTTTTTAATTAGCTTCCTATATCTCACGGTGCTTGCTTTCGCATTCTCGGATTCTCTTTCATAGATGATTGTACTTGACCTGTGCTTAGGCCATTTTCATCTATGATCCTGTTACCTCGAACAAACCCAGGCTGGACCAGACCACTATGATTATCCTCCAGCCAGCCTGAATAATAGGGAGCAAAACCTGCGTGGTATCTGTCTGGTTCGCTGGTGTCATTTCCCAAGACAATCTTGCAGTGCCACATGTGTTGAGCCTGCTGCCTGTAAGGACTATCGTCATCCTGGAAGTCAGCCTGAAAGTGACTCATCTTGTCAGCCCTGGGTACAACCTACTTCTTACACGCTTGTCTCATAACCCGAAGAGGTACGTAAGGGTACGTTCCTCTTAAGCCACTTAGTATTAGGAAAGGTGCGTCCCTGGACCGGACAATGAACTCCTCGATTGGGAACCACTCGAACATCCATTGTACCTGGTCCTCAGTTAGATTTTTGAAGAGTTCAAGCCATTCTCTAGCATTCTCCAATTGGGCGAACATGATGGCCATGTTATTCATTCACTTTAGGTGATGAAAAGCGATATGATCATCCCAGTCCCTTCGATGGATTTTCTGTCGGTACTCACCCTTTTGGAGATGTTCTACGAGCCAAAGTTGAAGTAGTAGATTACACCCTCGAAGTGTTTGGCTCCATGTTGACACCTTTCTAGGGCTCGGTATATCTCTGCAATGATCATTGGTATGAGACTGAATAGTTGTCCATCAATTCTCTCTATTAGAGTTTTGGTGACCATAGCTAGGCTGGTACGGATTCTTGCTTTCTTCATTGTAAACACTATCATCCCCAAGAAACAGAACATGAAGACAAATACCCTTCGGTGAATATACCCCGATGATGTAAGGGCAAACTCATCGGGATGAGTATGGTAAGAATTTTTGTGACCGTACCTCTCGTACAAATAGTCAAAGGGAATGTGCGACTCTTTCAAACATGTCAAGTCTGGATTCTTCTTTAGACTAATCGTTTTGAGAAAACCTCTACCTTTGCGGTTTTCCGGCATTAATACTCTCGGAGTTTCACATGGTATACCAGCTAGTCCTCATATTTACTCGAGTAGGGGTGTCATCTCGATGTCTCCGAAATAGAACACAGACCTATCACAATCCCAGAATAGAGTAGCAGCTTCTAAGATCTTTTTGTTGGGTTGAATTTCCAAGTGAGAGAGTAGATTCCCCAAATATTTTCGGATGAGAGTTTAATCACTGGAGTAAAAATCCTTCCACCAGCTTAGCAGTTTGGGCTGGATGTTGGTGACCATGCCTAATCTGGGGACTTCGTGCCTCATGTTTCTGCAAGACAAAGGGTTAGGCCCTTACCCCCATCAGACTCGACTATTAAATGTCAATAATTGGCATAGAAGCATTTAGTTCTCCAAATAAATGCACAAAACGTGGTAGTGTTCGTTTAGGTTTCGGGGAAACTTAGTGGACCTTGGACAAGGCTATCTTAAAGAGTCATTATGCGGACAACATAACTGACTCAGCTAGTTTTGACCATGATGCATGCACAATTAAAGAGAGTAAGGTTTCTATAGGGTATTAGAATTGTACCCTTGAGCAAGCAACTCAAGAGGAAAAGGCGCGGACTGTCAACTACACCGTTGTGACTAGTTTTACTGCAAATATGACTTTGCCATATTTATGGCTGATAATATTGGAAGGGCTCAACCACTCATTATAAGCGTTGCTATGGTATATTGTTTGGCACGAGTGGAATATGATGTTGAAAATATACAATTGCAATAAGTGAAACAAGTTGTCACGTATTTGCACATTCATAAAATGATAATTACAATAATTTAAAACAGTAATAAAGGAATGCAGTAAAGGAAAGCAGTAAAAGAAATAAGGGAAAGAAACAAAAATATAAGTGAGTTTCGTAATAGAAGAGAGAATTAAATGCTTAAAGGGATTAGACAAATAAAGACATATAAGAAATGTAAAGTCATAGTAATAGATTGAAATGGTAAAAGCCTAAAAGAAATCCCAGCAGATTTGCTATGCTGTCGCACGCCCTTTTTCTCGCGAAATCGGGTTTATGACATTTGGTAATATAACTCGTTCCCCTTTTGGGAATTGGATCTTTAGAATTGAAGAGTCGCCACCTAATGATTTAAGTGCATTAGGACACTAAGAGGTTTCAATTTGGATAACCAAAGATAGGGTAAAGGCTTGAAATTATCCCAAGAGGAAGGTGTTAGGCACCCCTCAGGATCCACAGTATGGTTCCCGGCCAAGCTATTTTTGTGAATTAAATGCAAATAACACATAGGCGAGTAAGAGTTTCATATAAGAGGGGATTTTCATGTAATGGTCACAAATAAACAAAATCAGCAAGAACTGAAGAGAGTTGATTTTTCTTTTCGTAGAAGAAACGGTTTTAAAAGATTTAAAAGAAACAAAGAAAAAAGGGAAGGGGGTCATAGGTTTATTAATAATATGGATCACCCCACACAACATCTGGTAATAACTCCTCAATGAGGGGCTACACGTGATGTTACCGCGTGGTCATCATATCCATATCTACCCTTTCCCACCCTGTAAGGTATTAAAGTCTGAAATGGTCTCATTTACTTATTGTATGCTATTACTCGCCCCAATCCTATCAGCCCCAGAGGCACTTGGGACTACTAATCCTAAAGGGAGGAGATATTGGGCTTATTTGTGGTTTCAGGTAAAATACTAAGGCAAAAAAACAAAACACATATAGCAAGTTTGGGGAAGCATATAAACAAATGATAGGGCTCAAACAGGCCTCCTTTAAACAAAAGAAAACACATGGTGCAGCATGACTTGCATGTACTGTTTAGGGTTTAATTAAAACTTAAAGAGTTGAGGCATACTAATTTATTGCATAGTTCAAATAAGAAGCCCCAATCAGGTCTGCCTGTTGGTTGTAGCATATAAAATCTGATTCAGTTTATAAGTTATCCTATGGCTTGCCTAAGTGTTGGAGGAAAACCTATAGGCAAGATATCTACTGATTTCGGAAACAAGGATACGAGTTGATTTTAAGAAAACGTTGTCGGTTATTAAGGAAAGGTGAGTTTTAGCAGAAGATCACAAGTTCTACAACTTGTAATGCATTATTTTTGCTAGTTTTAGACTTATAAACTGGTGAGGCGACTCAGATTTGATTAAAGCTCCTATAAACATGCTTTCTATGTGTTGTCGATTTTAGAACACCTTTGTGGACATAGAGAAATGCAGAAATCCTACAAACATGATATCTAGGTGTTGTATTTTATATATGAACATGATATCTAATTGCAGTTGGTTATTTAGACCTATAAACATATTTGCCTAGTGAGACGTGGATGTGCAAGATTCAGAAAATCCTATAGGCATATTTTCTACATGCATATGCATATTTTAGATTTTGAATAATTATAGACATGGTATCTATGTGAAGGCGCAGAAGTTCCTATAAACATGATATCCACACATGAGAACGCAAAGATTCATATAGACATTGTATCTATACATGAGAATACAGAAATTCTTATATATATGGTATCTATGTGACAGTATAGAAGTTCCTATAGACATAGTAGCTGTATGAGAATGCAGGATTCCGATAAACATGTTATCTACATACAAGAATGCAAAAATTCCTATAGACATGTTATCTATATACAATATGCAGAAATTCCTATAGACATGTTATCTACCCCTTATTGCATACATAGTTACCCCTCCCTTTTCATTAGCCATCCTCGAGAGTTTTTATTAGAAATTTATTACAACCTAGAAAAGAAAGTAAAGTAAAGAAAAATACATCAGAAACTAAAAGTACAACCAAGGAAAGCCTGATTCAGAGTTCTTGTCTGAAGTATGAAGCAAACCAACTCCACGAGGTCAGATTTTAAAGCCTTTCTTCCATTTGGGGTGTGTCAAAGTTCCCTAAGAGTCTCACATGAACTCCGGGTAGTGCTTACACCCAAATTCATTACCAGATTAAGACATAGTGCAGTGTGTAAGGGTCATCCCTCAAGTGTCCAAGTCTAAAGGGAACTCAAGGTCCCAAGGCAAGGCTCACAAGAGAGGGGCAGAACTTAGAGACTAAGAGAGACTGCAAATGCCTAATTTTGGAAAGGGGAAATGGAAAGGAAAACAGTTCACATTAATACACATAGGGGTATAGGGATTGGGGAGGAAGTAAAGGGGAAAAGACAGGCTGGTGGGCATACTCAGCAATGACAAGTGTTGCCATACCTATAAGCCTGTTAGAACACATTGTTTAGAGGATAAGATCCTTTAAGGGATCAAGTTCAATCCATAGACAATAACTTACATATTGCCATGTTTTAAACTATAACTCAAAACACATAAGAGGGTAGGGAGCATGGATTCATAGCAGAAACAAACAGAAAGAGATCAACATGCTAGTTTAAACATTTAACTTTGCAGAAGCATTAAAGTACACATGGATACAAAAAGTTGTAAATAAACGCATTATGATGATGCTGAAACTTAAATTAGGGCATACTAGCTTTAAAGAAACAAATAGAGAAAAAGTAGTAGGTCTTGTAAACATGTCACAGTGCAGGAAAAGAGAGAATACTATTATGAGTAAGTATGAGCGCAAAAGAGATTGTGAATTGTGAAGTGAAGGATTGTTCATCGTGTGTTGTGTGTTAAAGAGTCGTGCCTTTTATAGTATGAAAGCCATGAGGAAATAAGGTAAGAAAATAGTTAAGGAACTGATTGTCAATCAATTACACAAGACTTCCCTTAATTAAGGGATTCAGATTCAAATGGGTAAAAATAATTTAAGGAAAGAAATTGAATAAGCACTTTGAACAAAGCATGTAATTAAGGTCCAATGGATAAAATGCTATTTAACGACATGGTTTAGAAGCACACGGTTGTACAAATAAGGCAAGAAAATCAATAAACGGCTAGTAAATCACAGCCAAGGATCTTGTAATTACTGATCCAATGAATGAACTAAGTCGCAAAAGTTGAGAAAGGTCTTAACATAGGTCGAGTAATAGAGAGAATCAGCAAACAATGGAAAGAAATCAATCAGACCATATTCAGAGAATATGAACTGATCACAAATTTGAAGACCACTTTAGAGGGAAGTTTATCATATATAAGGAGCATACGAATATATAAAGCACGAAAAGAGATTGTTAGATCATTGTAAAATTAGTAGAAAATTCCAATATAGAAGAGTTTAGCAAAAAGTCAGAAGCAAGGATGTCCAAACTCAGTTCAGAGACTCGAAGTTGGTCAGAAAGAGTTAGGGGGTCTAAAATAAAAATCCTAGTTCAAGCAAATTACACAGCAAAGATGAGAGGGCAAGCAATTGAATCGAAAACATAATTTAGGGGTTTCAGAAAAGAACTGAAACTTTTAACATGCAAACACAATAGAAGGATTCAAAGCAAATAGAGTGGAAGAAACTAATTCAAAGAATAATGAGAAAAGACTGATAAGAACAGTAGAAGAGCATGCTAAGAAGTTTTAGAAGAAACTTTAAACAAAGCTCAGTAAAAGGAACTTAATACGGAAACTTAAGAACTTAGTAATGAAAAATTACAGTAGAAAATCATACAAGTACATAATATAGAAAACACAGTAGTGAAAACATACAAGAACATGGTAGAAGGAAAATACAAGGACACAAAAGAAAAAGCATACGAGAACATAATATAGGAGAATACAGTAGGATAAGCATACAAGATCATGGTAGAAGAGAAATATAAGAACAGTAGAGGTAAATACACACAAAAGACAAAGAAATTCAGAAAACACTTAAATACTTTCTCAGAAAACCCTAGATCGGAAAAGAAAATAGTTTTGAAAGCAATATTTGAAAGAAAAGCCATAGAAATTGTTTGAGGACTTAGGGAAAGCATAGATACACAATGGATCTAAAGTAATCGAATAAACTTCGAGAGGTTATGGTTTCAGAAGAACCCTAGAAGTGAAAAAGGCTTTGAAATGTCACTGATCTAAGTCGGAGAGGTCAAAATCAGGCTCGAACATCCATGGCACGCCAGAGATGGCCGGGAAACTCAAATCGGACAAAGCCTGGACCAACTATGTCGTAGTCAGGCCTTGAATCTTCAAGGACTGGGCATATAGGAGCAATAAGAAGTGAGTATAGGGTCTACATAGCCTTGGAAGCCATGGATTCCGGTGGCTTTCAGGGTAGAGATGGTGGTCAGGGTTTTAGAACCTTCGAGAGGGTTTGAGATACTGGAGGATTCAAGGACGGCGCTTGGGTGATGAATGAGTATGGTTTTAGGGGGTTGGCAAATTAAAAAGGAGAGAATGAATATGGCCGTTGATCATTTTGATTAACGACCTGAATTAAGCGGGGAGTCGTGCGGGTTGGATTTAATTGGGTTCTGGGTTGGGTAAACTCAGGATTTGGGCCAGGTAATGGGTTTTGAATTGAGTTCAATTAAGAGTGTCAAATCTGGCTAAAATTTATATAAAAATAGGCTAGCATTTAAATAGCCACTTTTCCTTATTTATTTTATAAAAAAATAGTAAAATATTTTCTATAAACAAATTAAAGGTGCTAAAATAATTAATAACATATAAATATATAATATAAAATACTGAAGTCAATTTTATAACTATAAATACAATTAAATCTTAAAATAGGCTAACACTGCAATTATATGCGATTTAGCTTTAAAAGTACTAAATAAATTTATAAAAATATGCAAAAACTATATTAGCCATGTTTTAGTATAAATATGAGAATCACATAAGTGAATTACAAAAATGACAATTTAGGGCATAATTACTAGATTTTTCTTGATAAAATAGGGCAATAAAATTGGGTTAAAAGTCTTTTAAAATTTAAGAAAACCCTTGGACATACTTATATATGAATAACTATGCTGTTTGAAAGGTATTTTGTATATATAAAAAATATACAAGAAAAAATTAGGTATTAATTGTGAACACCTAATTTTTTTTATCATATTTAGATTTTTCACTGCTTTTTAGTATGTAAATATTATTTGAGTTTAATCTACATATTTTAACCTTTATTTCATTTTTAGTCGGTTTTTATTTAAGAAAATAAAAAAACTGCAAAAATATGTTCTCCTATTCTAGCTAGTTGATATTTGGTCTAGTTAGTTTTATCTTTGAAAAAAATACAAAAGTTAGTCTTGGCATTTTATTTTCAAAAAAAGGATAAGGAAGAAAAGTTTCAAAATATTTTACTTGGTTTAGGGTAACTTTAAATTATAAGTATTTCGTAATTATTGAGTAGTTTATGAATTGCTCTAATAGGATTATTTTAGCTCTCTTTTTAATATTGCCTACTTTAGATAAATAGTATAGTATTTCGTAACTAGTTTTATTTTATCATTATTAGGAAATAAAACAAAAGAAAAAAAAGAGAAGCAAAAAATGGAGATAGAGATCAGATCTTAGAGCTCCCCTTTAGGAGAACAACGGCGCACCCTTCCCTGTTTCTTTTTCATTTTTCTTTCTCAAAAAAAACCACAACCAAAAGATAAAGGAGAAAGCCCCAAACTCATCCCGATAGCACTCATGAAAATACCCCAAGCTCCATTAAAACTGATCCCAGAACCAGCTGAGAACCAGGCCTAAAAACAGTCCGTAAACCACAAAAATTGTCACCTAAAACGGTCCAAAAATGCAGCCAAACCAGCTCCAAAAGCAGCTGAAACGTCACCCAAAAACTAGCTGAAACGCAATACCAAACCACCCAAAAAATGGTAGTCGTCGCACCATGTTTGCCGATGAACAGAGGTTCATTTTAACTGTGTAAGAACACTCAAGTTCAGTTGATTTTTGAGTTGGGTTCAAGTTTTCCGGCGCCGGCGTGGGTCTTGATCGGATTGTTGTTTGTTTGCTGCTGTTTCGCTTATCGAATTTGCGGGTGTTCTTAGCCTTTATTTGGTCTTGCTAAGTTTGATTCTTACTGTTGAGGTATGTAGCTTAGTTTACACAATGTAATTGTTATAATTGATTAATTGAATATCATGATATTATTCAGTTTGTTCACTTTGTGTCTGTATGTGTGAGATTAGTTTACTTATGTACTTGATGACTGTAAATTACTACAACTTTGGTTTGGGAAACGTTAGATTGTTAAGTTTCTATATAGATGATGAAAAATGGATACTGGTATAGCAAGTTGAGTTTAACATGGGGCTGTTGTTATGCTGTTGATTGAGCCGTTCTAGTATGCTCTTTTCGCAGGCTTCGTCGAACTGCATTTCTATTTGATCTGCACTTCCTTGCTGTTTCTAATTTCTACATACACTACTTAATGTTGAATTTTAAAGAAGCAACGTCTGCCAATAATTATCATTGAGTTTAAGGTCAATGATGGAATGAATTAGCCCTTTGATTCTGGATACTCAGACGTTGATATTGAGGGTATTACATAGTTATTTCTTAATTGTTCATGGTCATGCAAATCTCAAATTTTAGGATAACATAATGATGAAACGTGTAGTTGCCTTAGGCACGTTATTCTAATAATTTACCTTCCTAAACTCGAGTATGTATTTATGTGACCCAAATCCAAATCTCAACAATGTTAAATAAAATATGTCGAGAACCGCGAGTAGATTTATATGACGTGGTTCGAGACGTATTTTAAATAATGTTATAATTTTCCTTAAATAACAATTAATAAAAGCGGATGTAAAGTTAAAAATATAACATAGGCTAAAACATGTACTAAAATCAGATAATAGGCCAATTATAACAGCTGAGTGACCAAGCTAGAATCATGGAGCTCGGGAATGCCTAACACCTTCTCCCAGGTTAATAGAATTCCTTACCCGGATTTCTGGTTCGTAGACCATAATACAGAGTCAACTCTTTCCTCGATTCGGGATTTAAACCGGTGACTTGGGACACCATTAATTATCCAAGTGCGACTCTGAAATCTTTAACTAAATGAATCCCGTTTCGATTGTCCTTTAATTGGAAAAAAACTCCATTTTATACTCTTCGCGAGTAGACTTTCTAAAAAGGAGGTGTGACATCAACAACATTTTGAAAGAATGGCTAAATCCTGTTTTTCTGGTATGTTTTATTCACTGACGTCAGGCTTTCTTCACCTTCTCGAAGGGTCTGCCGCAATCGCGAAGCAACGGATCAAATAGATAGCCTACACGTTCGCGAGATACCCTTCCCCTGCACGAGCCATGTGCCACATTCGCGAAGAGTATAGATCAATTCACTTCCCCCAGGTCCCATGCCTACGCGTTCGCGAAAGTCTGGTCGCGTTCGCAAACAGTAATGCTCCCACTGCTCCGCATTCGTGACCCAGCCTTCGCGTTCGCGAAGAAGAATTTTCACCCAGACCTAGTTCACTATTCGTGTTCGCGAGAGTACCTTCGTGAACGCAAAGAAGGAAACCAGAAGACACCTGAAGCTGCAGAAAACCCAGATTTTCTAAGTTTTATTCACCTCAGTAGTCTATCCGAAACTCACATGAGCCCTCGAAGCTCCAAGCCAAACATACACACAAGTCCAAAAACGTCATAAGAACTTGCTCGCAAAATCAAATCGCCAAAAAACACCTAGAACTACGAATTGAACACCAAATCAAATGAAATTTTCAAGAAAACTTTAAAACTTCTATTTTCATAACCGAACATCCTAATCACACCAAACCAACTCCTTTTTCACCAAATTTGACAAACAAGTCACAAATTTTATAAT
Organism: Nicotiana benthamiana; assembly: GCA_034376525.1. Classification (NCBI taxonomy): domain Eukaryota; kingdom Viridiplantae; phylum Streptophyta; class Magnoliopsida; order Solanales; family Solanaceae; genus Nicotiana; species Nicotiana benthamiana. The sequence goes on from CM067326.1 coordinate 118,017,461, forward strand.
GGACCTATACCGGCTGTGAAACCAAAATATGGACCCGATATCAACAAGACCAAACATCAGCCAATTCTTAAAATCATTAAACTTTCAATTTTCAACAAAAACTAATAATTGAGCTAGGGACCTCCAAATTCGATTCCGGGCATGCACCCAGGTCCCAAATTACGATACAGGGTCACTAGGACTATCAAAATACAAATTTGGGTCCGTTTGCTCAAAACATTGATCTAAGTCAACTCAAATAAATTTTTAAGCCAAAAAATTCTTGTTTTATCAGTTTTTAATGTATAAGCCTTCCGAAAAATACCCGGACTATGCACGCCAATTGAGGACGGCTAAAATGAGGATTTTAAGACCTTGAAACACAGAATAAGGTTCTAAAACATAAGATGATCTATCGGGTCATCACATTCTCCACTTCTAAAACAATCGTTCTTCCTTGAACAGACATAGAAAAGTACTTGGGCTGGTGAAAAGGTGTGGATATATACTCCGTGTGTCCAATTCGGACTCCCAAGTAGCTGCCTCGACAAGCTAACTCTCTGCTGCACTCGAAATGAAGGATAACTCTTTGATCTCAACTGACGAACCTGCCAGGCTAGAATGGCCATCAGCTCCTCTCACAAGTCAAATCCTTGTCCAACTGGATAGAGCTGAAATCTAACACGTTAGACGGATCACCGTGATACTTCCGGAGCATGGACACGTGGAATATCTAATGAACTGCGGACAAATTAGGTGGCAATGCGAGCTTGTAAGCCACCTCACCCACTCTTGGATGAATCTCAGAAGGCCCGATATACCTAGGTCTCAACTTGCCCTTATTTCCAAACCTCATTACACCCTTCATGGGTGATACCTGGAGAAACACACTCTCTCTCTCTAACCATGAATGCAACATCACGAACTCTACGGTTGGCATAACTCTTCTACCTGGACTGAGCTATACGAAATCTATCCTGAATAATCTTGACCTTATCCCTCGGCTCAAACCATCTTACTGGCGATTAGCACTGCCTATCGTACAATGCCTCATAAGAGCCATCTTAATATTTGACTGGTAGTTTTTGTTGTAGGCAAACTCTGCAAGAAGTAAGAACTGATCCCAAGAGCCTCCGAAGTCGATAACACAAGCGCAAAGCATATCCTCCAATATCTGAATAGTACACTTGGACTGTCCGTCTGTCTAAGGATGAAATATGGTGCTCAACTCAACCTGCATTCCCAACTCACATTGTACTGCCCTCCAGAAATGCGAGGTGAACTGTGTACCTCGATAAGAAATGATAGACACGGGTACACTGTAAAGACGAACAAAATCGCCAATATAAATCTCTACCAACCACTCTGAAGAATAGGTAACTACTACAGTGCCGACTTGGTCAGCCTATCATAATAACCCTAACTCCATCGAACTTTCGTTGAGTCCGTGGGAGTCCAACAATGAAATCCATAGTGGTACACTCCCACTTCCACTCAGGAATCCCTATCTTCTGAAGCAAACCACCAAATCTATGATGCCTATACTTTACTTGCTGCAATTCAGACACCAATATACATATGCAATTATATCCTTCTTCATCCTCCTCCACCAATCCTGATGTATCTTGGTGGCACCCAAATGAATAAAATACCAGGAACTGCGGACCTCTTCAAGAATCAACTAACAAAGCCCATCTACATTAGGAACACAAACACGACCTTGCATCCTTAGAACTCCATCATCTCCTACGGTAACCTGCTTGGCATCACCGTGCCGCACTGTGTCCCTAAGGACAAGAAAATGAGGGTCATCATACTGTCGCTCCCTTATACGATTGAACAAAGAAGACCAAGTGATTGTACAAGCTACAACATGAATGGGTTCAGAAACATCCAACCTTACAAATCGATTGGCCAAGGACTGAACATCTAATACAAAAGGTCTCTCACCGACTGGAATGAACGCAAGGCTGCACATACTCATTGACTTTCTACTCAAGGCATCGGCCAGCATATTGGCCTTCTCGGGATGATATAAAATAGTAATATCATAGTTTTTCAATAGCTCCAACCATTTTCTTTACCTCAAATTGAGCTCCTTTTGCTTGAATAAATACTACAAACTCCTATGATCCGCGAATACCCCACACGACACGCCGTAAAGATTGTGCCTCCAAATCTTCAACGCATGAACAATGGCTGCCAAATCTAAGCTATGAACATGGTTATTATTCTCGTAAACCTTCGTCGTCGCGGCGCATATGCAATCACTTTGCCGTCCTGCATAAATACCGCACCAAGTCCAATAAGAGATACATCAAAATATACCGTATAAGATCTTGAACCTGTGCAAAAATCCAACACTGGTGCCGTAGTCAAAGTGGTCTTGAGCTTCTGAAAGCACGCCTCACACTCATTTGACCATTTAAATAGGGCAGCCTTCTGGGTCAACTTGATCAACAGGGCTGCTATAGATGAAAACCCCTCCACAAACCGACAGTAATAACCTGCCAAACCCATGAAACTCTGGATCTCTATAGCTGATGTAGGTCTAGGCAGTTCTGAACTACCTCAATCTTCTTAGGATTCACCTGAATAGCTTCTACCGATACAACGTGCCCTAAGGAAGCGACTGAGCTCAACTAAAACTCGCATTTTGAATGCTTAGCATATAACTGGTTGTCTCTCAAAGTCTGAAGTACGATTTGAAGATACTTCTTGTGCTCATCCCGACTGAGGGAGTAGATTAAGATATCATCGATAAACACACTTACAAAGGAATCCAGATAAGGCTTGAACACTCGGTTCATCAAATCCATGAATGTTGTTGGAGCATTTGTTAGCCCATATGATATCACTAGAAACTCATAATGCATGTACCGAGTTCGAAAAGATGTCTTAGTGACATCGGATGCCCTAATCCTCAATTCTATGACAGCTATAACTCAGATCAATCTCTGAAAACACCTTGGCACCCTGAAGCTGATCAAATAAGTCATCAATCCTCGGCGGCGGATACTTGTTCATCGATCCATCCTTCTTCTTCACAAACAATAAACGCGCTCCCTAGGGCAAGACACTAGGTATAATGAAGACCTTATCAAGAAAATCTTGCAACTCTCCTTTAATTCTTTCAACTCTAGCGAGGCCAAAGGGTATGGAGGAATAGAAATGGGTTGAGTGCCCAGAGCCAAATCAATACACAAGTCAATATCTTTGTCGAGTGGCATCCCCGGCAGATCTGCAAGAAACACCTCTGGAAACTCACGAACAATTGGTACTGAATCCATGGAAGGAACCTCCGCACTAGAATCACGGACATAAGCCAAATAAGCTAAACACACATTCTCGATCATATGTCGAGCCTTCACATAAGAGATAATCCTGTTGGTAGAATGGCTAGGAGTCCGTCTCCACTCTAATCGAGGCAACCTCGCAAAGCGAAGGTCACTAACTTGGTGTGACAATCCAATATAGCATGATAAGGTGACAGCTAATCCGTACCCTCAATGACATCAAAATCAACCAAATCGAGAAGTTGAAAATCTACTCTAGTCTCAAGACCCCCAATGGTAGCCACTCACGAATGATAAACACAATTTACAATAATAGAATCTCCATAGGTATGGACACATACACAGGAGTAGTTAAAGAATCACGAGGCACAACTAGATATGAAGCAAATAGGATGACACATAGGAATAAGTAGAGCCCGACTCAAATAGAATTTAAGCATCTCTATGGCATACTGAAACACTACTTGTAATAAAAACGTCAGATGACTCAGCCTCAAGCCTGGCTGGGAAAGTATAACATCGGAGCTGGGCCCAACCACTCTGAGCTACATTCCTAGGACAGCCTCCTACTGGCTGGACTCCATCTTTAGCGGCCTGGCCTCCACCTCTAAAATCCTAATCTCTGCCTCTAACGGCCTGACCTCTACCTTTGGCTACCTAACCCGTACCTCTAGATGGCTGAGTGGGCGGTGGTGCAACCGGTATCAGAATCATGGCACGAGAACTCTACTGTGGCTTAGTGCTCAATAATGTCAGATACGTCCTCCTAATATGCCCAAAACCACCATACCCATAACATCTATCTCGGTGTTGTGGCTGCTAAAATTGAGACTGGCCCGAAGGGGTCGGATGACTGCGGTCGCAACTCTTAATAGGAGGTAAACTGATAGGAGTTGGTGGTGCACTGTATGCTGGCTACCCAAGATGAGGCACATAAGGACCACGACTTCCTGAAGTATTATGGGATGCCTAAAGCGCTAACTGATATGTCCTAGGAGGATATCCCCTACCAAAAGTACCCCTGCCTCCAGATGAGGCACCACTAAAACCACCGAAATGACGAGGTATCTTATCAAACCCCTACATTCTCTCTTGTAAAAGAATATTCTCAATCCTCATGGCAATATTAGTATCCATCTAAAAAAAAATCTCACTCCAAGTCTCCTTGGCCATTTGAAACTTGATAGGATGAGCGAGTCCCTCAATAAACCTCCTCACCTTCTCTCTCTCTCTCTCTCTCTCTCTCTCTCTCTCTCTCTCTCTCTCTCTCTCTTTCAGTAGGAAATAGAAGAATAGCATGACGGGCTAAATACACAAAGCGGGTCTCGTACTGGGTGATTGATATGCCGCCTTGCTGGAGGCGCTCGAACTTCCCGCGGTAACACTCTCTCTGTATGATTGGAAGCAACTTCTCAAGAAATAGCTGAGATAACTGATCCAAAGTAAAGGCAGGCGACCAAGCTAGTGTAGTCAACATATAATCTCTCCACCACCTCTTGGCAAAACCAATCATCTGAAACACATAAAAATCGATCTCATTGGTTATACCCATGTTTTGCAGTACCTCATGACAGCAGTCAACATAATCCTGTGGGTCCTCAGAAGGTGCTCCACTAACGTGATCTGGAAAAAAATTGGTGAACCTGTCCAATATCAATAAGCCCTCAGAAGATATGGCATGTCCATCACCGGCTTGTGCCACAACAACTGGCTGTACTACTCCAACTTGTGGGGTTGTTCGAGTTGATACTAGGGAGTCATCTGCTCTGGAGTGTGAGTAGCGGGAGTTTGTGCTCCTCCTCCAACCTGAGAGACGGCTGGTGCAATAAATGTACCGTCCTGGGCCACACCCCCCATAAAGCCAACCAAACGGACCAAAGCATCCTGAAGCACTAGGGTGGCGATGAACCCCTCTGGGACCTAAGCTGGTCCGACAGGAATAGTTTGGGATGGAACCTCCACATCAAACTCCACCCGAGGCTCCACCGTTGGTGCTGCTTCTTGAGCTTTGGGATGATCTCTGCCCGTGCCTTGGCCTCTGGCGTGACCTCTGCCTCGGCCTCTACCCTTCGTAGGAGCTGCTGTTGGGGGCTCCGGGTGCTGTCCAGCTGATATGTGGTACATGTTCTCACCATCTGCAAGAGAACAAGAATAGAAGGGTTCAATCAGCAATAATAGAATAAAATCGCACGACAGAGAAGAATAGAAGTGAAATTGTTCCTAACTCCATAGCATCTGGAAGATAAGTACAGATGTCTCTGTACAAATACTCCAGACTCTACTAAGTTTGCTCGTGACTTGTGAGACATATGTAATCTAGTGCTTTGATACCAACTTGTTATGATCCAGAATTCCTACCATCGGAATCGTGATAGCGCCTAACATTTCATTTGTTAGGCAAGCCAACATTAGAAAAGTTTATCCACTTATAACATTTTGAATTAAATAATAAGAAAGAAATGAAATAACTAAAATAATCTAAAGAATAAATGCGGAAGCTAAAACTGCCAAATATCTACTATAAATCCCTTAATTTGGTGTCACAAGTGCACAAGCTACTAGAATAATACATACACGGGTCTGAAATAAATACAAATCTGTATGATTGAAAATACACAGCTAAATAAGAATAAAGAAGGGGACTCCAGGAACTGTGGGTGCTTAGCAGTTGTACCTTAAGTCTCCGCTGAACTGATCAATCTAAGCACGCTAATAGTTGCCACTGGAACCGGCTACAATATCTTCACAAGAAGTACAGAGTGTAGTATGAGTACAATCGACCCCATGTACTTTGTAAGTGCCGAGCCTAACATCGACGAAGTAGTGAATATGCTAAGACGAGTCACTTACACTACAACATGTACGCAGTATCTAATAAAGGCAGAAAAAGAAATACGGAACAAGATAAAACAACCAACTGAATATGGCTGCTACAACCTCAAGGAATAAACTGGTGTCGTTCAGAATTATCAATCTTTAGAATTTCAAATAAAAATATCGAAAACCAACATAGCTTGAGTAAATAGAAATACCTAGGTTGTTACGGTGCGCAACCCGATCCCACGGAATAACAAGAAATCCTCACTTATTTTACCGTAGTAAAATCACAACAACACGCGCAACCCGATCCCACCATACGGACCCGGTATCAACAAGATCAAACATCAGTCAATTCTTAGAATCATTAGACTTTCAAACAGGCAACTTTCAATAAAAATTAATAATTCGAGATAGAGACCTCCGAATAAATTTAGGGCATACGCGTATGTCCCAAATTACAATACTGACACACCGGGGTCGTCAAAATACTAATCTAGATTCATTTGTTCAAAATGTTGACCGAATTCAACTCAAATGAATTTTTAAGGCAAAATTTCTTGTTTTATCAGTTTTTTACATATATACCTTCCGAAAAACATACGGACTATGCACGCAAATCGAAAAAGGCTAAAAAGAGATTTTTAAGGCCTCGAAACACAGAATAAGGTTCTAAAATATAAGATGACCTATTAGGTCATCGCAATAGTAAATACTAAGAATATCATATATATAATTTTTTTTGATTAATTGTCTTGTCTCAACAAGTACTATGCTTAACAAGCTTAATTAGATGGATGTCATGATTATGCCTTACTCTTAGTTACTCAATTTACCTTCTAATAAAACTCAGCAATTAGACCTTTTTTTATAAATTTAAAAAAAAATCTTGTCATTGGAAGGATTGCTTAGCCTAAGGATGCAGTTTTTGTTAATTAAATTAGAATATTACACAAAAAAATTAAAAAACAAAAAAACAAAATGAAGGTCAGCTATAACATCATCTTAGAGCATTATGATGTATGACTACTCCGACGATTCTCGACTCAACCAGAGGCAAAATCTGAACTAGTTGGTTAACCATACCTAATTTTCTTAAAGCTGACCTCACTGACAAAAATATATTAAAAATTTTTTTTAAAGAAAACTAAGTCTCATTTTGTTGTTATTTTCTTATATATGAAGATTGATAATTTATTAATTTTACTTGTAGCAACAGATACAAGCAGAGGCAAAGAAAAAAGTACAAGCGGTTAATCAAAGGACTCAGTGTCCGTACCTATTTGAGCCCAAGAATCAAAGAAAATGAATCTTACAATACATGAGAGTACAAATACAATATCTAATGGGTATTAAATTTTGAAAATGTTAGAAAATCTGTATTAAATATAATGATTGTGTAACATAATATTTAATATCTTTAATTACCCATAATAGCGTCATTACGACAAAGGCAAAACGCATATCTCTCAAATAGCTATAAAAGGGATATAGCTGATCAATTGTAGGGACACGAAAAAATATTATCTGAATTGTTTTTTTGCTTTTCTCTTGATTATCTTATTGTAAGCCAAATTACTTTCTTCCTTATACTCTTTTGATTATCAGTAACCCGTTTTCTAAATTAGAACTTTGATCGAAAATCTCATTTTTTGGTTAAACAATTTATATTTTCTCTACAATTAAAATCTTTTTCTCCCAAAAGAATTACGATAGATTCAAGTACTCATTTTATCGATAAAATTATGGGTTCAAATATAACATGTATCGAAATCTTAAAAGATTATTATATATATTCTGTATCAAAAGTGACGAATTCAGATGTACTCATAGCCAAAAGGCTATATGCGGCCTCCGAGGCCAATTACTTTGAAAAATGCTCTCCTATAAATTCATATATAATTCCATAAAAGATGTAGGCCTGAAATCACGAACATTCAAGTAAGGTGATTTTGAACTACTCTTCTCACCATAATTTAGTGATATTGGTGAAAGTTTTCCATACGACATATATGAGTTCAATTCTCAATATTATCTAAATTTTCCTTCTCCCAATATCGAATAGGGAAAAAGAAGAAGAAAAAAACTGCTCCTCTCTGCATGAGAAGAAGTATGACAAAATAAATAATAGAAGAAAAGGGGAAGCATGATATTGACTTAATGCATGCGATATATTGGGAGGAAACTAATAGGTTTTGGAGGGTTACCAACCAAACCAATGAAAGAGATATGACTTTAACGTTTAAAGATTAAGAAGGATATACAATTATATAAAACTCTACAAAAGTTAGCCAACTAATCAATTGATGATGTACCAAACAGCCTATTTGGAAGATCACCAGTCAGTCAAAGCTCCTCATTTCTGAAAATGACATTCAGTTTTCATACTATCTTTGAACCATACAAACTTCATTATTTTAAAATCACTATTTGCAACTGCAAAAGAATTACCCATAGTTACGTTGATTCTTTAGTTTACTTTACCATTATCGATACATAAAGGACAGGCAGTTCGATGCACAAGGTATTACACAAAATTTTAAAAAAAATTACACCTTAAGGAATATAATATAGATAACTTACCATTAGGGGTGTTTATAAAAATCCAAAAAATCGAGCCAAACTGAAAACTAAACAAAACCGACCAAAAAATCGATGCTTTTTGGTTTGATTTTGGTTTTGGTTTTGAATTTTCAAAAAACCGATCAAATTTAGTTAAGTTTTGTTTTAATCAGAAAAAAACCAAAAAAAACGAACCAAACTGACTATAGGAGTAGTTATTTTAAATTTATTATTACACCTATATGTATATGTATAATTTTATATAAAGTTTCAAAATTTTAATGGTAAATGTTAATAGTTTGCACTTTTAGTATAGTTCATTACATTTACATTCTAGTTTGACTGGTAGTTTCTTTTGTTAAGTCTATAAATCCATTTCGTATTAAAAATAAAATATTTTTAATTGAGTCCTTAAATTATTTATTACTAATTGATTCAATTATCATCAATATCTCTTGATAATAATAGATTTCTCTAAAGGCAATTGATTTTGATAGTATTACGTTGAAAATGTGGTCTCCGAAATATGTGTTTGTTAGTGTATGTCTTATATTTAAGAAAAAACTGACAAATACCCGAAAAAATCGAGAAACCGACAAAACTCGATATAAATCGAATCGAGAAAAAATCGACTTAATTGGTTTAGTTCTAATATTTGAAAACCCGACTTACTTGGTTTGGCTTCTTTTTTTTTAGGGAAAAATCGATCCAAATCGAACTATGAACACTCCTACTTACCATAATATAAGTATTAGTGGTTGATTTCGCAACTCGAACTCATAACATATAAATCATACAAAAATAACATTAAAAAAATTCTATTTTTCTGTCAAGCTAAAGGATGAAAAGAGGATTACCTTCACCGTCAAATAATCTATTGTCCACCCTTAATTAAAGATCTGGAGTACTAGCCCTAGCTAAGTATAGAAAAAGGTCTGGTAGGGAATGCTTCCCTCTTTAATGAATTTATGATTAAGATTTAGAGTTTATTATCATGATTAAGATTTAGATTTTAGAGTTTAGTAGGATTTTGAGTTCATGGTTCGGGGTTTTAGGATTCAGGATTTACACAAGCCCATAAATAGTCAGGTCAAAAAATCAAAAGAGTTTTTCCATTTTGTATGTGAAGATAAATGTTAAAAAAGAGAGAGATAATTGTCTAATATTAGAGTACGGATCTTAATTTTTCCAAGAGTCGTTCTTTCTGTATATTGATTTGTTAATCCACTTGTCGCTAATTTATTGTATTTAAGTCGTTTTTCTTCAGAGCAATGACGTTTAAGCAAATATTATGTCAAAACAAGGCATTAACGCAAAACATAGAGCTCTTTCCTTCCCCTTTTAATTACCCTTATTTATCTTTTCCAAGTACTTTAGAATTCATTTTCAATTGTCAGCTGATTGCTGATAGCAACTTCTTTTTACATTTTCATCATCTAGGAAATGTCTTACTCGTGATAATTTGATGGATAAAAACTATCTAAATAAATCTTGAATCCCTCTAATCACGTTTCATTAAGGATAACAAACATATCAACGGTCTCTATTTATTCTTAAAATCTTAAATCTTCATACCATAGTATAAAAGCTACTCATTGCTAATGTTGGAATTAAAAAAATCCAGACAAGCACAAAATGCATGCTTATATAGTTATATGTATGTACTTGGGATATTGATTGATTTATATATTTGGTTGCCATGCATGTTATAGTTATATACATAATTTCCCTTAGCTTGGAAAATTTTATGAAGACCTCCCAAAAATATTAATAACTTATTTCCACTTATAAAACGAATTTTGTGCTTAAATTTGAGCCATGTGAAACCAAATTCGCATGCATTAATATCTCAAAAAAAAAAAGGAAATGGAAATGACGTGCCTCCTCATGTGTGTTCTTCATTTAGACTTTCCACGTATGTTACTCCATCTTTTTTTAAAAGACTGATTACAACATTAGGCATTTCCAAAAACAGAAAATATAAAAATATTATCTTAACAAAAAAAAATTACGTTAAAAATACAGAGCTACCAAAACAATCATAACGTTAGTCAAAGTGTCGCTCAAAAAACGATTAAGATTTGTGGTTGATATAAGCATAACAGATGAGGCACCACAAGTAGGAACTGTATATTAATGCAAAATCTAATTGAAAAATGATATAAAGCCAAAAATTTCGGTACATGCAATTTAACCAGTATATAGGATACAAATACCATTATCACTAAATTAATGAAACTATTATCAAAGACGAGTTCCATTAATCATGGATATTGTAACTGAAATTACATTTATACAACTTCATTGAGTGGTAAAATCATATTTTGAGCTGTATGCAATTATTAAACCGCAGGTTATTATTTGCTCAATTAAACCGCTAACAAGAATTATTAAAATATTTGTCTTACATAAAATCATGGAACTTGAGTCTCTGAACCCCCTCTTCTCACAACCTATACAAGTACATTGCATTACTCCCCCGTTTATTTGCATTCCTTAAAAAATAGAATATATATTTTATAATTTTACTTATAATAATAATAATATTTTAAAAAGTATTAAAATAAGTAATTAATAATAAGAATGAAACAGGAAAAAATATTATTTTTTTTATTTGGTAAAATATATAAGTAAAAATTAAAATATAAAAGTTAATATAGCGATAAGTAAATGTAAATGGAGAAGTATTAATTAGTATATATTTTCTTCCTTTTTACCTTGCAAAATAAAATAGATTTTTGTGACTATAAAAGCATGCAACAAGAGTATAGTAAAAATTTTAAGATTAAAATCAATATAAAAATATGTAATTCTCTTAAAAACAATAAGAAAATATAGACACAAAAACAGTAAGAGAGAGTGTGTACATATATTCAAATCCAAGTGAGAGAAAAAGGTTCTGGAAGTTGAATTTAATAAAATTATTCAAATATGATAGAGTCTTTGGTACATTTGAAATCGAATAGAAATAAGATCCATGCAAAAAATTTATATAAGTCAATTTTCATGTATTCTTTTTAATTTCAGGTAGTTTAGAATTCCTTAAATATCTAATATAAGATATATACTACTCTTTTCGGTCACTTTAAGTAATTTTTTGATTATTTTATATATATTAAAGAATTTACTTTTTTACACTAATTAATAATAAAATTATTCATATTAAGTCTAATTTGCTCACTAAAAATATAGCAAACTCCTCGTAAGCTCTCAACTCTAAGGACTAATTTTGAAAAGAAAAAATTAATTCATTATTTGAAACAAATCAAATATTGTGGACCACAAAAAAAAATTAAAAAATTACTTAGAGCTCGTTTAACTTAGCTGATTTAGAGTAGCTGATAAGTATTAGGTACTGAAAAGCACTTTTTATTCACAATATTGATTTAAAAAGTAAACAGTTACGTGTTTAGATAAAAATGTTAAAATTAATAATAAGCAATTGAAGAACTGTGTATACGAAGAGTTTTATTTTAAAAATAAATATTTTAGAAATAGAATAAATAAATATTTTAATCAAACAAAAAGTACTTTTAATTTATTTTTAACTTATAAATACTTGTAATTTTATCAAAACATAAATAAATTAAATAATACATATAAACCAATTTAACCCGCTGATAAAATTAGTCAAACACCCTCTTAATATAAAACCTATGGGATGCTTGGGTAGGGTCACCTCAGAAGTGGCACGCGTCATGGAGAAGCTGGAGAACGTGGTGGGGTGGGATGGGGGTGGTTTGGGATAGGGTGGGGTAGGACGGGGGGTGTTCTCAAATATGATACATGGGAGTGGGGTTCATTATAAAAATGGCGATTACTCATTACTGTGGAGTAGCATGGAAAAAAAGACCAGAGAAAAAGAGACCCCTTTTGAATTTGAATGGCTATAAACCTGAAAATATTTTTCTACTCCTACTAATACTATTTTTTTTCTTTTTTTTTGGGTTTAAACTAATTGTTATTCTGTTTCAAATTTTTATATTTGTTAGGCTTCATCTTGAGTATAAATACCATACTGTATCTCCTGTTCCTATTTACTGTAATTCTTGAATTTGAGTGCTAATCTCTCTTAGCTTGAAGATATACGATCCCTTTTTTGTAAGTTTCTCTTTACTTTCTGTTGTTTTTCCTTTCATTTCTCTGTACATTCTCTTGATTCCCCTTTTTTATTTGATGTTTGTTTGGTTATAACCTGGTATTTATGCTACAAAATCACTTTTTGACATCTGGGGTTTTCTTCAATCTCTCTTATTTCCTTTATTTCTCCCTACTTTGTTGTGCTATTGCTTCAAAAGCTGCTTTTTTCATTTGGGGTTTGCCCAAAGTTTCAATCCTTACTACATTTTGTTTTTTGTTTTGTTTTTGTGTCCTTTTTTGCAATGTTTATTCAGAGGATTTTCTTGATTTTTGTTTTTTTGTCATTTTCTTGGATTACTCTGTGTTTTTTTGTTTTTTTTTTTGGGTCCTCGTTTGAGGTTTCCATATGCTTAAGTGCTTATGTCTGGTTAAAATTGTCTCATTCTGTTAAGTTAAAGTCTTCCCTTTTTTCCTCCTTTATTTCCTCGTACTTATTTCCCTAATCAGCTGTTATGATTCTTAAATAAATATATGATTTATGCCTCCTGCCTTTACTTGATAGTGCTGCTGTTTTATATAATCTGTTGGCTTTTTGACAATTCCATAGTAGCAGCTTGTTGTGTTCTAAGGCAACTTTTTTATGTTCTAATTTCAGACAATTCAGTTGGAGAACAGATTGAAATTGTTGAAGGCATAAGTTTCTGTCTTATACATATCACCAAAGGATGGGGGATCACTTTGTTTTTCTGGTTGATCGGTTGCTGACTGAATCAACTTTAGAGGCTGCAATTGAGAGCAGGAATCAGAATCAGTTAGCGTCATGGACAATCAATGACGTGACAGCGAATTGCTCGTCCCAAGATTCTGCTGCTGTTTTGACTACAGGGAAAATGGTAGAATGCAGGATATGCCAAGATGAGGATATGGATTCAAATATGGAGGCTCCTTGCTCTTGCTGTGGTAGTTTGAAGGTTTGTAGACCGTTTATTATTTCTATTAGCGCACCCTCCGTTGTAATTTATGTGTCTTACTTTCATTTTTTTGTCTTTTTCAAAAAGAATGTCTCTTTCTATATTAACTCTCTATTTAACTCCAATATTCCACGTGACATATTTAAGACCACAAGATTCAAGGATATTTTAGCACATTATACACATCTTTACTTTAAGATGTGCACCACAAGATTTAAAAATGTCCATACTTTTCTTAAGCTCCGTGCCCGCACAAAGTTAGCCGATACTTATTCCCTGGATACCATCATTGCTTTTTCTTGGGGAAAAGAAGTTCATGGCCCGTGAGCCTAAGACACATAAAAACTCCGTGCTAGTCAAACTAAGACACATAAATTGAAACAGCGGGAGTAGTATTTTCTGTTAAAGTATGCAAAGAATTGGTGTTTTAGTCTGTTGAGTATGCTTGTGCTTCTGACAGACTTAATGTAAAAGTTGGTATTTTTGCTCAAAATCAAATTTGTGTTATTCATGCAAAGTCATATTTAGTCTTCTTTTTCCTTCTAGAGAGTTTCTATTTCAGATGGTCACAGGCATATTTAAATTCTGAGAATCTGCGTGCCAAAAGATTCTGCCTTAAAGCGGATATGGCCGTGTATGGAGGATATACTACTGATATCTGAATCTTGCTTCTCAAAGAATTTGTTTGACATATCTTTTTTCATTGCACTGCTCTTATAGCTGTTTTCTGCCTTTTAAACAATTTCTGTTTGTTTATATATGTAATCATGAAAGTAGGCTGGTCTGGGTTCTCCCTCCTTTTCTTCCTTTTCTTTTTTGGGCCTTGAACCTGTTTTATTATTACAAATTATTAACTGCCCCCCTTAAAAATGCTGAAGATCCTGCGCCTACCTTTGTCTTCATTCTTTTTCATTTTAAGATCTAGAACCTTATGCAACTTCTATTAAAGATTATCAATGTCGTGCCAGAATCCTTTTGTGAATGGTAAGGCTGACACAAGTGGACTAGGTTAGATTGACTACTGGAATTACATGATTAAATTTACACAGTGCTCTGTTATGGTGCATTTGACGGATTAGTTTCTCTTCATGAATTTGATGTTCGATACTGAATAGTGAATACAGTAAACTTTGGGAGAGGGGAAAGAAAAGGGACGTTACAATGTCCTAACCCTTACTCTTTTAAACATACTAGGATGTCTGATTCCTGTATGGTGCTAATATACTACTCATAAGTCATTTTAAATTTAAACTTGATACTCTTACTCTAGCTACTCCATCTTTTCCTAAATGCATTATTATTAATGTTTTGTTTTTTCTTAAACGTGCTTTACAACTGTTTTTGGATTGTCTGTTTTCTTCCAGTATGCACATCGGAGATGCGTGCAAAGGTGGTGTAATGAGAAGGGTGATACCATTTGTGAGATCTGCCACCAGGTTAAATTTGTTATTTATTTTGTTTTCTCTATCTTACTGATTAAACAGGATTTGCAGAAACGCAACCACTTTTGCTGCTTCGAATTATCAGTAATATTTGTTGTTTGATTACTTGGGTTCATTATAATAGTTTAGAACTTGCTTAATTGATTCAGTTAGTGTCGATTGCTTAGTTATTCTTGCATTTGTGTTAAGTAGCCTTACAGGCCTGGTTACTCAGCACCACCCTCTATTTTTCGGCTTGGTGGCATTCCAATGAACTTAAGGTATCTATTCTTCTTTCATGCTTTTCCGAAATATAGTAACTATGCATGTCAGATGTTTCAATATTCTAATGTGACACCCACTGTTCTTTTTCTCATTAGCTCACTTGAAACATATGTGTATGGTGTTTCCATCAGAGGGAATTGGCGAATTGTAAGAAGGAACCTGAATAATCAACGTGTGATAGCGGTGGTTTCAGCTGATCACAATCTCATTACCGCTGACTCTGCGGAAGATGCAGTTTCTACGTCAGGAAGCATGATGTGTTGTCGTGTACTTGCCATAATAGTACACACACTCTCTCTCTCTCTCTCTCTTTCACACACACACGCGCGCGCGCACACGAATGCATAACAGGCTATAATAACTATCCTGTGAGCAACAAATAGCCGAACAGGAATGTAATTAAATTGATATGTGACAGAAAAAGTGATCACTCCGAAAAACATGAAACGTACAACGTTCACGAGATTCTGTGCTCGGCTGGAGAACATCTCAAACAAGTAATAGCATAATTTCTGATATGTAAAATACATCACTCACCCATTCTGATATGTAAAATACGCACTCTCTCTCTCTCTCTCTCTCACACACACACAAATAGCACGTGCGCGCGCACACGAATGCATAACAGGGAATGTGAGCTATAATAACTATCCTGTGAGCAACAAATAGCCGAACAGGAATGTAATTAAATTGATATGTGACAGAAAAAGTGATCACTCCAAAAAACATGAAAATGTACAACGTTCACGAGATTCTGTACTCGGCTGGAGAACATCTCAACCAAGTAATAGCATAATTTCTGATATGTAAAACACTCTCTCTCTCTCTCTCTCTCTCTCTCTCTCTCTCTCACACACACACACACACACACACACACACACAAATGCATAACAGGGAATGTGAGCTATAATAACTATCCTGTGAGCAACAAATAGCCGAACAGGAATGTAATTAAATTGATATGTGACAGAAAAAGTGATCACTCCGAAAAACATGAAAATGTACAACGTTCACGAGATTCTGTGCTCGGCTGGAGAACATCTCAAACAAGTAATAGCATAATTTCTGATATGCAAAATACATCACTCAACCATTTTGAATCTGGAAGGAGTTCTTTGTACTCTGGGGAACCAGGCTTAGCAATTTCCTAATTTATATGGCTCATTCTAACTTTTCCTTTCCCATTTTTTCTTGATAGTGTATGCTGCTGCTTGTCATACGTCATGCTCTTCCCGTCATTGTCAATCAAGCAGGGGACTACTCACTTCCATTGATTGTGGTAAGGTTGTTGAATACGGAATTGGGAATGTACGCGTTGCTATTATACAGAATGTCTTCTCACTTTTTGCAATTGCTTGCAGCTTCTGCTGGTAAGAGTTTCAGGCATTGTTCTACCCGTCTACATCATAATGAAAGCAGTGACCTCTTGCCACCACCGGCAACACCAACAGGTTTGCGAAAGCATATTTTTTATTTCTATGTTTCACTTTAGCATACTTTGCCTACTAAGACGGACATTATTTGTTTGACCTTCACTACAGGCTACTTTGCCCATCTCTTCACCCCGTGAAGAAGCTAACGTGGTGACTCTGCAGCAGGAGCCTCCTGTAATCGCTATCCAATGAATGGATTTCATTGTTGAACCAAAAAGAAAGTTCGTTCTTCAGACATACATCTCACAGCACCTGTCGATCTTCATTTACTCTACTGTTGTTACTCTCTCTTGCTGCAATGACTATGCTGCAGAAGGGGTTGCAGCGTCAAATTTGCGAAGGATGATGAATAGACAAGAAGTTATATATCGACTAAATTCAGTGAAGTTTTATTCGAAATAGAAGCTAAAAGTAAAAGAAAGGACTCAAAAGAGATGAAAAAGAAGGCATGATATCCATTTTTACAACTAGAGATATCTGAAAGGTCTGAATTAGTCAAGAGATGATCTGTGTATCCTAAATACACTTTGAAAGTTGAAGGAATGTTTCTCAGACCATCAAAACTGAAATTAAAGCGAAACTATTTCTCCTATCTCTTCTTGATTCCATATCTTTCTAAGAGTTTGAAACATGTAAATAGACATCATGAAAGTAGACAACCTCTTAAATTATATGGGAATTTGCTTATATCAAATCCAGTTGTACATCTACAAGAGTACAACCTTAATATTTTTGAATTACACGAAGTTGAGAAATTTTTGGAAATAGATTATGACAGTTAATAAGTTGTTTTTATGTCACCAATAAGTAGTGTTTTAAAAGGCGTTTTCGAGGTGAGCCTTGAGGCAATGCATTCCAAAAATGTCCTTAGGCGATGGTGTAGGGTAAAAGTTTCAAGAGGTTTGTGCGCAGCAATTTGGGGTGTATGCCCGAGCGTTTGAGGCACATATTTGTAGTGAGGTGTACGCCCCAGAGTCTTTTTCAAATTGAAACAAAATTTGCTGAATAAGTTTTTTATATAATATCCAATTCTAAAAAATTAGTTTGTAATTACTCAAAAGTTTTAAAAAGGAACTAAAAGATGAACAAGTTAGACCTTTTTTATTGATAGGAGCCCTAATTTATGGTCTATCCTAATTTTGTATTTTGTACGCTAGTCTGCTACTATCTTCCACGAGCAACGAAAACTCTTTTTTTGTTTTTTTGTTTTTTGCAAAAACAAAGAGAAATTTGGTCTCCTTCGTAGCATCAAATTCTAAGTTCAAATTGCAGGTTAGTCATCTTTTTTATTCTTCCATGTAGAAACTTTATTCTTTTCAACTCAAGTTACTTGTGCTTGTAAAGTAGTGTATAATAAATTGTTTTGACTAATTTTTTATGGGAATGGAGAATCTATATATTTTTTCCATATATTTATAGTTTTCTTCATTTTTTATGCGATTTTACCTATTTATAAATATTTATTGTAGTTATATTATTTTATGAAATATTATAAATTAAATACTCATATGCCTTATGCCACAGGGCTTATATCTCGTTGAGGTATATATTAAACGTCTCGTCTTACACCCATACCTTTTAAAACACTGCCAATAAGAATTCATGTTCAGTTAATTCATACATGCACAAATGGAAGGATGACTGCAAGGTAAGCCCACAATAGTTTTGATTTTATGATCATTCCAAGAGTAACGAGAATATACGTGAAGAAATTCAAAAATAGTTAAATTTACAACTAGTCATTCAAAAATAAGCCAATTTTAAAAGTAAGAGAATATTTATTCACTTTTTATGTAAAAATAAATCTTAGCGAAAATACTGTTCAAAATTCGAAAAATACTCTAGTATATTACGCTAGAGTTCAAGCATAAGTATACTTGAATTCCAACATATTATACTGGAGTTCTAGCATAAGTATACTAGAATTCCACCATAATATACTGGAGTTCCAGCAAATATACTGGAGTTTGGAGCACTGATACTCCAATCTTCAATATATTATACTGAAGCCAACAAAGTGTATCAATCCAACATAATATGTTGGAGTACATATATAGGTGCACACAACTCCAGTATATTATGCTGAACCGGTCTCTATTGCAGCAAAATAGTGGTTATTTATTATTGACTTGGTAAACGTTGGCTATTTTTAAATTACCCGTCCGAAAACTGGCTATGCCGTGCTATTTTTACGAAAATATATATAGTTAGATATACATTTCAGAACGTATTATCTCAACTCCGAACCCGTAACATTTAAACCCTAGATCCACCACTCTCTGCAGGAGACTAGCATATTTTATACTGTTACAAATGTCTCCACTCGTAAAATCAAGAATCCAAGACCAAATCGAAAGAATAGCTGGGACAGAAAACTGCAGGCTCTCAAAGTAACATCTTGTTCGGTTACAATTTAAACGTAAATCTGTACACTCCATTTGTAAAAAATAGGAGAACTGGTACATGAAAAAGATGTATGAAAAATCTCTAGCAGTGGACAGCCACATTAGAATCCTCTCAAGTCTCAACTAGTTTCCTATTTCGAGCATCGTTTGACTTGCTTCTGAGTTATACATACATCCATGTGTAGATCTATCCCGTTTAACACACTCAGTTCCAGCTTTTTCTTGGTCTGAAATGTTTCATGTAAGAGAAATAAATAAGACAGCAAGAATGTCAATCTCCAACAATCTCGAACTACTTTAAAGTTCCTTCTGCATTTCAATTTTTTGTTTTTAAATTATATTGGATTTTCTATACCTACTTGAGTGATGTCATTACTAATAGTCATATATTCTTCAAAGAGTGTAGATATTTATACTTCCGATTCTTTTGCTGAGAACGCCAAAAGCAAGCAAGCGCTCCAAATGCACAGCTAGCAACTGCGATTGCCAATGCAGCTCCAAGCGGAACCACCACTGCATTTGTCGAGGCGACCAACTCTTCATTAACTATTTTTTCAGTCCCACCAACTGCTTGCAGTTCTTTGTCCTTGTAAAGATTCACTAGCTCTTTCCCATAGTAACTAACCAGAAACTTAAAAACCTCATCCTCATTCCATTCGATCTTACTATTTTCTTTGATCTTTTCACCTGGGTTAAGATAGCACGACGGACAAAGCTGTTTTGAAGGCCAAATAACTTTAGGAAATTCAGGATCACCTGTTCCTAGTGATGCTTCATCTTTCTTTAGTCTCTCATTAACTTTGTTGTGAGCTCTCCATAACCAAAGGGCATAATCATGCGCTTTCTTGAATGGATTGGATACGCTGGAATTAAAAACATTTAAAATACAACAGTTAAATGACCAGACCTTGATGGTCAATAACAAAAAGGCAATATTCAGAAAGTTTTGAGTAACAGAAAGAGCCTCGTTGACATTTTACCTTGAACACATGTCATAAAAGTGTTGCCTACATTCCTCACAGATGAAAAAGTTGTGTATAAAATCACATGTAGTTCTGAATGCCATGTTACTTTCTCCATCCTCAACTCTGATAGAGAGTGAGTGTAACAACACCCATAAACCACAACTGCCAAAGATAAACATGTGGCTAAGAGAACTGCCAAAGAAAACTAACATTGTAAGTTTGTAACATCACATGATTAACTTTTGATCCACTACCTCTACTACTGTATCGTTTTAGCAAAAGCATTTAGCACTGAACTGTAATAGATTTGAACGATCTTTGAGTTGCTGATTTTATGTGTGTGGCTGCTGGAGCATTAATCAATCCTTCACCGCCATTGCAGTTTCATAACCCCCCCCCCCCCCCTTTTCCCGGTTCTGTGATTAAATCCACCTAAGTCTGCTCCCTTTCTTTCAAGCCCTCAGTCTCCACGTCAAACAAAAACCTAGATCATAACTTTTGCTGGTGTAAACTTCACTCCCTAGACATTAATGCTATCAAAGAAGCAAAGTGCTTTGAATTCAAAGAATACAGGCATTTAAGAAGAAAATGAACCGCAGTTTCCAATTACAAGCGCTTTAGAGTTCTGGGGTCTATGGTCTACCTACTGATTATGCATCCACCATTATAAGGTTTTAAATGTATCCGACTTCTACACCACAAGATAAACACATCCAATTCTTCAACTTTATCTAAAATTTACTCAAGTTTTTCCGAATCTTTGCATCTTTAACAGTACGCTATTTAGATAATTGAAGCCTCCAAGATTTAAACCTCAACATGTATGTCAGTCAGGCTTCCGAGATCAACATCGGATTTTTTAAGTAGAATGACAAAATCATAATTGTACATTCTTTGAAAGGAAACTATTTCTAGCATTGATCCATTTGGGAATTTTCAACTATTTCGTAAACCAAAATTCCGAGTCTAAAAGATAATTGAGACAGGAAAAAGTGTAACAAATTACCCTTTTTAATATGAAGAGACAGTATGGGTTACAATATGCAGGATGTCAACGATCCATAAAGAATGTCCTCTGATTCTTCTCCTCTCAAACGTCGATTGAAGGGCTCTTGGTTTTACCTTGGGTGTATTAGGTCACATCCTTAGATGCAAACCAATACCAGAGGCTAAAAATAAAAGTAACTTAGATGCCAACCTCTCAAATACCCTATTCCCTGTCCCGTTTGGCCCTTTAAGCCAAATACTCATACTGCCTTCGACACAGTAACATCGGAAAATACCTTAAAGAAATTGTTGAGTTCCACATCGACAATGAAGGGGATGAGTGATCTCCTTATATGGACTTAGGCAATCCTCTAACAGACATCAATAGAATGCAAGTCCTCAACTTAACATCTCTGTAATGAATTATCTGGCAACGAGTTTGTTCACTATATTATTTTCCTATACAGCTTTTCTACAATCATAAAGTTGTAAATGATTTCACAGATGAATAACGAGGACATGAATAATTCATTACCTGAAACCTCTGGTATCGTTCTTGCTTCCCCGACAATACATCTGCACGAAACAGATTATCATAAATGAATCAGAAATGCTTAGATTGCACTACAAAGCAAAGCAAAATGCAGAATCTCCTTCAAGCTATTAATGTCGTATAAAGATGAGTGTCTTCATGCACAAGACTATTCCACCTTACAAGTTCCACCAGATTAGCGAAAGTTAGGGCCCATTTGGGGAACTTTTGCTACTATTCCGTTTCATGTATCTTAGATATAGCACTCATCCGAGACCTCATATAAGTCAAAATAAGGAGTAGGATGAGGAAGCGGAGGAGCTATAGAACCACTACGATATGTACAAGCTAAATCAAACTCAAAGATATCTATACACAGAGAGCATATCTCATCCAACTAACCCCTGCTCTTTCCCCCATCGACCACTCACACCCCACAACCAACACCCCAAAAGAAAAAAGAAAGGAAATGAAAAAGGGACTTAAAATTGAAACACATAAAAAGATTGGACAATCAAAAGGTTAGCGTTCTTATATAGCCATAGACAGTTACTGACAAAGTTACAATTAGTCCAGCCACAGATGACAAGCTAAATCAAACTCGATCTGTACACATATCATAGGTTTCTCATTCAACATATAGCACCAATCCCTCCCCTTCCGTCATATCCCTTCAACAACCCCACCCCACCCCCACCCCCACCCCCCTTTCTCCCTGCCACAACCAAGAAAAAGGACTGAAATATAAACGCTTAAAAGGAGACGGTTGGACAAGCAAAAAGGTTAGCTATTATATATTACCAAGAGAAGATTATGAAAACAAACTACTGCGAGTTTAATTTTCCAGCCACAAAAATATTTCTCC
Source organism: Nicotiana benthamiana (assembly GCA_034376525.1). Taxonomy (NCBI): domain Eukaryota; kingdom Viridiplantae; phylum Streptophyta; class Magnoliopsida; order Solanales; family Solanaceae; genus Nicotiana; species Nicotiana benthamiana. Next base: position 118,040,059 of record CM067326.1, read on the forward strand.
AACACTTGTGAGGATTCATTTTTGTTTTTCATTAACTTGCTCCACTGAAGGACAATAAGGTTTATATTTTACTGTCTCCTTGTCATCTCACCACGATTTCTATTGACCAGTAACTCTTATGACATAAAAGCTTCGTGAATTATATACCAGTTTCTGCCAAGAGTTATCTACAAATTTTCCCAGAGAACTTAAGGTAGATTGATGAACAATTGATATGAGTACACTCCAAATGGAAGAACTTAAAATATATAATTTGAGATGCATGTGCTCTTAGTTAAATGTTAAGATTTAAAAATAATAGTGTATATCTACTTACAAAAATAAATAGATAAATAAATAAATAACGTATCCTCTCAATTAATATATGACACTCTTTCCACAATGGACGTCCCAAAATGTTTTCACTCCATTCACTAATAAAATTCTATATAACATTAACAACTTTCAAGTATTCAAATTCAACAACAACAACTACCCAGTTATCCCACCAGGTGGGGTATGGGGGGTAATATGTAGACGAGCCTTACCCCTGCCCGTAAGGGCAGAGAGGCTGTTTCCAAACGACCCTCGGCGTGTAGGATAAAAAGAGGGAAAGCTGCATTACGAAAACAAAGGTAAAATTAGAAACACAAGCAAAACAAAACAAAATAATAAAGCATAGGTACTCCTGCAGTAATAATGTAAGTACTTACGAAAACATAAGCAACATAAATACAGTCGCATGCAATAATGCAATAATAACAAACAGTAACTACCATATTAACAACCATATGGAGACATAAGCTAAAACACTAATCACCTATGGGTAACCCTACTATCCCACACCCAACCCCGAGAGATGCGAACGAAGGACTCTAGGAGCCCCTAGCCTACAATCCTGATTCTAGACCTCCAAACGCCCCTATCAAGGGTCATGCCCTAGGTAACCTGCAATCTGGTCATGTCCTGCCTAATCACCTCTCCCCAATGCTTCTTAGGCCTCCCTCTCCCTCGCCGACCACCAACAATCTCCAGCCGCTCGCAGCTCCTCACCGGGGCATCGAGGGCCCTCCTCCGAACATGCCCGAACCACCTCAGTCGCGCTTCTCGCATCTTCTCGTCCACCGGTGCCACCCCTACCTTCTGTCGAATAACTTCATTCTTGATCTTATCCAGCCTGGTGTGCCCACACATCCATCTAAGCATCCTCATCTCCGCAACCTTCATTCTCTGAACATGCGAGTTCTTCACGGGCCAGCACTCCGCCCCATATAACATCGCAGGCCTAACCACGGCTCTGTAGAATTTCCCCTTGAGTTTGTGTGGAATTTTCTTGTCACACAGGACCCCTGAAGCGAGCCTCCACTTTGACCACCCCGCTCCAATCCGATGGGTGACGTCCCCGTCAATCTCTCCGTCCCCCTGAATCACAGACCCAAGGTATCTAACACTGTCCCTCTTGGCGATGGCCTGATAACCAAGCATCACTTCCCCGCCTACCCCACTCGGCCCGTCGCCAAACTTGCACTCCAGATATTCTGTCTTAGATCTGCTTATATTGAAACCCTTAGACTCGAGGGTCTGTCTCCATATCTCCAACCTTCCACTAACACCGGCCCTCGTCTCGTCTATCAATATTACATCATCAGCAAAGAGCATACACCAAGGCACATCCAATTGGATATGTCGGGTTAGAGCATCCATCACTAAGGCGAACAACAGGGGGCTCAGCGCCGATCCTTGGTGGAGCCCCATTACCACAGGAAAATGGTCTGATTCGCCCCCCACCGTCCTAACCCTAGTCTTAGCTCCATTGTACATGTCCTTGATTACTCTGACAAGTATTCAAATTCATTCAAATCAATTTTAAACTTTGGTGTGATATTTCATTTTTGAAATAATTTTCTCAACCATCATTTTAATATTTTCTTCCACTACCACTAATATAATTATATATGCCGAATTAACATTTTAAACTCCGTGTCCATTCAAACAATGTCATATACGAGACATAAAGCAGAACTATGGGAGTAATAACAATAATAAATATAGGAAGTTTTTATCTCAAAAGCTTCTAATTTTTCTATGTTTATTATTATTTTAACATCTAAGTGAGTCATATTAATAAAAAGCACCAAGATGGTGTAGATCATTGCTTGCAGTTTATTTACAAATGGAACCCTCTACTAATAAATAAACTAAAGCAGTAAAAATCTGAAGAAAATAGGTGGATCATATGAACTGCATATGAAGAAAGCTAGTTTATGACTGAGGTGTAGTTTGATTGATTGAGTGTGCATTGAGTATAAGTTTCTTGCTCTAGAATATAAAATCAACTCCACCGCCAGGATAAGGCAATGACCAACTTCAACTAAATAAACAAGTGTATAATGAGCTCAGTATGCATCAGCTACAGTAAAGTAACAAACTTATGTACCCACCCAATATCCACGAGGAACCTCTTTTCCACAAATTTGGTAATTTCCCAGTGCACCTTTTTTGCTACAACTGTCATCCTCATTATTCATTGACAGTATCTCTGATGGACATAGATTGTCAAAGTCAACCAATATATCTGCACTTCCCTTCCGGCACCTAGCAAAAATATCCAAATTTTACAAGTCATGAAAGGCACAATATACTTTTACAAGTCACAAAACACTGGAATGTAGGAGCTAACCTCTTAGAAGGATGATGAGCCACCAAAAGTTGAAGGAATTTTATAAGTGATGCCCGTGTCCCTGATCTAATCATCTGCATTAATTGAGAACCAAATATATAGAACTAAGTCATGCAAACCAAACGTATCCATGAGAGAGAGAGAGAGAGAGAGAGCTTTTTTACTTTATGGTCTGTAATGATGCCAAAAGCAGTAGATGTTGCCTCCTCAACGTCATATATGGCTGTGGCGATCTTCATAGGAAAAGAATTACAGAAGTGAGAGATAGGCATAAAAGGGACAGCTTAAATTTGCAAAACTAGATATCAGAATTTGATATGATGCTCTCCTAGTAACCTGGGCAGGATCCGAAAAGTTCTTCTGAAGATGCTCATTCTCATACTTCCCATCATCAAAGCCATATGAGCTGAAATTTCAAAGTTAACACAATAAAGAAAATAGCTGATTAGGCATTAAACTTGTGAAAGACAGAGACGTAAACAACTTTAAAGTGAAAATATATTTCAATATGTAGCAGCATATAAAACACCATACAACTGATGGATTTAAGCAATGGCCAGGAATTTTTTCCTTTACCTCGCTGAGAAAAAAATCTATCAAAAAGAAAATAAAGTATTCACTGGCTAGTGCTTAAGTTCATCAGTTTTATAGCCAGTACATAGTATTATGTAGCTGCTTATTATGGGAAAGAGTATGTTCTGCAGATTTTCATCCTTGAATAGGAAGAAGCTCTACATCTGTTAGAGCGCAAGCCTAATTTTACCATTGCATAGTATGGGAGTATGATGTATAAGTAAAAGCATGTACAACTTCAGATGCTAGTTTATGAGGGAGCAACCGAATTCAGGCCAAAACTGAAGAACTTTTATGCTACCTCAGCCTATGGGTTTATGAGGGAGCAACCGAATTCAGGCCAAAACTGAACAACTTTTATGCTACCTCAGCCTATGGGAATTATGTTTTTACTCTACACCTAGTACAACATTAACCAAAAGCCCCATGGCACTGACTTTTATACTTTTCAAACTACTCATTACCATTATATCCATAAAACTCAAAAGTAACTTATCGGCCTAACAGAGTCTTCTATCAAATTCTATGATCATGTCTATTTCATGTTTTCGAGGAACCCTGCTTAGTAGACTAATATGTCTATTATGTCAAATGGAAATGACTATTAAAGATATTACAGTTTAATTTCCCGTAGAGCACAAAGACCCAAAGGAAGGCGGCTCAGATGAATTATTGAGAAAGATAAATGATATATTCTCAAAATTATTACTTTGTGACAATAGCTACCACAAGACACAATCAGCTATAGCGATTTAAACACCATAAGACAGCTAAATTTAGGAAACTTCACCAATGACTACACAACTTATGAAGGAGATCATATATACCTTCCCAGTTGTTTGTTGATCCAGCCTAGCAAGATATCAGCTGTGCGTCCATTTTCAATGGAGCGTATTTCACTATTTTCTTGTTTTGGATCCCAACCACTACCAACAAACTTCTTAGGAGGGCCCCACAGAAGCATCGGGTAATGCTTCACAGAGAACTTATCACAAAGATTAGAATTTATCTGTGCTGCCAAAAAGATGAATAAGGGGAAAATATCAGTTAGGTATATGTTAAGAAAAAAGGCTCTTAACAGAGTGAAAAAAGAAAAGGCTCATGACAAAAGAAAGAAATAATGATGAAAAATGTCTGCATAAATAGGAGGTAGCAAGTGGTAAGCCCATTAAAAACTCGCTCCTGGGGAAAAAGTATGGCAATATGATTAAAAAGCAAGAATCCCCAATCAAAGCAATATTGACTGAATCAATACTAACCAATTTAAATGGAAAGAGCATTAAAAATACTGATTAACTTATTAAAAACAAGGAGACTGATTAAACTTGTCTCTTGTGGCAAAAGATATTACTCATTTGGAAAACTACACCACCAGCGAAATTGCTTCAAATTGTCTTGTCATTTGTCTTTGCAGACTGACCTACATCTCTTCTTCCTGGAGGGTGGGCCATTCCTCCCAGAGAGAGACGCAGACACAGTCACAGAGACTATGACCGTCAAAGTAACTTCCATATTATAATTTCAAACATTCAATATGGCAAATGAGAGGGCAGGAGAAAGCATAATCCACGGATTATAGTTAATTGAAAACAACTATAAATTTGGGAAAATGAACATCTAAGAAATATGAACGTTTTTCATAAATCCCAGAAACCACCAGAAAAAAGGGAAAACGTTCAACATACGGTTACTGACTATTGACAAATGTGCAATCAAACGAGGCGATTATGTAACAAATAGAGGATAAAAGTAATTTTTAGAAGCATAAATAAAGCATAGAGTAATACCGTCAATGCACAGTCTACCCTTGTCATTAATATGATTCCTGGATGACTGGCATCTGCTCCATTGAAGAGTTTTGCAACCTTTTCATAATGTGGCTGCAAAAATATTGACTCATCTATTAGAAATATCACAATGGAAGTTCATATACTCCCTCTGTTCCACATTATGTGGCATAATTCAGAGTACGAGGGTCAACCCAACTAATTTTTTGCGTAAACTGGGACAGAAATCTTTTGAAATAAATTTTTACATATTTAGAAACTAAGTAAAAATAGTTAAGAATTAAAAATATTTAAAAAATATTTGGAAACACGTGGTCAAAGAAAAACTCATTTGGCTCTCCAAATAGTAATTGTGTCATATAAAAGTAGAACAGAGGGAGTAATAAGTAGCATATTTATACCTTGTAATTTCTGCAAGCAGGGCACCTATGAGACCAATAAAAGAGCTTCAAGTGAGAATCATGTGGATGCAAACTCGGTACAAACTAATATGTTTACAAATTTAAGATAGTACTTGAACACCATGGAGAAGTTGATCAATGTATTGGTAAACACACGCCAATGAAACAAGTGTAGGCAACATATTACTTTTTCTCAAAGTTGTGGTGGTGTTAAATTTGCTCATTTTTTCCTACTTCTACAGAATTTTGATATGAATTCCACATCAAGTTGAGTATAACACATAACATAACCAAGCAAAAAAAGAACCAAATACACAATGAACAATTATTAGAATTCCTGGATTACTCAAACACATTTCTTGGCAAACAAAAAGAACACAACTAACTATATATGAATTTAAAAACCAACGAAATGGCTGAATTCTAATAACCACCAAAGTCTTTTCTTACTCCTACCAAGTAAAACTTTTTAGTTATTATGAGGTCCTGTTCTTCGTAGACATTTTAACACGCTGAAACCTCAGTACCAACAATTTTTCTTCCACCAATTAACAAGTTCCCTTTGGAATCAGTGGAGGATGTAGCCTCGGTGCTACTGGTTCAACCAAACCTAGTATTTCTGCCATTGAACATACATTAATTTCAACAAATATTAAAAATTGAACTCATAATCTTAGAGGTAAAGTGAGTTTAGTGCCAAGAAGTTTAAAGATTGAACCCATCAAGTTAAATCATGGATCCGCCTCTATGTGGAATGAAATGAGTGTAGAGTTAAATGAGTATTTCAATGAAATGGACTTCATTATGCAGAATGGATGTAAAGGTTTCATACCCAAAATATTGATATAGCCGACCCCAACCAGATTTGGGATTGAGGCAAGGTTATCATTCTTGTGATCAACCAGATTTATTTGGAACGAAATTGTTGCACCATTAGATATTCGTTGGAATGAAATAGGCCCTACCGAGCTGAATGGACATAAAAAATTCATATAACCAACCCCAACTAGCTCAGGGTTGAGGTGCTCTTCAAGGTGTAGCCTAACAGACAACGAAGAAGAAACAAAAACCATGTGACTTAAGGGTTCAAATCCCTGCTAGCGCAAAAGATGCTAGGCGACTTTATTCCAATAAGTATATAAGTCCTATGCACGACCAATGTAGAAAATAATTCCACAATAATTAACTTAAAAAGGTAATTGCAGGTAACTCTAATTAATTTCATTGATTAACAAACTAGATTAAATGGTAAGTAATCTAATATAACTGGTTAAATTACACTGATGATGCAAAAAGATCATTACACTGACACTTAATGTATATAACATAAACGCTCAATACTTGATGGACATAGTTACCCAATATCCCTACTAGTTGGCCATGACAGCACGGTTATAATAAATAAAACTAGCTTGGGATTAAGGGTATAGTTATTGTTAAGGAGGTTATATATAGAAACATCAAATCTCCAAAAAGAAATCAGTAAACCAATTGAAAAAAATGAGGTAAAACTGACCAGTGAGCAAAGAATTCAACAATAGCATAAGGGGCAGGAGTGTCTTTGAGCACTGTATCGAAGTTGGTGGCGTTCAATTCAACACCAAAATCAGCTTTTTCACCATCTTGGCCATTGCTAATTGCCCTAAGAATTGCACGCTGAGATCCAGCTGAAAGAGAAACCGATTGTTGCAAGCTTGATATAAATAGAGCCAAGAAGAGCATAAATATTGAACAAGACATGACCAAAGATTTCAGTAAATGGAAAAGGGTGTATATATGTGAGTTTTGTTGAGTATATATCTGTAGAAAATGGATAGCGGAAGAGGAAAAGATGGTCAGATATGAGTTTTGAAGTTCAATAAGGGAAGACTTCGATCTGATTTTGGTAATTGGCTAATAGAAAATGGTCCTTTTCGGATTTCGTTAGAACAGAGGGACAGATTACCAAACTCCAGTCCTTTGCCCTGTTAAAAATAAAAAAAAATAAAAAAATGATTTGTTTTCCCAGGCCTCTTATTTGATATGTGCTTAGTAGGGGTGGGCATCGGTCGGTTCGGTTCGGTTTTGGAAATTATCGGTTTTGCCTATCGATTATCGGTTTACAAATATCATAACCAGATAACCAAATTGATAAGATATTAGTTATCGGTTGTCGGCTTATCGATTATTGATCATTATCAGTTCGGTTATCGGTTTACCCGATAAGATAAAACTAAAATTAAAAGTGCTGAACCCTAAATATTAAATGTGTTGAACACTGAAAATTTAAAGTGCTATGATGCTGCAGAAAGCACAAATATGAACAATGGAAATGCTATTGCAGAAACGATACACAGACAGACTTTCATTCTTCTGTTGAAACTTCATTCCCAGGCACATGTTCGAATGCTCCCTGATGTAATTCCGATGTGGAGTGAAATGAAATCAGTTTTCCAGACTTTTGCTCACATTTTAGCATTATTATTGGCTTTAGTTGCTTGAAATATATTGAGGTAGAAAGTATTTAATTAGGACCTTTGTTATCAGATTGTTTGGATTGTATTAACTAGAATATTGCATTTGAATGTTACCAGTAGCTTTCATATCAATGTGTGTGATCGGAATTCCATGTCAACTATAGTCAAAATTTCTCGCTAATTGCTTCGTAAATCTGTTCAACAAATGACTCACGAATTAGATGAACTCTGGTGGTTACGTTTAGCTTTTAATCCATAACTGAACAGGATTGTGGTGACCTTGAGTTTCATGTCAAGAGATATCTGATTACTTAGTTTTTCATGGTGGTTATGTAGGATCAAAGTTCACACTTTCTAAGTCATTCTCCAAGTCGGCAATCTTATTAACAAATAAAAATAACTTTATTCAAGTTCAAGTGAAATATGCAGAAGCTATTGAGCAAACAGAAGCAAACAGAACAATAAACAACACTTGAGCAAACAAGACGCAGAAAAAATACTGAGCAAACAGAAGCAAACATATTGTACCTCAATGATTCTTATTGGCCAACCGAATTGCAAAGATAGCATCTGACTTCTGTGTTACTGACTGTTGAAAGACAAGTAGACAACTATTACCTTATTGAACCAACTATCCTTCCTTTAGTGATGTATTGTGACTAAGTAAATAGTGAATACAGGAGCGAATGGCGGAGAACTATTGCCTGGTGGTGACTGGTGAGCTTGAGCCTTGAGGGGTTGCGGCGAAACAGAATAAGAGTCGAGAGATACAAATGAATGAGGGAAGGGAATTAGTAAAATAAAACCCTAGTATACACTTAAGGATAGATTAGTAAATTACTTCATTCTTATTGGGTTATCGGTTTTTATCCAATAACAAAATGGCAAACCGAGACCGAAGCGATAACCCAATAAAAAAGTTCTTTTACCCCTTTACCGAACCGTTAACTCAATAATTCAATACCGATAACCCAATAAAATATTAACGGTTCGTGTTATCGATTTTATTCAATATATGCCCACCCCTAGTGCTTAGGTCGATAGTAGGAGAAATCTCAGGTTCAAAGTTTTGGAAATGGTAGGGAGGCTTTATGTGAATTAATTAGGTCCCAAAGTTGATATGATGAAAAACTATTAAAAAAATCATGAGATTCATATAATAATAAAATCAATGAAGAAATTTTAAATTAGCTTTGATTTATAATAAAATTATTATAGTTTTAAAATTAATCAAAATTTAGTTATTTTTTTCCGGAAAAAAAATCTAAATTACAAGAAAATACTCGTGATTTCACATCATAACAAAAAATGACTCATATTTTGACGTTTTACCCGACCTAGCTCATATTGTACATATTTTGAAACACTAGCAAAAGCACAGCTGACAACTCTTGTTTCAAGTTTCCCATTTCGTTTGATGTTACGACAAGAAAAGTTTACTACTAAAATTACGAATATTTGTTCCATAGCGTGATGGATTTTGAGAGTCTACAAGATTTAGTTTTTTAATTTCTCTTTTTTAATCTTTGAATTAGATTTTAGATCTGGATTTTTAGAGTCTGTTAGCTGTTTGGATTGAGTGTTATTTCAATTGATTGAAAATATCAAGAGGTATTCAAAACTTAAATGTGAAATGATTTATAGTAGATTTGAGTTAAATTTCATAAGAGGCTCAACGATGAAGAAGAAGTCAGTTTTTGTATAATAGTATGGGTGTATAAAACACCTCTTATATATTATTATACACATTCATACAAACATATGTAGACGAATTTCTTTTATGATTTTCAGTTGCAATTCTCGTTCAAAACTAGACCAGATCTCCATTAAATGACTTCAATCTTTACTCAACCTCCTTACACTATTTCTATCAAGTCTAACTAATATCCAACTCCAAATTTCTCACAAGAGCATATTCAAAATTTAAACCCATTTATTTAAGCTTATTCGACAATAGTAGACCAGTCCATATCTTTATTAAATGATATCAAAAATTTGATACAAACCCCATATTTCTAACAAGTCTAAACAACATACAATCTAAATTTCTCATTCATGCGGATTTAAAATTAAAACCCATTTTTTTAAGCTTATTCAACCGTGGTGGATGATCTTAAAAATCTAATTTTTTTTACCACCCAAATGATTTGGATTGTTGAAATAATGTATGAGTCACAATTACTAATTCGAAGATTACACTAAAAGCTTGAGTATTTTTTAATAAAAAATTAAATAGTAATCGAGAACTTATATGGAGTTAAATGTTGAATTTTAGCCTATTATTTTTTAGCTACAACTTTGTAAAGTTAAATATGGGTCACTTAGTTGGAATGTATGTGTGTGAGTTGTACTTATATATAATTTTCTCGATGAAATTTCAACATAATATGATGGCGTTTATATGTAGTAGCTCCATAATTAAACTTATTATGCTGAATTTTTTTCGTGTTTCATCAAAAAATAATTTTATCTAAATTTTATTTTTTACATTAAATAATGGTTATTTTTAATTACTTTACAAACATTAATTATTTTTCAATTACCAATGCATAAACAAGTCAACTCACGCTATTTGCCCTGCCTTTAAACTTGAAGGCAGAACGATATTATTGTGTAACAAAATTCTTTTTATTTTCATATATTGTTAAATGGATAAAGTGTATGGGTCGAAATTTGACTACGCGTGGATCAGCATTTAAAGGAATGGCGAGGAGTTGACTAAGCTATGATCGTATTCATAAGACGTCATAACAACGAGTATATCGACCACTGCCGAGATTGAACTATCTAAAAGCTTGTACGGCGAGGCATATATCGTGACATTTATGAGGAACGACCCAATGCACAATGAACAAACAAAAGCCCTCTAGCTAAGAACCGTCGTGTAAAATGGAATAATAGTAAATAAACAGGAAAAAGAAAACAAGAAAGGGGGATCTCTCTCTAAGAGAAAAAAAAAAAGAGAAGAACCAGAGAAGGCTATGGGAGAAAAGCATGAGAAGTTACAGATCTTGGCGACAAATCTCTATAATCGTCTTTCTTGAATCAATAACGATATATTCTGCAACTATTAATGGTATTCCCTCCGTTCCTCCTTTATTTTTACATTACGGGATAACACATCATGAATGTAAGCATTTTATTTATATCTGGTATCTTTCATGAATCTTGAAAGTTCATGAGCTTGATTATATCTTATTCTCCTATTCAATATGTTTTTATGTTCAATCTAGAGTTAATTATCCTTTGCTAAGATTTATCCTCTATATTCTTATTAATTAGTTTAACGAAAAGCTTAATACCTTTTGGTCAAATAATTTGGCACCGTCTGTAGGAATTTCTTAGCCCAAATTTTAGTTTCCTCTAAATCTAAAACCTATCCAAATTATCACTTCTCGACTGTCATAGTCTCACTATCTCAGTATAAACACCAACTCAAAAAAGTAATAGATAAGATTTTGAGATAACCAGACCAATATGGGCCATATCTCTACATGAAATCTAAATTAGGTTTGATGTCTAAGCAAAACTCACGCCTCGCCTGTAGCGATGGGTTCAGCACATTGTGTGAGTATTCAAAGTAGGATTATGGCCAGTGCGCACGTAGCAAGTCCGCAATCCTACTTGTCTTATTTACTTTAAATACCGACTTGTATTCACATCTGTAAGGAAGGGATGATAGACTGCTGTGTGATTCTTTGAAATAACGGATGTGTCCTACTTTATTTTTGTACCCATACGCTCTATGTAATTTTTGAATAGATATGACGTGTTTCTATATTGTTTGCACATATCGGATGGGATCGGACTGGACTCGGTTGCGATATCCCCACGGGCAAAGTAGGTTAAACTCATGAGAAGCCTAGACGATACTAACATCAAAGCCCAACACGGCTAACAAATCAAGAATCGCCATTTCGAGCATGGGATAAAGTAAGCAGCCTTACAATGCAATTCCCCATTTGCCGCCTTACCAGGTCAAGGGACGCGAGTAAGGAACAAATGCCACCGAATGCACCAAGCAAAATTGTCAAAACAATACCATACTGCAAATAACATATAAACGGCAGAAAAACAAGTTGTTATTATTAAAGAAAATATACATGAGCTGGACTAAGCTGTGAGCCCGTGGAACGTACCGTCCCTCCGACACAAGCAGAAATTGAACTTGAAAAGCTTGCATTATATTCGCCATGACAATTTTACACCAATTCAGCCGACTAAATATTGTGAATCACGTCTGAACTTCGTTTGATCCCAAGGTAGCCCAAGAAATGAGTTCATCGCTCGTCCCAATCACAGCCTATCGAGGTCGAGCAAAGATGTACTAGGTAAACTAGGACTCTACCAACGCATACATAATGAAACAACACGTAATATTCTCATATGAAAGCAAAATCAAACAAACTAGGACTCATCCCAATGCACAGTATTCTCCAATGAAAGCAAAATTAAACAAATCGGGACTCATCTCGACACATAGTATTCTCTAATGAAAGCGAAAGTAAACAAAGCAGGACTCTACCAACGCATAAACAATACAGCAATGAGTGATGTGCTCCAATAAAAGTGAGTCAACAAGAAAAAATGCACTTTCATCAAGTAAAAGGGAAATTTAACCTCGCTTGAATTAACAATCTCATGGCCATAAGCCATCGCCAAATGGGTTACAATTCGACCTCGCTCGAATTAACACCCTTACAACCATCGGTTGTCGCCCTATGGGTTACAATTTGATATCGCTCGAATTAGCACCTTCACGGCCATAGGCCATCGCCAAATGGGTTACAATGACCTTGCTCGAATTAACACCCTTACAACCATAGGCCATCGCCAATGGGTGACAATTCGACCTCGTTCGAATCAACACCCTTACAACCATCAGCCATCGCCCAATGGGTTACAATTCGACCTTGCTCGAATTAACACTCTTACGACCATCAGCCATTGCCCAATGGGTTATAATTTGACCTCACTAGAATTAACACCCTTACGACTATCGTCCATTGTCCAATGGGTTACAATTCGAACTCGCTCCAGTTAACATCCTTACGGCCATTGGCCATTGCCCAATAAGTAACAACTTGACCTTGCTCAAATTGATACCCTTATGGACATGGGTCATCGGCCAATGGGTTCCATTTTGACCTCGCTCGACTTAACACCCTTACTGCCAGTTCTAGGAAAAAGCAAAATTCGACCCTGCTCGGATATATAAGTCAAGATTGATTTCGCCCAAGATGGAAAATTAGAAGTCAACCTCACTTGAAGTAATTCATACTCGACCTCGGTTGAATCACTTTACATTTGAACTCGCTCCAATTACTTCACATTCGATATCGCTCGAATCGCTTTAAGCTTGACCTCATTCTGGCCTCTAAGTAAAATTCAGGGACTCATTGCGGAGAAGTCTAAAGATATTTTTCAAGAAAAAAAAGAGGGGGGAGGGATAAAGAAAATCAAAGCATACAAATCCCAAGGCAAAGCAACTATTTTATTCATATAATGTACATATGCAATAGCTACGCCTTACAAAGGGCCAAAAGCAGGCCCCCAAGAAAAAGATGAAAACAAACAACAACAAAAAACTAAGTACAAAAGCTACAAGAATTCTTTTCACTTGGCATCATCTTCAGTGCCGTTCTCCCCAGCATCATCGTCAGAAGGAATTGCATCTTTGATCTCACATCCTCACGGTCTCCGGTCTCACAGGGTCGTAGCCGCATGCAAGAAGAGCCTCGCTCGCTCAAGCATCTTCGAAAGCGGCTTCAGGAACACTACCCACCTCCCACAAATCCATGTATATATCTCGTTGGACCTTAGCATTGTCACGACCCAAATCGAAGGGCCGTGACAGGCACCCGGTGCCTTACTCAACCGAGTACCAATGTAACATATCTTTCTTATCATACTATCATGAGTAAATGAACCAGAAAACCCGTCATGAGATAACAAGAATAAAACATAATGGAATACTCAAAATATGAAGAACCAACAAGATATATAAACTTATATTTGTGACATACAGGACTATAAGGCAGACATGACCATTTGTAAACTCAAAACATAAGCCAAAAAGGCCATACAAGTATCTATACACCTGACATCTATCTACAAGCCTCTATGAGTACCTAATATCATAAAGTCAGGACATGGTCTTGCCATATCAATCAATACATATTGAAAGCATACTGACCAAATAGGCAACCTAGGAACAAGTGTAGTGCACCAACACCTTCCACTAAGCTGATAGCCTACTTGGAGGAATGTCAACCTGTCTATCGAAACCTGCAGACATGAAATATAGTGTCCCCAGGCAAAAGGGACGTCAATACGAATAAAGTACCGAGTATGTAAGGCAGGAAAAACATAAATAAGAACAGTAATGTAAAGAGAGATAGAGGAGATACAACCTATAACATCTGAGTGCCTCTGGAGGCTACTGACATGAAATGCATAGTACATATATATACATAAGTTTTTATAAAGCATATGCCTTTGTGGGCATCATCATCATCATATCGTACCCGGCCTCAAAGAGGACTCGGTAAAAGAACGTACCCCACCATCATAAGGCTCGATAGAATCTTACCCGGCCACGTGGAGCTCGGTAATCCCAATTGATCAGTGGTTGCACAATAGGTGACGTACCCGGCCGACTATAACATGGCTTGGTAGAGTAAAATAGATACATATATATAATACATGCTCGACTCACGTAATCACGTTCTAACCCTTTGAGAGTGATGTAAGGTCATTGCACCTTCGATTAACATTATGGACATTCCTACCATCAGTATGAACCTTAGTAGGATTTAAGAATCATACACACTTGTTTAGAATAACTTTATAAGGAAAGAACAACATGTACAATCTTAGTTTCTAGGAGTAGATCCGTTATGAATTAGCGTACCGTTTATGTTCATGTCACTTTAGATCATAGCAAAAAAAAAAAGTAAGCGCCTTAACATACCTTGTATATTCTTCCCAACCTCAAGCTATGCAATTTCATGGCTCCTTAGTCTACAATAAGAGAAATGACACTCTTGTCATCGTTTAAGTGTCGTAACTATTATGTATCAACCACAACCTATTTTACAATGAAACGGACAGCACCTCCCCTATATGAATGACTTCACACAAGTCAAAACAATCACAACCAGCCCAACATACCTCTATCACTTCATACATAACATGAAAACCATAATAGTGTCAAACAACCCGAAAATGTTACGACGAACGATCAACAAACAGCCTTGCCATTATGTGGTGTTTCTCCACACCCTTCCTCCTCTAAAATCCACAAAAAACAGTAGTAAAAGAGACAATCCAATACCAACACAAAACAGCCCAAAAACAGTCCCACAAGTTCATAAACTCCAAAAATAATTTTTCAGTTTACTTAAACACATTTCGACTTGTCTTTTCTTTCAAATTGAGAAATACGATCAAAAGTACATCATTATACCTCTTATCCAATAAACCATCCATGAATTCAACTTAAAAATAAGTTCACAACCAGCCAACCATTACACACGAACAAACAACATATCGTTCTTTCAAAACAAGCTAGGTATGTTCTTTACGATCGAGTTACAACTCGCAAACGCATAGATAATGGAAGGAGAAGCATAAACTTAACGTGTACTGAGTATAACCCACAAAACCTGGTCTTTTCTCATAAAAAATAAGTTCCTCAACACAACTACAATAAGGACAAAGAGAAACTAGCAAGCTGTCCGGACTTTTCAGCACTAGAATCGCGTCGTAAACACCCGGAATACCCTAGGGTTTGTGAGGGATTTTTGGAGAGGAGTTTCAGGGGTTCCATTTGGTTTTCTTTGTCTGAAAGATAAGTGAATGAAATGAGTTTAGTATCCCTTAAAAGAACCCTCTTGGCCGAGTTTGGGGCTTTTAATTGAGGCCTCTCCTTTTGACAAGTAGGTGATGCACCTACTTGTCACCTACTAGCTGCGCGGTCTCGCAAAAATGCGAATATCTCTATACTCCGAGATCATATTGACAAATGGTTTAATGCGTTGGAAACTAGACTCATATATCTTCAATTTGATATGTAGATAATCACTTTATTCAAAGAATATTGGGAGAAAAGCTCAGCTACATTTAACTTAAGTTTTAACTCATTTTTGAATGTAACTTGTGATGACCTTTTCCAACTTTTATTCCACAACTTGCTTGACTTAAAAACATAACACACGTCTATCATACGAATAAAATAATAACATAACCTCCTCATCGTGTTAATCACACTTGTCTCACCCCAAAAGTATATGTTATAACATTCCAAACTTGTCGTCATTCGACAAAACTTATTTTCTTTAACTCGTTTAGCTTCTAAGCCTTTAAACCCTCTTGATACTTAATATCAATAATCTTAAATATTTGTAACCTCCACGTTAAAATGATGAACTATCTTTGTTAATTTTTTAAAGATGATTCCATTTCTGAGGTTACATTAATTGACTTATGACGTACTCTTACGTAAGAAAACATGAGGTGTAACAAGCATGGACCCATAGCTTATGCAAATGGCGGGGGATAGTAGAAGAGGAGGATTATTGAGGGATAGCCTAGGCCAACAGTTTCATCTTCTCGGCCTCAAGAGTCACAACCCGGTCTCCCAAGCTTGAAGCTTCCCGATCAATTTCACCAATACGCTCCTCGAGCAATGCCTCCCTCACTGTGGCCGTTTACCACTCAGATTTTTGCTTAGACCTTAGGACACGTATAGTGTCTTCTAGTGTTGCTGGCCTCGCTATAGCCTACACTCTATCCTCTTCGTCCCTCTCCAACTCGATCACATTCTTTTCTAGATCGGCCACCTTCTCCGTCCATCTTGCACTTAAATCGGCGACCCTAGTAACGTTTTGTTCAAGCTCGTATTGCAAACATAGCACCTTCATCTAAAGGTCCTCACACTCCACCGCAACCCCTTTGCCCACTTCAAGCTCCTCATCTTTGGCATGGAGTAACTCCTTGAGCTTACTGTATCTACGGATAGACCGCATTAGTTCTTCGTCCCTTTATTCCAACTCTTCCCTAACGGACTGAGTGTTATCGCCCGCCCTGAGCGCGTATGCATCTCATGGAACTTGTCATGATACTTTGGGGCCATTTTCAAAAAGACTTCGGCCCTAGTCTCAGCCCTACGAGCACTCTCAATCTCCAACATGTAAGTCTGCAAACAAGGAGCGGAAAGAAAAAGAGGGGAGGCATCAATGAAGATAAAATAGCACAAAATAATGGCAAAAAGAAACTCACCCTCAAGTCTATACCTTCCACACCTTATGACACAACAAAATCATTGATCTCTCGAAGAGACTCACTTTTGCCGGCAGAATATAAAAGGTCAAATTAAGGCACCAACTCCAACTTTGTCCTCCAAAAGGTTAAAATCCAATGGAATCTTGAGCACACGAGAAGGACCTTCCGCCATAACATTGACCTTGGTAAATCCTTTCTCGAACATCCTCGTATCCTCAGAGTCGATGTCAGAATCGGATTCATAATCATCCACAACCACACCATTCCCCATTTTATTAGCCGTAGAAGGGGCACGATTCTGTCAAGATTACGAGTGGCCACTCGGAACAACTGTGGCAAACCCCCGAGTTGTCTTCCCCCTGCCATAATGGTCTCCTCTGCAACCGGAGTAGGCGTCACCTCCGCATCCCCCGCCGGTGTCACTGCTAGCTCCAGATACCTCTAAAGTAGGGTCGCTCCTCGAGGATGTCTCAACCAAAGATGCCCCCTCTGACAACCTCCACCTATTTGATAGTGCCTTTTTTATAACGTTACAAGAAGGCTTGCACATTGAACGGACAACAAAAACGGATTATCTAACCAAGAAGAAACCTCCAAATGAACATGCCCGGTCCCCGACATGGTCTGTCGTGCAACCACGCATTGGGTGCTCTCATTCGCGGGTGCCATTTGAGTGGTCGGGTAGAGGAAGCCGACTGTTGAAAAGCGAGCGCAGTAGACCTCGCCATTCTCACTCCTCTCCGACCTATCAATGAGGAGATTTAATCAAGCAAGGATAAGGTAAAAAAGAATACGGAGAAAAGAACAAAGTAACGGGCCACAACTCATCAACAAGAGGTTTGTGCCCGAAATTCTCATGGAAAGATGCCCAGTCACAAATCCACACCATATATGGGGCAGAATGCGCTCACTCACTCGCGAATATTAGCAATTCGCGGAGGAGGTACTCTCTCGGCTATAAGAACATAAATAAACCCTCAACAAGATAATCAACGAGAGACAACCATTGTAAGAGAAAATGCATAAACTAAAAAGAGAAGAAAACTTATAGGAAAATTCCACGTCTCAGAAAACCCCGCCGAGTTCGACATGACATGCTCTATTCTGTTGTCGAAGAAGCTCTCCCAAAAGTAACGATTTGCCTTGTCATCCATTTTCACCACCTAACTCTTGGTTCCTCGGTGACAAATGTGAATCATTGTACCCCAAAGAAAATATGAGGCGAAGAGGTGAATTATGTGTTCTAAAGAGATTCCTCGGCCGGCCAGCTCCGCATAATTGGTGAGCATAAGGAAAAACTTGTACGCGTATAGAGAGAGTTGAGCGAGCACACCTCATAGAAGCAACATAAATCCACCAACAAGGAAGGAAGGGGAAGGGTAAAAAAGACTTTTGAATATCAAATTACGAAAAAAGACCGTAAAAGTTTAGTTTGCAATTAGTAGTATTTAAAAGAAATAAATGAATTCAAAATATTTGTCGTAATAAAAATATAATTTAAAGATTTGAATCAATAAAAAATATAGTTATTCCAAAATGATAATATTCGGGCATCTAGTATTACTTATTATTTAAACAACGATTAAAATATGTAAAAATACATCACTCAATAAAAATTAAAAATTTACTCTTATAAATCACTATATAGAAGAAGACGTCTATTTATAATATAGAGAGAATATTCCAGAGAGAAATAGGAGAACAAGAATAAAAATATGATTGGATTAAAAAGAGAAGAAATGTATGGTAAAAATAGGAGAAGAAATAGAAAATGTTAAATTAATGAGGAATAATTTAAAAAATATAAATTTATGTGAGGCTATTTTCGTATTGAATAATTTAATTTTCAGTTTCTGCTTCTGTTTCTTGAAAAAAATTTAGAATTTGTAGCTTCTTCCCAAAAATAGAAAAACTGCTTCTAGTTATACTTAAAAATACTACTTCCTCTGGTCCACCATAAGTGATTTTTTTTGACTATTTTCATATAGATAAAGAAATCTACCTTTTAACATTAATTAGCAATAAAATTGACCATATTAATTTTTATTATCTCTTCACATAAATATTCCTAATACATACTCCAACACTATTTATTCCAAGAAAAATATAGGAAAAAATAATTATTTCATTCTTGAAATCTGGAAAAATCACTTATTGTGGACCATAAAAAAAATGCTAAAAAAGTGAATTGGAGGAAATAATAAATGTATTAGTATATAAGGGAAAATATCCACCCCGACCCATCCCTCTTCATCTCTCCCTTTCTCATATTGCAATTATTTGAAGGGGAAAAAAGGCAAAGAAAATACTTGAATGTGCTGGCTTTCTAACCCATTTGAGCTCTAACCGATTTTTAAGAGTAGAAATGAAACTAGTTAACCAGTGTAAGTGTTACTAGCTCTGGCCTCTCTCTAAAAGAAAACACCAACTAGAAAATCTACTCAACATTCCTAACACTGAAAAAGCAAATGAACAACATTAACAATTTAGAAATCCTTCCGCTAGAACCTCCTGACACTGACTCTACTCTAACGAACCAAACTACTACTTGGCGACACTCGGTGATAATTAAACTTCAAGGGAAAATAATCCCTCACAAAATTCTCAAACGAAAACTCATTGACATATGAAAGTGAATGGAGAACTTCCCTCTTATTGATCTTGGAGAAGTGTTACGATCCCAGTTCGCCCTTCGTGAACATGTCCCGATGGCACCTAGTCCCTACGACAAGGTAAGCCTAATAATGCGAAAACAAATAACTTGCTGAAATTGTAACTCAAATCAAGATTTACCTAAAATGAAAAGCGGAATGTAGAATGCCACTTGGCACATACATCACAATATCTCAACTACTTCAACACTATCCCAAAACCCAAAACTCACGGGAACACAAGCTAACAGAATGTAATACGCTGATCTAACTCCAGAATGTCTAAAATAATAGTACGAACAGAAAGCTAAATGCTAAAGCTCGAATAAGATAGAGACTCCTGGTCTGCGGACGCGGCAGTTGAACCTCGAAGTCTCTACTAGATCTCTCCGCCTCAAGGATAATACGCATGTGTGGAGGTACCTAGAAGGGGCATGAGTACGCTACAGTAGTACTTAGTAAATGCCAAGCATAACCTCGGTCGGGTAGTGACGAGGAAGGTCAGAGTCCTACTGAGAATAATCATAATAATAAATCTTGCAACATTATGAAATAAATAGGAATAATGAGTACATCTATGAAGTAAGACAGGTTATACAAGGCAACAAATAACACATAGAAAATAAGGTGATACGGAGTAAACAACTCAATACCACTATCAACAACGAGGATCTCCCAGGATACCGTCCTGTAGTCAATTTCATCAACTGTCTAAGGATCTCCCGGGATACCGTTTCGTAATCTATCACATTCCTGGGATACCGTCCCGTAGTCCAACTATCAATGTGCAGGGGAAATCTATCGGGAATTGAACCCGCAGTCCCAAAGTAAATATGCAGGGGGTTCTATTGGGAATCGAACCCGCAGTCCCAAAGTAAATATGCAGAGGGATATATCGGGAATCGAACCCGCAGTCCCAAAGTAAAAATGCAGGGGGATCTATCGGGAATTAAACCCGTAGTCCCAAAGTAAATATGCAGGGGGATCTATCAGGAATCAAACCCGAAGTCCTAAAGTAAATATGTAGGGAAATCTATCCAGAATCAAAGCTGCAGTCCCAAAGTAAATATGCAGGGGAATCTACCGTGAATCTAACCCGTAGTCCCGAAGTAAATGTGCAGGGGGATCTACCTGGAATCTTACCCGTAGTCCCAAATTAAACAAACAAGGGGGGAGCTTCCAGAATCCCACATCGATAGTCCCAATGTAAATACGCAGCCACAACAAGAATATATCAGCAATGAAGTTCAAATAAATACAAGGCAACAAGTAATTCTAGTCTAACATGCTTCACGCAGTACAAACAAAGCAACTTAAGCAAATAGAAAATTTTGATAAACTGAGCATGCCTTTTTATACTAACACAGGCTATAATTACAAATAGAATAAAGCAGGTAAGAAAGAAACTCAATCTAAATATTTAAGTAAAACCAGATTTTCAATAATTAGCTCAAGTACGCGCTCGTCACCTCACGTACAGGGTATTCAATTACCAAACATCATATTTTAAGGGGAAAGTCCCCCACAGAAGGTTAGATAAGTCATTTACCTCGAACCGGCTCAAAATCAACTAGAAACCACGTTCTTGCCATGAGTATCCGACTCTACAAAATCTATTCAATTCAATTACATATAGTAAATAACATCTCAAACAACTGATTCTACGATTAAATTCAAAGATGCGAATTGGGAAAAATGACCAAAATTATCCTCAGGCCAACATCTCGAAATTGGATGAAACTTATATTTTCGGAAACTTCATACTCTCACGAGTCTATACATAATAAGAACACAAAAATCGGAGTTCAATTGACACCTCAAATCCTAGATTAAAATTTAAAAAATCTAAAGCCCTATTTTTTCCATTTCCCCAAGTTTCCATAAATTCCTAGGTTAATTTCACAATAGAATCACGTTTTAGGTTCAAAAATCTTACCTCCAATCGTTTCTCCTTGATTCCCCCTTGAATCTCCCTCAAAGAAGCTCTCAAATGCTTAGCTATGGAGGAAAATAGGGCTTAACACGTGGATGGAATGTTTTATAACTTCACTGCCCAGGTATTTGTTCAATGCGATCGCATGAATTTGAATGCGATCGCGAAGGGTAAATTTTAAAGGTTCCAAAATTGGTCTATGCGAACGCGGCCTAAAGCTTGCAATCGCAGAAGAGAAAGAAATTGACGTACACGATCGCGAACAGGGCCACGCGATCGCGAAGAGGAAAAATGCAAGGAATTACCATATCCGAATTTCTAATATGCGAACGCAAGAGAACAATTGCGAACGCGAAGAAGGGAAAAGCTGACTTCCGCGATCGCGAACCAGATAATGTGATCGCGTAGAACAAAATATCACCCTCCGAATTTACACTATACGATTGCATAGGGACAGCTTTGATCGCAGAGAAGGGAAGTTTGCAACAGACCTGAATAGAAATCTGCAACTTTTACAACTCAAAAATGCCTCGTTGAGCATGCAAAACACACCCGAGGCCCTCGGTACCTCAACCAAATCTACGGACATATCTCATAACATACTTCAAACTTGTACCAAACCTTCAACCACCTAAAACAACATCGAAAACTTTAATTAATTAGAGATTTATGCCTAAGAACTTCAATTTTACTCAAAATACGATTTCGAGCAAAATCCTAATAAACCATGTACGAATGACCTGAAAGTTTGCACACACATCCCTAATGACATGACAGAGCTACTGCAACTTTCGAAATTCCATTCCGACTCTCAAATGAAAATCTCTCTATCGGACCGTAAACTTCAAAAATTCAAACTTCGGCATTTCAAGCCTAAATTAGCTACAAACCTCCAAAACACATTCCGAACACGCTCCCAACCCAAAAATCACCTAACGGAGCTAACAGAATCATCAAATTTCCATTCCCATTCCATCTTCACGACTACGACCAATTTTCCAACACTTAAGTTCTTATTTAGGGACTAAGTGTCCCAAAACTCTCCGAAACTCAAAACCGAACATCCCAGCAAATCAATTTAGCGGAAATGTACTTGGGGAAAGCAGTTTATAGGGGATTGGGGCGTTAATTCTTAAGACGACCGGCTGAGTCGTCACATCCTCATAAACTTAAACATCTATTCGTTCTTGAATGAGCATAAAGACATACCTTATGTAGTGAAAAGATAAGGGTAGCTGCTACGCATATCCTGATTGGTCTCCCAGGTCGCCTCCTCGGCCGGCTGATCCCGCCAGTGAACCTTTATTGAAGCATTGTTCTTTGACCTCAACTTCCTAACCTACTTGTCCAATATAGCCACTAGCTCCTCAACATAGGATAGATCCTTGTCCAACTGACTTGAACTGAAATCCAACACGTGCGATGGATCACTGTGATACCTTCGGAGCATCGAAACATAAAATGCCGGATGAACCCCTGCCAGGATGGGAGGTACGGCAAGCTCATAAGCAACCTCCCTAACACGTCGCAATATCTCAAAAGGGCCAATGAACCTCGGACTCAACTTCCCTTTCTTCCCAAATCTCATGGCGCCCTTCATAGGCGAAACTCGGAGCAGAACCCGCTCTCCAACAATAAAGGAAACATCACGAACCTTCCAGTCCGCGCTCTTCTATCTAGACTAGGCTATATGGAGTCTATCCTGAATTACCTTAACCTTCTCCAAAACATCCTGAACCAAATTTGTGCCCAATAGTCTGGCCTCGCGTGGCTCGAACCAACCCACTGGAGTCTACACCGCCTAACATACAAGGTTTCATATGGTGCCATCTGAATGTTGGACTAGTAGTTGTTGTTGTAAGCAAACTCCGCCAATGGCAAGAACTGATCCCAAGACCCTCCAAACTCATTCACACACGCGCGAAGCATATCAACAAGAATCTAAATAGTGCGCTTAGACTGTCCGTCCGTCTGGGGTGAAATGTTGTGCTCAACTCCACCCGAGTACCCAACTCCTGCTGAACGGCCCTCCAGAATTGTGATGTGAATTGAGTACCTTGTCTAAAATAATTGAAACTGGAATACCGTGCAGGCAGACAATCTCCCGGATACAAATCTCCGCCAACCGCTCCGAAGAATAAGACACAGGAATGAAATGAGTGGACTTGGTCAGCAGATCCACAACAACCCAGATCGAATCAAACTTATTCAAGGTCCGTGAGAGTCCAACTACAAAGTCCATGGTGATCCGCTCCAACTTCCACTCCGGAATCTCTATCTGCTGAAGCAACCCACCTGGTCTTTGGTGCTCGTACTTCACTTGCTGGAAGTTGAGGCATCTACCTACATATCCCACTATATCCTTCTTCATCCACCTATACTAGTAGTGTTGCCTCAAGTCTTGATACATATTCGCGGCACCCAAATGGATGGAATACCGCTAAATGTGGGCCTCCTCTAGAATCAGCTCCCACAGCCCATCGACATTAGGTACACAAACCCGACCCTGCATCCTCAATACTGCATCCTCGCCAATGGTCACATATGTGGCATCACCATGCTGAACCCTATTGTTAAGGCCAAGCAAATGAGGGTCGTCATATTGCCGCTCCCTAATATGATCAAATAATAAAGATTGAGAAACCACGCAAGCTGAAATCCCGACTGGGCTCTGAAAGATACAATCTCACAAATTGGCTAGCTAAGGCCTGAACATCTATCGCCATAGGCCTCTCCGATACTGGTAGATATTCCAAAATCCCCAAACTCTCCGCCCGACGACTCAAGGCGTCGGCCACTACATTAGCCTTGCCCGGATGATATTATATAGTGATGTCATAATCCTTCAGCAACTCTAACCACCTTATATAGTGCAAATTTAGATTCTTCTACTTGAACAAATGCTACAAACTCATATGATCAGTATAAATCTCATAGGGCACACTGTATACATAATGGCGCCAAATCTTTAGGGTGTAAACAGTGCCAGCTAACTAAAGATTACAGACATGATAATCCCTCCCATGTATCTTCAACTGTCTGGACGCGTAGGCAATCACCCTACCATCCTGCACCAATACTTCTCCAAGGCCAACTCTCGAGGCATCATAATAGATAGCATAAGACCTTGAACCTGTAGACAATACCAAAACTGGGGCTGTAGTCAAAACTGTCTTAAGCTTTTGAAAGCTCGCCTCACACTCCTCTGTCCACTGAAATGGAGCACCCTTCTGGGTCAACCTAGTCATAATGGCTGCAATCGATGAAAACCCCTCCACAAAACGACGATAGTATCTTGCCAAGCCAAGGAAACTACGAATCTATGTAGGTGAGTATGGCCTGGGCCAACTCAGCAAAACCTCTACCTTCTTCTCTCTTAGAGTCTGGAGCACTGTTCTCAGATGTTGCTCATGATTTTTCTGACTCCGGGAATACACCAGAATGTCATCAATAAATATAATGACAAAAGAATTGATATATGGAAGAAATACACTATGTATCAAATGAATGGAGGCTGCAGGGGCATTCATCAACCCAAATGACACAACAAGAAACTCGTAATGACCGTACCGAGTCGTTAAAGCAGTCTTTGGGATATCTGGCTCTCGAATCTTCAACTGATGGTAACTTGAGTGCAAATCAATCTTAGAAAACACCGTGTGCCCTGAAGCTAGTCGAATATATCATCAATACGAGGCAAAGGATAACGGCACTTCACCGTGACCTTGTTCAGCTGGCGATAATCAATACACATATTCATATAACCATCCTTTTTCTTCACAAACAAGATAGGAGCACCCCAAGGTGAAACATTAGGCCAAATAAAGCCCTTATCAAGCAATTCCTGTAACTTATCATTCAATTCCTTCAACTTAGGAGGAGCCATACAATATGGAGGGATAGAAATGGGCTGATTGCCCGGCAACAAATAAATGCCAAAATTACTGTCTCTATAATGTGGCATGCCCGGAAGATCAGCTGGAAATACATCGGGATGATCCCGCACCACTGGGACTGAATCAACAGAAGGGGAATCAACATTGATATCTCTCACATAACCTAAATATACGGCACACCCTTTCTCAACCATATGTTGAGCTCTAAGAAAATAGATAACTTTACTGGGAGTGTGATCTAAAGTACCACTCCACTCAACACACGGTACACCTGGCATAGACAGTGTCACGATTTTGGTGTGATAATCAAGAATAGTAAAATGGGGCGATAACTAGTCCATGCCCAAACTAATATCAAAATCAACCATGCTGAGTAGAAATAAGTCTGCTCTGGTCTCAAAACCACAAATAGTAACCAAAAAGACTAATAAACACTGTCTACAACAAGTGAATCTCCTACAGGAGTAGAAACATAAACAGGGGAACTCAAAAAATCCCGAGATACCCTCAAATATGGAGCAAAATAAGAGGACACATAAGAGTAAGTAGAGCCTGGATTGAAAAGAACCGATGCATTTCTGTGACAAACTAATATAATACATGTGATGATATAATCAGAGGCAACAACTTTGGCATGAGCAGGAAAGGCATGGTATCTGGCCTGGTCTCCCCCTCGAGGGTGAGCTCTACCTCCTCGGCCTCCACCTCTAGCTGGCAGAGCGGGTGGGGTGGCAACTGGAGCTGTAACCATAGCCTGAGTGTACGCTGTGGCCGAGAATTCTGCGAAGATGTACGCCTCCCAAGTCTGGGGTAATCCCTAACCATGTGGTGTGTGTCACCACACTCAAAATAAGCTCAAGGAGGATGTGGTGGCTGCGACTAGCTAGGGCCAGGTCTGCTAGACTGACCTTTGGAAGCACCCCGTGCATGAGGCGTGCTAGAAACTTGAGGTGCATAATAAGGCTCCTTAGGCCTATGAGGAGCTGGAGCTGGAGCATTGCTAGCTGCTGGAAGAGCTGAATAAACAAGGCGACCCATATATCCCCCTACCATGACGACCTGTACGGGCACCAAAATAGTGGCCCAACTCTCGAGACCTCTTGGCCTCTCTCACTTCTCTCTCTCCCTAACATGTATAGTCTCAATTCTATTAGAAATGCTCGCTACCTGTTGATAAGAAACATCCGTCTCCAACTCACGATCCATGATAGATCTGATGCTAGGAGTAAGCCCCTCAATAAACCAATGAACCCTCTCGCGAACAGTAGCAACCAAGGCTGGTGCATGCCTAGCCAAACTGGTGTAACATACAGCATACTCTGAAACAGTCATAGTACCCTAGAGAAAATGCTCAAACTCTGTGCGCCATGCATCCCTGAGGATCTGAGGAATATACTCTCCCAGAAACAGATTTGAAAACTGAGTCCAAGTTAGTGAAGCATTCTCATCTCGACTATCTAACTCATAGGTGCGCCACCACTCATAGGCGGCCCCTCGAAGCTGGAAGGTGGTAAAAGAAACCCCGTTGGATCCTGAAATACCCATGGTACAGAGAATGCGGTAACACTCATCAAGAAAACCCAAAGCATCCTCCGATGCTAGACTGCTGAATACATGAGGCTTGTACTTCTTGAACCTTTCAAGCCTCAACTACTCATTGTCGGAAGCCGCTGCCTTGTCCTAGGGCCAATCTATACTACAGGCGGTGCAGGTATAACCTATGGGACCTGCTCAACATGCACTCGCTGCTCAGGAGTGCGGGCGGCGGGAGTTTGTGCTCCTCCCCCCCCCCCCCCCCCACCTGGGATGTGGATGCAGCAAGGGGAAGCAACCTTGCCTGAGGCAAGGTGGTGTACATGCTCATGAATTGTGCGAGAGTCTCCTGGAGAGCTGGATTAGTGGTAGCAGCAGTAGTAGTAGGCGTGTCAAGTGCCTCGACTCCAGCTGGACCTGCAAGTGGTACCTCGGCGGCAGATTTCACAAGTGCTCTGGTTGCACCACGTGTGCGTCCTCGACCTCTACCCTGGCCCCGGCCTCTGACGGCTGCAGTAGGGGGCGTGGGTGTCTGATCATCTCGAGTAGCATGTGTCCTCACCATCTGTGAGAGAATAAAAAAAAGTTTTAGTTGTGATATCTAAAACCTCGCAGGACAAGGAAATCAAATGAAGTAGAATTTTCCTAACAGTTATATAGCCTCTCGTAGATAAGTACAAATGTCTCAGTACCAATCAGCGAGACTCTAATAAACCAGCTTGTGTTCTGTGACTCCTATGAACCTAGAGCTCTGATACCAACTTGTCACGATCCCAGTTCGCCCTCCATGAATATGTCGCGACGGCACCTAGTCCTTACGACGATGTAAGACTAATAATGCAGAAACAAATAACTTGCTGAAATTGTAACTCAAATCAAGATTTACCAAAAATGAAAAGCGGAATATAGAATGCCACTTGGCGCATACAGCACAATATCTCAACTACTACAACACTATCCCAAAACCTGAAAACTCACAGAAACACAAGCTAACAGAATGTAATACACTGCTCTAGCACCATAATGTCTAAAACAACAGCACGAAAGGAAAGCCAACTGCTAAAGCTAGAATAAGATACAGACTGCTGGTCTGTGAACGCGACAGATGTACCTCGAAGTCTCTGTTAGATCTCTCTGCCTCGAGGATAATACTCCTGTGTAGAGGTACCTAGATATGCACATGAAAAACATGCGTAGAAGGGGCATGAGTACACTACAACAATACTCAATAAGTTCCAAGCCTAACCTCGGTCAGGTAGTGCAAAGGAAGGTTAGAGCCCTACTGAGAATAAATATAATAATAAATCTTGCGACAATATGAAATAAATAGGAATAATGAGTACAGATATGAACTAAGACAGGTTATACAAGGAAACAAATAACACACAAAAAATAAGGTAACGCGGAGTAAACAGCTCAATACCAGTACCAACAACGAGGATCTCCCATTATATCGTCATGTAGTCCATTTCATCAACTCTCTAAAGATCTCCCGAGATACCATTTCGTAGTCCATCACATGTGTATATCTGAAGGTCTCCTGGGATACCGTCTCGTAGTCCAACTATCAATGTGCAGGGGGGATCTATTGGGAATCAAACCCGCAGTCCCAAAGTAAATATGCAGGGGAATCTACCTGGAATCGAACCCTGCAGTCCCAAAGTAAATATGCAGAGGGATCTATCTGGAATCAAACCCACAGTCCCAAAGTAAATATGCAGAGGGATCTATCGGGAACGAACCCACAGTCCCAAAGTAAATATACAGGGGATCTACGAGGAATCTAACGTGTAGTTCCAAAGTAAATATACGGGGGATCTACCGAAAATCTAACATGTAGTCCCAAAGTAAACAAACAAGGGGGAGCTACCAGAATCCCAC
Organism: Nicotiana benthamiana; assembly: GCA_034376525.1. NCBI lineage: Eukaryota > Viridiplantae > Streptophyta > Magnoliopsida > Solanales > Solanaceae > Nicotiana > Nicotiana benthamiana. The sequence goes on from CM067326.1 coordinate 118,069,114, forward strand.
ATCCGTAGTACCAATGTAAATACACAACCACAACAAAAAGATATTCAACAATGAAGTTCAAATAAATACAAGGCAACATGTAGTTCTAGCCTTACATGCTTCACATAGTACAACAGAGCAACTTAAGCAAATAGGCAATTTAGAACAAGTAAGCATGCTTTTCTGAACTAACAAAGGCTATAATTACAAATAGAATAAAGCAGGTAAGAAAGAAATACAATCTAAATATTTAAGTAACACCAGATTTTCAACAATTAGCTCAAGTATACGATCGTCACCTCACGTACAAGGCATTCAATTACCAAACATCATATTTTAAGGGGAAAGTCCCCCACACAAGGTTAGACAAGCCACTTACCTCGAACCGGCTCAAAATCAACAAGAAATCACATTCTTGCCATGAGTATCCAACTCCAAAATGGCCTAAATCTATTCAATTCAATTACATATCATAAATAACATTTCAAACAACTGATTCTATGATTAAATTCAAAGCTAAGACGTGAAATTAAGAAAAATGACCAAAACGCCCGGCAGGCCCGCGTTTTGGAATCAAATAAAACTTATATTTTCGAAACCTCATACTCTCACGAGTCTATACATAACAAGAATACAAAAATCAGAGTTCAATTGACCCCTCAAATCCTAGATTAAAATTTAAAAATCTCAAGCCCTAGTTCTTCCATTTTTTCCCAAGTTTCCATAAATTCCTAGGTTAATTTCACAATAGAATAACGTTTTAGGTTCAAAAATCTTACCTCCAATTGTTTCTTCTTGATTCCTCTTGAATCTTCCTCAAAGAAGCTCTCAAAGGCTTAGCTATGGAGGAAAATAGGGGTCGACTCGCGGATGAAATGTTTTATAACTTTACTGCCCAGGTATTTTTTCAATGCGATTGCAGGAATTTGAATGCGATTGCGAATAGTAAATTTTAAAGGTTCCAAAATTGGTCTATGCGAACGCGGCCTAAAGCTTGCTATCATAGAAGAGAAAGAAATAGACATATGCGATCACGAACAGGGCCACGCGATCACGAAGATAAAATGCAAGGAATTACCATATCCTAATTTCTACTATGCGAAGGCAGGAGAACAATCACGAACGTGAAGATGGGAAAAGCTGTCTTCCGCGATCGCTAACCAGATAATGTTGTCGTGTAGAACAAAATATCACCCTCCGAATTTACACTATGTGATCGCATAGGGACAACTGCAATTGCAGAGAAAGAAAGCCTGCAACAAACCTGAACAGAAATCTGCAACTTTTACAACTCAAAAATGACCCGTTGAGCATTCGAAACACACCCGAGGCCCCCGGGACCTCAACCAAACCTACAGACATATCCTATAACATCCTTCAAACTTGTAACAATCTTTAAACCACCTAAAATTTTGCACACACATCCCAAATGACCTGAAAATTTTCACACACATCCCAAATGACATGACGGAGCTACTACAACTTTTGAAATTCCATTTCAACTCTCAGATCAAAATCTCACTATCGGACCGGAAACTTCACAAATTCAAACTTCGGCATTTCAAGCCTAAATTAGCTATGGACCTCTAAAACACATTCCGAACATGCTCCCAACCCCAAAATCACCTAATGGAGCTAACAAAACTATCAGATTTACATTCCGAGGTTGTCTTCACATTGTTCCGACTATGGCCAACTTTCCAACACTTAAGTTCTCATTTAGGGACTAAGTGTCCCAAAACTCTCTGAAACTCAAAATCGAACATCCTAGTAATTCAATTTAGCAGAAATAGACTTGGGAAAAGCAGTTAGTAGGGGATCATGGCGTTAATTATTAAAACAGCCATTCGGGTCGTCACAAAAAGACTACTTCACAATAAAATTTTGAAAAGAAGAGAATATGATCAAAGCATTACAAAATGGTTTGTGTTTTATCTTTGGCCACTTTCTATCGGTACAATGTTGGGAGCCAAATTTTGTTCCATCAAAAGCAAAACAATCCCTTATGGCAATTATGGATACGGCTCCCTAGTAATAGGCTATATTCGCATAGTTTAGCTACTATTTACACCCCAACTTAACTATGCTTTATTGCTATATAAATGCTAAATGACAACAAATGGATCTAATTATGAATTTTGTGGTTTGCAGGAGCAAGTGTTGATTTTGAGGAAATTGAAAAACTTTTGGAGCTAATTTGTAGCAAGGAAATCCACTCAGAGATGAATGCGCGTGAAAGAATAAGGAGAAAAGTAGAAAACTGTTGAACCTCATGAGCACAAGCTAAGCGCGGGCGCGCTCCAGCCGTGCTAGTCCATGCAGAATAGAACACGATATGCACAGCCAAGCACGTCAATTCACAGAACCTTATTTCCAGGGGTAATTTCGTAAGTTCAGGAACATATAAGAAGCCCAGGTCTCCAAAAGAGAGGGTATCAAGGTTTCTAGTTTTGTTGAAGGCAAGAAAAGGCAAGAGGCAAGGAGGAAAATTCGGCATCGAGTTCTATCTTTCTTTCTTTTCTGTTGATCATTGATTATGAATTTTGATGTTGTAATTATGAAAACAATCATGCGTAACTAATTATTTAGTCTAGGGTTGATGGAACCAATTGTTATATGAAGTTTCGACTCAGTTTGTTATAATCGATCCGGGTTCATTATATGATTGTTCAACTATGTTTTGTATTGTGATTAATTAAATGGGCCCTTGATTAATCGTGACTAATTGCCTTGTGTTTCTTGAGAAAGTATACTAGGTTAGATTGTTATTGAGCAACACAGCTTTTGGATAATTGAAGAGATTCGTTGCTTGAATTCAAAAGCAGGGTTAGAAATAATGAAACTTTGGTGGGATAATTAACAGATGCATAAATTATCAGATAGAGTAGTTCGAGAGAATGCTCTAGTAGAGAATTACGGTAAAATTATAGAAAAAAAACTAAGGATCAATCTATCATTTGGAAAAATCAATACCCTAGATCTCTCTACCATTGAATTATTTTTAAATTAGAATATTGTTGGTTTTAGTGTCATTTCACTTTAGTTAAACAAATCCCAATATTTATTGATAAAAATCTTGCATCGGGGAATTGTTTGAGCTTGCACTAACAACACTAATAGTTGTAATAGATAGGTTGGTTCCCTGAGGATTCGACTCTAGACTTGTAAATCGAATTATATTTACAACGACCACTTTATCTTTTATAAGGTATAGTTGGGCGTGATCACTCGCACAACTCCCCACTGAATTCTATGATGAAACAATTCTGAGGAAAGTAGGCAACACTATTGGAAGGCTTCTTAAGGTATATGCGTGAACATCATCAGTTCTAAGAGACCGCAATGCAAGGCTTTGTGTGGAACTTCAACTACACAAAGCGGTTAAATCTAATGTTTCAATAGGATCCAACAAACAACAAGTTTTATATGAGTGTGACAAGCTCTTATGCTTAAATTGTGGTCATCTTGATCACTCAGTAGGCCAATGCAAAAAAATCCAGAACTCAAACGAATAAAACATCAACGGAAAAGGAAGAAGAAGAACAACTTCCCAACATGCAGGAACAATCGCACAAGATCAACGAGGAATGGAGGTCTGTAACTTTCAACAAAAGGAAAGAAAAAAAGCGTAAAGATTGATAACCACGAAGTTCCAACCAAGGTAGGTATTAATGCAACATTTACGATGCAAACACAAGTAAATTTCTTAGCTCTCAAACTCTAAGTTACAAAGCTTGTCATAATACTAGGAAAAATATAATCAAGGAAGAATTCACCCTTAATAATAACAAATTAAATCAAAAAACCACTTCTCAACCTTGATGGATGAGGACATGGATTTGGAAAATCCCACAAGTTTTTACCAGAAAAAATACTTAAAAATATTAACGAAATCAATGAGCTAGACAATAGTGACACGGCCAATGAACATGTTGTTATCGGTTGTCCGTGTTCAAAGCAACGAGAAACTGGAAACCAGTAAGAAGAAGAGACACAAAAAAAATAAATCACAGAAATGAAGAAATCCGAGACCACAGAATTCACTGTGTGTCCTTAAGGAATTTAACCCCCTCACTGTACCCGAGGTTGTGGATTATTTCCTCCCAGGATATAACGGATATACCTGTCGTAGGAGTGGCAGCACCTCAAACGCCTACGACTTCGACGAACTCAAATTCGGGAACGAAATCACACTATGACTCGATATGTTTCAGTTTGCAGAAAAGAATGCAGAATTTTTAATGCTTCCAGTTATCGAAAATGAGGCATTGCCTCAGTTTATATAGCCTCGAATTGTGACTGTTCGGAAAGGCTTGGTGCCTGTTCGGGAAAGGCCATGCCTTTTCCTGAAAAAATAAGAACGTTGGGAATTAAAAATAATATTTTTCCCGCGGGAATTAAACATAATTTCAGAAAATGAAGATTGAATTTTAAATAAATTTGGTCCAAAAAGATTATCAATCAATCAGATCATTTGACCAAATCCAAATCCAAATCCAAAGCCAAAGCCAAAGCCGAAGCCGAGCCGAGCGACGACGACGGCGCGAGGGGAGTCCCTCTTCTTAACCCTTTAAGAGCTAGAAGAAGTGCTTTCTAATATAAGCACATAACTTTCCCTTTCTACCACCAATGTGGTACAAAGCTCCTTTTCAAAAGAACTTTGCTTTGAAACTTCATTTTCCTTCTATTGTCTTCTTCCCTCCATTTCTCATTCACACCAACTTAGCTAGCTTTAATCATTAACTAGCTTTAACAATCCCCCACATGAATGGGGAATGGCTATATGATGAAAAACATGCATGACAAAAAACTGTGTGATTCGTAAGCAAGGATTAATTGCATCTGGATAAGTAGATTTCTCTTTGAACTTTCCGTAGTGAGCATATGTCGGATATACTCGGTCAATCGGTAGATTTGATATCTTTGAACCGTCGAGCTTTGGTGTATACCTAGACAATCACATGTCACACAATTAACCCTTTAACCGTTTTTGGTTCTCATTGTTTTGTTCGTTTCAGCCATGAACACTTCCTGGTTCATAAGTGCGTAGAGAGCTGGCCTTACAGAGTTCTCCTTGAAGCGGCTTACACTTCACACTTACATAGGTGATTCCTAAATGTGTCATCCCGTAGATACACTATTTGATATACCCCGTATCAAACTTAGAAACCATTAAAAAGCCTTAATGCTTTATCCTGGTACTGAACATTGTCTCATCACGAGAATGGACCAAAAAGTTATTGTGACAATGTTGAACCGTCATCAATGACTTTGTTTGATCTCTTTGAACCTAGATCTTGGGATCTCATGTATTCTAGGTAGAGTTACCGCCACGATGACTTGTCCTCGGCCATAGTCCCATTCCCCTCGATGATCTTTCAACCACTTCTCTAGTTAGGCCTTTAGTTAGTGGATCCGACACATTATCTCTTGACTTAACATAGTCAATTGTGATAATTCCACTAGAGAGTAGTTGTCTAACGGTATTATGTCTTCGTCGTATGTGACGAGACTTTCCGTTGTACATAACGCTCCCGGCTCTTCCTATTGCCGCTTGGCTATCGCAATGTATGCATATAGGAGCCAACGGTTTGGGCCAAAATGGAATATCTTCTAAGAAATTCCGGAGCCATTCAGCTTCTTCACCGGCTTTGTCTAGAGCTATGAACTCAGATTCCATTGTAGAGCGGGCGATACATGTCTGTTTGGATGACTTCCAAGACACTGCTCCTCCACCTATAGTAAAAACGTATCCACTTGTGGATTTAGTTTCAGTTGAACCGGTGATCCAATTTGCATCACTGTATCCTTCAATAACTGCAGGATACCTGTTATAATGCAAAACAAAGTTTTGAGTATGTTTCAAATACCCCAAAACTCGTTTCATTGCCAGCCAATGATTTTGGTCGGGATTACTCGTGTAGCGACTTAGTTTACTTATAGCACACGCAATATCAGGTCGCGTACAGTTCATAATATACATCAAACTTCCCAATACTCTGGCATAATCCAATTGAGAATGACTTTCACCTTTATTCTTTGCAAGAGCAAGGTTCATATCAATTGGCGTCTTTGCAACTTTAAAGTCCAAATACTTGAACTTTTCAAGAACTTTTTCAATATAATGAGATTGAGACAATGCTAGACCTTGAGGATTCTTATGGATTTTAATTCCCAGAATTAAATCGGCAACTCCTAAGTCTTTCATATCAAACTTACTAGCAAGCATGCGCTTAGTAGCATTTATGTTAACAATGTTGTTACTCATTATTAACATATCATCCACGTATAAACAAACAATGACGACGTGGTTCGGAGTGTTCTTAATGTAGACACATTTATCACATTCATTTATCTTGAATCCATTTGACAGCATCGTATGGTCAAATTTTGCATGCCACTGTTTTGGTGCTTGTTTTAGTCCATAAAGAGACTTAACAAGTCTACTACCTTCTTCTCTTTCCCTGGAACTACAAACCCTTCGGGTTGTTCCATGTAAATTTCTTCCTCCAACTCTCCATTTAAGAAGGCTGTTTTCACATCCATTTGATGGATTTCAAGACCGTACACGGCGGCTAATGCTACTAACACCTGAATAGATGTAATCCTCGTTACCGGCGAGTATGTATCAAAGTAATCAAGACCTTCTCGTTGTCTAAACCCTTTAACAACTAGTCTTGCCTTATATTTTTCAATAGTGCCATCAGCTTTCATTTTCCGCTTGAAAATCCATTTGGAACCTAAAGGTTTATTCCCTGGAGGAAGATCAACCAATTCCCAAGTATGGTTGTTCAATATGGATTCTATCTCACTATTGATTGCCTCTTTCCAAAATTGAGCTTCCGATGAAGACGTAGCTTCGTTGAACGTTCGAGGCTCATTTTCCAACAAAAATGTTAAAAATTCTGGTCCAAAGGAAGTAGTCGTCCTTTGACGTTTGCTACGTCTTGGATTTTCCTCATCAGGAATGTTTTCCTTTATTTCTTCCCGAGGTCGTTTAGATTCTTTGCTAGACGACGCACATTCCTTTTTATACGGATATATGGTTTCAAAGAAGTCAGCATTATCTGATTCAATTACCGTATTCACCTGAATGTCGGGATTTTCTGATTTGTGAACCAGAAATCTATATGCCTTACTATTTGTGGCATATCCTATGAAAACACAATCAACGGTTTTAGGTCCTATTTTTACCCTTTTGGGTTTAGGAACTTGCACCTTGGCCAAACACCCCCACACTTTGAAGTATTCCAAATTGGGCTTCCTTCCTTTCCACTTTTCGTATGGAATAGATTTTGTTTTGCTATGGGGCACTCGATTCAGTATTCGGCTAGCTGTTAGAATGGCTTCCCCCCACAAGTTCTGGGGTAAACCAGAACTTATTAATAGGGCATTCATCATTTCTTTCAGTGTTCTATTTTTTCTTTCCGCAATTCCGTTTGATTGTGGCGAGTAAGGAGCAGTTGTTTGATGAATAATGCCATATTCCAAACATATTTGTTCAAAAGGAGATTCATATTCACCGCCCCTATCACTCCTTATCATTTTAATCTTTTTGTTAAGTTGAGTCTCAACTTCAGTTTTGTATTGCCTGAACGCTTCAATTACTTCATCTTTACTATTAAGTAAATAAACGTAGCAATACCGCGTACTATCGTCAATAAAAGTTATGAAATACTTCTTTCCACCGCGAGATGGAATTGACTTCATATCACAAATATCTGTATGGATTAAGTCTAAAGGACTTGAATTCCTTTCAACTGACTTATAAGGATGTTTAGCATACTTAGATTCAACACAGATTTGACATTTTGATTGATTGCAGGCAATACTTCCAAACTAATCATTTTTCGCAAGGTTCTATAATTGACATGTCCTAAACGTGAATGCCATAAATCATTTGACTCAAGCAAGTAAGACGAAGCAGAAACTTTATTATTATTAGCAACAACCATTACATTCAGTTTGAAAAGGCCCTCTGTGAGGTAGCCTTTTCCTATGTACATTTCGTTCTTACTTATTACAACCTTGTCAGAAACATAAACACATTTAAAACCGTTCTTCACTAGAAGTCCGGTAGATACAAGATTTTTCCTAATTTCAGGAACATGACAGACGTTGTTGAGAGTCACCACCTTGCCAGAGGTCATCTTCAGCAGTATCTTTCCATAACCTTCAATCTTGGCCGTTGCAGAATTTCCCATATATATTGTTTCGTCGGGCCCGGCGGGAGCATATGAAGCAAAAGCTTCTCTAACAGCACAAATGTGGCGAGTGGCGCCAGAGTCAATCCACCACTCTTTCGGACTTCCCACTAGGTTGCACTCGGACAACATAGCGCACAAGTCATCAACCTCCTCGTTTGTTTCAACCATATTAGCCTGACCCTTCTTCTTTTCCTTTTTCGGAGCACGACAGTCTGCAGCTTTATGTCCGATTTTTCCACAATTATGGCAGTTTCCCTTGAATTTCTTCTTGTTGGGATAGTTCCTTGGTCCTGATGCCTTTTTCCTCTTTTTCATATTAGTTGGGGCAGTTTCAACTATATGTGCTCCCCCTATGGTTGATCTCCCATTTGCCTTTTTCTCCGCTGCCTTGTTATCTTCCTCGATTCTCAACCGGACGATGAGATCTTCCAATGTCATCTCCTTTCGCTTATGTTTCAAGTAATTTTTGAAGTCCTTCCATGAAGGAGGCAACTTCTCTATCACTGCCGCAACTTGAAACGCCTCACTAATCACCAAACCTACAACAAACAACATGTAAGTGACGGGGCACTGAATACTTTTGACAAAGGCATTAATTAAATTTATACCTTCAGCGAGGAGATCATGGATGATAACCTGCAACTCTTGAACTTGAGTGACAACAGACTTGCCATCTACCATTTTGTAGTCCAAAAACTTAGCAGCGATAAACTTCTTTAAGCCAGCATCTTCTGTTTTATATTTCTTTTCCAACGCATCCCATAGTTCTTTTGATGTTCCCACATTACTATAGACGTTGTAAAGATCATCCTCCAGTCCGCTAAGAATGTAATTCTTGCACAAAAAATCTGAGTGCTTCCACGCCTCAATTACAACAAATCGTTCATTTTCAGGTGTTGATTCCGGCGGAACCGGAATATCCTCCTTAATAAACTTTTGAAGGCTTAAAGTAGTTAGATAGAAGAACATCTTTTGTTGCCATCGTTTGAAATCAATCCCGGTGAATTTTCCGGGCTTCTCTGCCGGAGCCGGTGCTGGTGCAGTACGACTGGAGGACGCAGCATTGCTCGTAGAACCAACCACGGGGGCTGGTGTGGCAGTAACAGTAGCATTCAAATTTGGAGTTTGGTCTCCCATTTCTGTCGTAGGAAATAACAGAACACTTTAATAATCGGTGAAGATTTTATTTCTTCAAACCGAATCAAATTTACACAAACAGAATTAAAACAAACTTCAAATAGAATGTAATATACTGTATGTAGTATACTTGATGAAGTTTTTATATCTTCAAATCAAGTACCCAAATGAGTAGAAAGTTCTGAAAACTTTAATCTCAACCGGAGTAGAAAATCCGAAGATTTAGTCTCCAAACAACATACAAGTTCGTTACATGCAAACAACAAAATTACAAGTTTCTTTTATTTTCTGGACAGTCACAATTTTATGTTAGGAAAAACTGTATGTAGTCACTGTTTTATGTACTGTTGTATCGATCTGTAACGTTTTAATCAACAGCAGATGAACACAGAAATAATAAATTAAATTCCTTAAGCTTGTTATCGGTTGTCCGTGTTCAAAGCAACGAGAAACTGGAAACCAGTAAGAAGAAGAGACACAAAAAAAATAAATCACAGAAATGAAGAAATCCGAGACCACAGAATTCACTGTGTGTCCTTAAGGAATTTAACCCCCTCACTGTACCCGAGGTTGTGGATTATTTCCTCCCAGGATATAACGGATATACCTGTCGTAGGAGTGGCGGCACCTCAAACGCCTACGACTTCGACGAACTCAAATTCGGGAATGAAATCACACTATGACTCGATATGTTTCAGTTTGCAGAAAAGAATGCAGAATTTTTAATGCTTCCAGTTATCGAAAATGAGGCATTGCCTCAGTTTATATAGCCTCGAATTGTGACTGTTCGGAAAGGCTTGGTGCCTGTTCGGGAAAGGCCATGCCTTTTCCTGAAAAAATAAGAACGTTGGGAATTAAAAATAATATTTTTCCCGCGGGAATTAAACATAATTTCAGAAAATGAAGATTGAATTTTAAATAAATTTGGTCCAAAAAGATTATCAATCAATCAGATCATTTGACCAAATCCAAATCCAAATCCAAATCCAAATCCCCAAAGCCGAAGCCGAAGCCGAAGCCGAAGCCGAAGCCGAAGCCGAGCCGAGCGACGACGACGGCGCGAGGGGAGTCCCTCTTCTTAACCCTTTAAGAGCTAGAAGAAGTGCTTTCTAATATAAGCACATAACTTTCCCTTTCTACCACCAATGTGGTACAAAGCTCCTTTTCAAAAGAACTTTGCTTTGAAACTTCATTTTCCTTCTATTGTCTTCTTCCCTCCATTTCTCATTCACACCAACTTAGCTAGCTTTAATCATTAACTAGCTTTAACACATGTGTCATCTAACATGATGGAAATTCCTAAATATCTACAAACTTTTGCTCCTATAAACACCCTCAGCCCTACTAATACGCATGCACTAACCAACAAAATTAATGCCTAATCCTAATAATAACCCACTGCATGCTTCTAATAGAAAAGCTTACTTATCAACACCCCAAACACCAAAGCTCTAAATGGCCAATAATATTAAACACGTATCCCCACCCCAACCCACCATCCATCTCAACAAATCCCATATACTATCCCCCTTAAATAACATGCAAATGGACGACAAAATCATTGCAAAAAATACTAAAACATTTTGGAATATCCAAAATCCACCAATTCTCCTATTAATTCTAATAATCCATTATAAAATACCAAGACTTCCTTTGCCAAGTCGGAGACACCACACTCTCATCCAAATACTACGTCTAAGTCGTCTCCAAAATATGGCAAATGAAACACCACAAAATCCTCAAACACAGAATATTCCCATAATCTTCATTCAACCACCACGACTGGTAAACCACCAACCACTATCTTGGGTGGAGTTAGGATTAATGGATCATGCAAACTCCTTTAACATAATGTTGAACGGAAGGGAGACAATCATAGTACTGCAAAACTCACACTTTCTAGCCCAATTAATGTCGAAGGGCCGATTGGCCATGAACAACTTCATGAATCGTGTGTGGGTGAACAACATTCTACACCTAGTGGAACCAAACTTTTACCCAAACCTAATCTAAATGATGATGGGAGAATGGTATTTCTCCTCCCCTCTCTGCAATTTTGTCCAAATCAAAAACAACCACCCAGTGATGGATTTTCCATTCTTCACACCTGAGATAGCAACAAGCATCAACCCTATCTTTACCCCTTGGAATGCACATGTAAACCAAGTTCAAGCTCCCAATGCACATCATGCATCTCCAGTACCCCCTTCCCCAAAATACGCCACAACCTCACACCCAAGGAAATCTACCAAACCAAGAGGAAATGATGGAGGAGGCAATGGAACCCCCCATCAGCTTAATTCTAGAATTAGTGATAGAAGATTCAAACTTGGACGGGGGTAAAAGTGTTCATCTCCACAGAGCTGCAGGAACAAAGGCAAGTGCTTAACTGTCTAGTGGCACTTTACAAGTGCACGATAGACATCGACCACCAGGAGACCCAACGTGGTACGGCATTCCATAATCTTAGTTCCCTTCCAAAGAAGGAACCTAGTACATGTACCAAGGGTGCTGGAGAACGGGGATCTTCACGACTGGACAATCAATATGAATAGGCCCATCTCTTTCATCATTTGGAATGTTCGTGGAGGCCATAATGACAACTTCAGGTTAATCCTTAGGGAAATGGTTAACATACATCTCCCTTGCATGGTCACACTGTAGGAAACCAAATTGGATAATCACATGTCTCTCCTAAACCCTTTTGGTTTCTCCGACATGATTGAGATTTAAATAGAGGGCCAAACAAGTAGAATTGTTATCCTGTGGGATCACAACATAGTAAATGTCCATAGTTTCGTGTGTAGAAACCAGGAGATTAGTGAGGTAGTTCCCACGCGTAAAACTTAGATTTTTTACTTCTATATATGCTAGCACTAACATCAACCTTAGAAATCAAATGTGGAACAACCTCATTAATATGCATGATAATTCTAACAGCCATGCTAGTAGGGGAGATTTCAATGATATAATTGACTCATCAGAAAAACTAGGAGGAAACCAAGTCAATAGAAATCGCTCTAAATATCTTTGGAATTTTATTAATGTCATGACCCTGGTTCGCCCTCCATGAACCATCATGATGGCACCTAATATCTATGACTAGGTAAGCCTAATAATGAAAAAAAACAATTTGCGGAAAAATAATAAAAATTGAAATATTAGAATAAAATAGTGTTTAAAAGTGCTGCTCGGCATACACAATAACAACTCTAAAAAACAAATAATATCTCCCAAAACCCGAAATCTAATGATCACAAGATTTTGAATATCTATAACATCTATCTCCAAGATATCTAACAACGAAAGTATAGAAGGCCTAATACACAAAGAAGAGTAGAAAGGGACTCTTCGGTCTGTAGACGCGACAAATATACCTCGGAGTCTCTACACGCGCCTCGCCTCACGAATGATAAGCCCGAGCGGAGATACCTGGATTTGCACATGAAAAACATGTGCAGAAAGGGAATGATTACACCACAACCGTACATAAGTGTCAGGCCTAACTTTGGTCGGGTAGTGACGAGGAAGATCATGCCCTACTGATGTTAAATAAAATATAAGGTTAAACAGTGTAGAGCAAAACAAAATAAATAAGTACACCAGTAAAAGCAACACAGAGTAGGAAGATCAACAACAACTACAATAGAGTCCAAATAAACACATAATGAAATTCAGTTCATCCCAAACGTAACAACCAGGATACCGTCCTGTATTCCCTATTACAACTATTCATTAGACTCCTAGAATATAGTCCCGTAGTCCATCATATATATATATATATATATATATATATATATATATATATATATATATATATATATATATATATATATATATATATATATATATATATATATATATATATATATATATATATATATATATATATATATATATATATATCCGAAAGATCTCCCGGGATCCCAACCTGTAGTCTAACTATCAGTGCACGAGAATCTACCGGAATCCCGATTTGTAGTCCCAAATATAAATACCTGAATCTGGGGAAACCTACCGGGTGCAGTCCCATAGTTCCATATCACTGTGTAGGGGGATCTATCGAAATCCCACATCCGTAATCCCAAATAAACAAACAAGGGGGATTTACCGAAATCCCATATCCGTAGTCCCAAACGTAAATACATAGAAGCAATATGAAGAATATTCAGCAAATGTCAAATTTCACGCGAAGGCAAATGGTAATTCTAGCCTAGCATCTGCACAGAGTTCAGGTAAAGCAGTTTGAGCAAATAAAGCAAGTAAGTCACTTAGACATGCTTTTGTAGGCTAACGACATGCTTAAATTGCAGGTAGTAATAACAGGAGAAGAAAACACAATTCTAATTGCTTAGCAAAATTGTATTTTTAACAATTAGCACAAGTACGCACTCGTCACGTATAAGACATTTCAATTATCAATAATACTAAATCCTAAGGGGAAGTCCTAGCCCCCACACTAGGTTAGGCAAGCCACTTACCTCGAACCAGCTCAAAATCAACCTAAAACCATGCTCTTTCCATGAGTACTCGACTCCAAATAACCCAAATCTATTCAATTCAATTGCATAATATAAATAACACTTCAAGTAACTGATTCTACAAATAAATTCTAAGCTAATACACACAATTAAGTAAAATAACCAAAATTCCCCTCAGGCCCACATCTTGGAATCGAGTAAAATTTATATTTCTAGAATCCTCACACTCTCACGAGTTCAATCATATCAAAATTACCAAAATCGGACCTCAAATGGTCCCTCAAATCATCACTCAAATGTATCTAATTAATCAAGCCCTAACCCCCAAATTACCGTTGATTTTCCTTAAATTTTCATGCTTGTAATGATAAAAATCACCTCAATAATGAGCTTAGGGACCAAAGACCTTACCCCAATGAATTTATCTAAAAATCTCCCTTGAAAATGCTCCCCAAGGCTTCTTCCCATTTGAAAAGAGGTGAAAGTAACTCAAATTCGCGAAGGCAAGTATTTATATGTTTTCCTAGCTAATCTTCTTCTGCGGTTGCTTTTACGGAACAAATTTCACATCTATGACAAATCACTAAACTCAACTTTCCGCACCTACGGCACCCCATATGCAGATACGGTACCATTTCTGCGATAAATTTCCCGCTTCTGCGGCTCCTGCTGGTTCTCCCCATTTTTGCTTCTGCCGCTTATGTGGCCACACACTTGCCAGACCCCAACTGCACGTGCAGTTATGACAGAGATCAACAGCTTCGGCTGCTTCAATCCACTTCCAATTCTTCCGACAATCCCCCGAAATCACCCTGAGGCCCCCGGGACCTCAATCACAAGCATGAGCAAGTCATATGCCACTATCCAAACTTATACCAATTCTTAAGACACGTAAAACATCATCGAGATACCAATTTAACATCGGAGTCAAGCCTAAGAACTTCAAAAACTCAAAATTTACGCTTTCGATAAAAAATTCCATTAAACCTCGTCCGAATGACCAGAAATTTTACACACACGTCACATTCTACCCTATAGAGTTACTCAAACTTTCAGAATTCCATGATGACCCTTGGATCAAAATCTCACTATCGAAACAAAAATTTCGAAAATTCAACTCTCGGCATTTCAAGCCTAAATTAGCCGCGGACCTCCAAAACACAATCAGAACATGCTCCTAAACCCGAAATCACCCAACAAAGCCAATGGAACCATTGTAGTTCCATTTCAAGGATGTCTTTATACTATTCCTACTATGGTCAAATTTCTAAAGCTTAAACTCTTATTTTGGGACTAAGTATCCCAAAATTCTCTAAAACTTCAAATATTTCCTCCCGAAAACTCACAATAGTAGAAAAAATACGGGGAACGCAGTTACTAAGGATTGAGGCATTAATTATTGAGACGACCGGCGGGTCGTCATAATTAATAAATGCCACCTAATTGATCTAGAGTTCAAAGGTTGTAAATTTACTTGGACTAACAATAGAAAGAAAAATAATGGCCTTGTTATGGAGATATTAGACAAAATCCTTGCCAATATGAGTGGTTAAGTTACTTTCCAAATGCTTCCGTAACACACCTACCAAATCCACTCAGGCCATAATCCTCTTCTATTAGAAGTAATTCTCAAATCAAATACTTCACTACCAAAACCATTTAGGCTTGAAACTTATTGGTGCAAACACCCTAGTTTCAATTCCTTTGTAGTGAAAAGTTGGGAAAATTGCAACTACATAGGCTCTGCAAAAATCTTTCTAGATAAGATTATAACTTGGAAAAATAGGACCTTTGAAAATATTTTCAACAAAAAAAAAAGAATATTGGCAAGAGTCAAAGGTACACAATAATTCAAGCACTACCATAGTAGTAATTTCTTAATATAATTGGAACAATCCCTTCAATTAGAGTATAACAATTACCTCAAAATTGAAGATAAC
This sequence comes from Nicotiana benthamiana, assembly GCA_034376525.1. Lineage (NCBI taxonomy): Eukaryota > Viridiplantae > Streptophyta > Magnoliopsida > Solanales > Solanaceae > Nicotiana > Nicotiana benthamiana. The sequence goes on from CM067326.1 coordinate 118,084,858, forward strand.
TATTGAAAACTAAGAGCTAAAATATCTTGGCTTCAGAAGGGTGATGTCCATACAAAATTCTATCACATCATGGCCACCAATAATAAAAAAAAGAACAAAATTATCTTTTTCAAAAATGAGGGAGGTAAGTGGATCAATGATCCATATGAAATTATATCTCATACTAAGCAATACTTTAAAAACTCCTTCAAAACTCCTCACATAGATACTAACTGGAAGGACATTCTCCGTTATCCCACCAGTTTCAATAACATCGATCTAACAACTCTGGATAATCCCTTATTACCTTCCAAGGTCACCAACGTAATTTTTTCATTAAAACCCTTTAAAGCCCCTGGACCCGATGAGATTCACCCATTTTTCTATCAAAAATTCTATAAAATGGTAGGACCATCAATTATCAACCTTTATCTTCAAATTTTACATAACAAATCAATTCCTGAAGACATTAATAACACCTACATCTGCCTCATTCTAAAAATTCACAATGCTAATAACCTAAAGAACTTTCGCGCAGTTGGTTTATGCAAGACAATGTATAAAGTTATTATAAAAACTATTGCTAATAGACTGAAACCCTTCCTAAATGATCTAATTAGTCCTCACAATGCTACCTTTATCAAAGGAACACATACTACTGACAATACCATTATAATACATGAATTAATAAACCAATTCAAAAAGACAAAAGGGAAAAAGGCTAGTATGATATTAAAAATTAATCTAGAAAAATCATTTGACAGTTTGAATGGTCTTTTATCTATCGTATCCTTAAGTTCTTAAATTATTCCGTCCATCTCCAAATTAATTATTAACTATATTATTACCAGTAAGATAGTTATCTTAGTCAATGGTACTACTACTGAGTTTTTCACACCTAGTGGAGATTAGACAATGTTGTCTCCTATCACCCTACGTTTTCATACTTTGTATGAAAATGTTATATAGGCTCATATCTCATGAAGTAGATATATGAAAATGAGATCCACTACACCTCAGTCATCAAGACCCGGGCATATCCCATATATTCTTCGCAGATGACCTAACCCTAATGGCCAAGGTTAATGAGACATCATGCACCTCAATTAAAAGACGCCTCTCTTTTTTTGTAAGTTATATGTAATGAACCAAAAGGTTATCACTTATTTTAAAAATAAATTATGTGTTTTGAGGATTTAAAATTTCCTTTTTGTCTCACCTCGATTTGCATGCGCAGTCCGTGCGTGTATCCGGAAAGCCAATATGTAAAAATCTCTGAAAAATGATGAGTTTTGCTTTTTAAATGAATTTAGGTTGACTTCGGTCAATATTTTGGGTAAACGAACCCGTACCCGTGATTTGATGGTTTCGGAGGGTCCGTAGGAAAATAGGGGCTTGGGCGTGTGTCCGGAATCGACTTCTGAGGTCACAAGCCCGAGAAATAAATTTTTTAAAGAAAATTATTTTCTGGAATATATAAGAGTTTTTGGAAATCAAAGATGTTTGAAATTTATGGTATCGGGCCCGTATTGTGGTTCCGAAGCCGTGGTACAAGTTTGAAATAATAAATAGGCTGAATCTGTAAAGTTCGGTAAGAAATCGGAGTTTGTTTAGTATAAATCGGACCTTCATTTGAGAAAATAGAAATTTTGGATGTTCTTGAGTAATTATATGAATTTGAGTCTTAATTCATAGTTGTTGATGTTATTTCGATGATTTGATCGGATGAGCATGTTCGTATGATCTTTTTGGACTTACGTGCATGTTTGGTTTGGATCCTCTAGGGCTCGGTTGAGTTTTGTATAAGCGACATAGTGAAATTAGACTTGGAACATAACTGTTTCAGGTTCAGAGAAGTTGCTGTTTCAGGTTCAGAGAAGTTGCGGGTCTCTGAACCAGACCTCACGGTCCTTAGTGATTTCTCGTAACTGCGATGGGATTTATGCGGTCCGCGGTGAGCAAGGCTGAGTCTTTGCGACTACACTCGATATTTTGTTGTCCACGAGAGAGCTCCACAGCTGCAGTCCTTTTTATGTGGTCCAGTCAGAGAGGAGTATAAAAACGGGACCCTTCAGCTATTTTTTTATTTTTAATACCATGAAACATAAGAGACGATTTTTCGAACACTCTCTCTTCCCCCAACATACTAGTTAGTGATTCTTAAGTTATTTCTTTCACTCCTTAACTTCTTAATCTAGGGTTTTCATGGTGGAATTAAGAATTTTGGTAAAACCTAAGAATATTGAAATTTGGGAATTTAGATCTCAAATTAAGGTCGGATTCCAAAACCAATTATATATCCAGGCTCAGGAGTAAATGAGTAATCGAGTCTTGGTCCGAATTTCAAATTTGGATCAAGCAGGCCCGGGGTCGATTTTTGACTTTTTGCAAAAACTTTAGAAAACCTATTTTTATGCATTAGAATTGATTCATTTAGCATTTATTGATATAACTTGTGGCAGATACAAGCGAATTGGTGGTGGAATCAAGAGGTAAAACAATAGTTGAGTCTTGAATTGTGTTCATGGCATCGAGGTAAGTGTTTGGTCTAACCTTAGCTTAAGGGATTAAGAGTTGTATTCTATTTGGTATGGTGAAAAGTATCTAAACGTTAATGTCAAGCATGCCCATGAGTCTTATACTATGATCAATGTGACTCCATAATTTGTTGTTCATGCCTTATGTGATGATTTTTATTGTTGAAAAAGGCTTGTGGAAGTGACATTGTATTTGAACAATGAAGAGCATTAATTCAAGTTGTAATATGATTTGTGTAGGTACTATTGGCAATTGATCATTATAGAGCATTTGCTCAAGTTGTGAATTGAGTTTTGAAGTAAATGTGAAAAATAGAAGAGGATTATGAAATTACCTCCTTTGCCGGGATATGGTTGTTTTTAATGTTATCTCCCTTACTGGGATGTTATTGCTTTGATATTGTTTCCCTTGCCAGTATATGATTGTTGTATTATTATTCCCTTGCCGGGATTTTATTGTAATTTTATTGATTCTCTTGCCCTTTATTGCTTTGTGATTGTTGTTTTGGTGAGGAAGAGTGTTAAAGCACGAAGGTTGATGCCATGCATTGTATTGGTAAGAGAGTGTTAAAGCACGAAGGGTGATGCCGTGCATAATATTTGTGAGACAGTGTTAAGGCACGAAGGGTGATACTGTATCGCATGATGTGCAATTCAGTGCCTTTATATTAGTGATAATGCACGAATAATCATTCTGTGCCATGTTTATGTGAGGAAAAGCACGAAGGGTGATGCCGTACCATTTATATTGATTTTTATTGTGAGGACGAGAGTAAAAATATGAAAGGTGATGTCGTGCACTTGTCTTTAATATTTTCGATTTCTATTGATAGTTGAGATATGGTATTCTTTATATTTAAATGTTGGTTTCTGTTGCTACTTGTTATTCCCCGCAGCATGACTCCATTCCTTTCTTAAATTGCAAAGTTTTGCCTATTTTTTCTGCTGTATATGATTAACTGAACATGTTTATTTAGTAGTCTGGTCCTAGCCTTGTCACTACTTCGTCGAGGCTAGGTTAGGCACTTATCATCACATGGGAACAGTTATACTAATACTACACTCTGCATTTTTTATGCATATCCTGGTACTAGAGCATACAGACCTTAACTTTGGGTTGCTGCCTTCAGTCCGCTTGGAGACCCGAGGTAGTCCTGCAGTTGTCCGCAAGCCTTGACGTTTCCTTCTATCCTTTTCTTCTGTTTCTTATATGTATTTCAGAGACATCAATATATTTATATTTCTGACTCTTATTTGTAGTATTCCTATATAGTTTGTGAGTTTATTACACCAGTTCCGGGTATTTATGTTGTGAATTGGTATTGGCATCATTATTAAATATTACATTTCAGTCTTTCGCTTATTAAATTATAATATTTTATGATGTTGGTTCGTAATTGTTAAAAAAGATTAAAATGGGAAAAAGGTAAACAATACAAATGATTGGCTTGCCTAGCTTTCATTAATAGGCGTTATCACGACTCTCGGGGGTAAAAAATTCGGATCGTGACACTATCAGGTCAAAACATTAACCTTCAAAAATCTAGGATAATCTTCTCAAAGAATTGCAATACTAATTTAGAAAAAGAAGTTGCTGACCACTTTTCAATGAATATTAGTAATTCCTTTGGAAAATACTTAGGGCATCCTATTCTCTAGAATAAGCCAAAACCCATGGACTGCCAATTCATAATTTAAAATTGCACAAAAAAAAAAAAACTAACTTCGTGGAAAGCAAAGTTTCTCAATATTGCTGGTAAACGAACTTAGAAATATCCACTCTAAACTCTATACCATGCCATGCAATGCAATATACTTACCTTTCCAATAAAACTTCCAGTCAAATAGATCGTATCCATTGCAATTTTATCTGGTGATCTACCAGAAACAAAAAAAATTCACTATGTAAACTAGGACACCATAACCACGCAAAAGAGGAAGGGATCTTGGCATTAGAAATGCTAAATCTAAAAATATAATTTCTCTAAGCAAACTTACTTGGAGAATTCTAATAAATCCTAATAATAAATGGTTCAGAATTATCATATCCAAATATGCCAATAAGAGCCCAAATATACAATGTTCCTTTATCTGAAAAAGCATTCTAAAAGGATGGTCACTCCGTTCCAAAAGCATAAGGTGGCAACTAAGCATAAATTCTAACCTAGATATATGGTATTCCACCTGGATTCCAAATATTCAAACTCTTAGACTATACATTGAAGGTCCTCTCACAAGGTCTGACTCATCACTAAAAGTCATAGATATTATCACTTCTAGGAAATGAGACTTATCAAAAATCTCTTTTGACATCCCTAAAGATGTTAAATCTAACATTGATTTAATCTCTATGCCTCTGAAACATGATTGCAGTGATACCACAATATGGAAACTCAACACTAATGGCCTCTTTACTAGTAAGAGTTGCATCCATATCATTAAGGATAACACTATTAACCCACATCATGATTTCATGTGGATATGAAAGCTAAACTATCCTAACTAAATAAAATATTTTCTATGGAAATGTCTACACAACCATATTTCATGCCTTCAATACCTTCACACAATAAGGATCAACATATATAACACGTGCCTTGTGTGTCGAATGGAAGAGGAATCCTCTATCCACATATTCCTAAGTTGCCCTATAATTCAAGCGCTTTGGTATAATCTTGTAAATACCACCAATGCACATTAAAGTTTTACTCCTAGCAAGAACTTATCTCATATGAAATGGCAAGACCTTCTAGCCTTTGTAATATGGAAAATTTGACGAAATAGGAACAACAATAATATTAACAACACTACTCATAAACCTCCCTTGCAAAAGATCCTTATACACTCACATGAATTTCACTTCATGATCAATACAAATCAACTTACAAAAGATATAATTTCTATCAAAATTAGTTGGCATGCACCCCGGAAAATCTGGTTTAATTAAACATTGATGGTGCTTTCACGACAAAGCACAATGGCATAAGTGGTGTATTTAGGGACTGTACTGAAAAATGGATACTAGGTTTTAACAAATACAGCAAGGTTTTACTCCCACTACATATGAAATTGCAGGTACTTCACGAAGGACTTCTACTGGCAGTGAAGTTTGATCTATTTCCTATAGAAATAGATACGGACTCAACGAAGGTAATGAATTCCATCAATACTGGACATGCAACTTTAACTAATCTGATTCAATCATGTAGATCGTTAATGCACCAGGAGAAGGGCCTTCTTCTCCGACATAACTTGAGACAAGGATATTCAATGGCAGGCCACTAGCTAAGGAAGCAAAAAATAAAGAAATATTATAAGCCAGGAGATACAAATTTTTTTGCTAATCCACCACCTTTTGTGAAACAAAGACTTATGCAGGAAAGTTGTTTCGTAAAGCAAGTGTTAACTTCTACTTGTAATTTGCTAAAAACTCTAGAAAATCAAAGCGTTACTAGTGGTGAAATTCCTTTTGAAACAAGATTATGTACCCTGATGCCTATGGGTTATAATATGTTAACTACTATTTAGTATACAATATAACTCCCTCTTATTACTCAAAAAGAGTATTACTATTTAAAACATATTCAGTTCTTCTTAAAAGCTATTGAAAATTTAGTCAGTTATAGCAAATCTCAAATCGCTCGTGCTACTGCTTTTGTTTTTGGTCCCCCTTAAGACTTGCGGGTCTAATGTTCTACACTTAAACTTCAGATCTCAATTTCAAGGTTAAAATAGCACGAGTTAGTCCGTTTTCAGACTATTTATTTAAAAATATCTAGCATTTATAAAATTATTAAAAATAATCACTGTTTTGCTGCAATAGGTATCAGTCCAGCATAATATGCTGGAAATCTGTGCACCTATTTATGAACTTTCAGCATATTGTGCTGGAACTTCAACATGCAGCAAATTCCAGCATAATATACAAGAGATTGCATCATATGTATATGAACTTTCAGTATATTATACTGGACCGGTATATTATACTGGAACTCTAGTATACTTATGCTGGAACTCTATTATAATATGCTGGAGTTTCAATATATATATTTATTTTATGTAACTATAAATTATTGTATAAGGATAAATTGTTTTAAAATAAAAAAATAAGTTATTTTTTTTCCACGGACTAAAAAGGATGCGTACTTCCTTCTTATGAGTAAACCCAACTCCACCCAGCCCACACAATTCAACCCGTTTCCAATTGGAAATCTTGCTTTTGCTTAAAAAGTTATACCTCTATATTTATCATATTCAGTACTTGAGGTTCTCTGTTCTTAATTCTATTTACTGAAACCAGCGCTCGCTTATTAGGTTATTCGTTGATTACGTATCTACACATATGTACATATTCTCTTTTATCATTTGATTTAATTTACTAGATAATTTTACCGGATAATCTTTTACTTGATTTCCTCTACATTAAGGGAATTATGAATCTTTAGACAGATCAATTGACCACCCCTTTATTTTGCTCTAAATTTTAGATAATTTCTGCTGGATTTGAGTTAAAACTGAAGCTGCATTGGACAGTCTCTGTCTTCTAAAGCGCATTATTATAATCATAATTGTTGTTGTTGCTGTAAATGTTTTTTGTAGGAGCTAGGGCTCATTTATTAGGGCACTTTGTGATTATAGTGGACTAATTGAAGGATTCCAATTTCCCATTCAACCCACCCTATCTTTGGACATAATCTTGAAACCTGTTTCAAACCATCAACAAGAACACTCTTAGCATTGATAAACATCTTCCCTAGTGTAAATAGGTTTCCTGTTTGCAGACTGAATCAAATTATTAAAGAAGTAAATTGACCTTATATGAAATGGTGTAAACTGCTGTTGTTGGGCTGCTTCTTTTATGAGTTGTTTTTTCCATGACCACTATGTTTGATTTCAATTCAAATTTTTGTTCCATTCATAAAAGCAATTGGAAGACGAGGTTGCTTCTGATCTAAAGTATAACTTCTTTAACATAAGATATAATGTCCTTGTACAAATCGTAGCGGAGACAAATGCCCTTGGTGATTTCTACCCATCTGTCTAAACCTTTGTGGACAGAGTTACCTGGTACCTGTTGCTGGTGGTAGGTAGCAGGTATCCCATGGAACTAGTCGAGGTGTGCGTATGCTGGTCCGGATACCACGGTTATAAGAAAAAGAAAGATATAATGTCCTTGTATCTTATTTAACAGTGTTGCAATACCTAAATCCCAACCTAGTTGAGATCGGCTATATGGTTTCCTCAAATATTCATTTTGCTCTATTTGCAGCGATGCTTTACAAAATTTTCTTTTTTCATTCTTGCTATGACAAATAACTTAAGAATATCCTAATCAATAATGACTTAATTATATCCTCCCAGAAATATATTGAAGCTATCTTTAGTTGCTAATCAACCTAGTTGGATGGTCTTACATAACACCATTTCCTAGTTTCCATCTAAGTATCTCACAAGTAACTTCAGAAGGCACACTAAAGTTTGTGATTTGAATGCTGGTGATCTTACTAAAGATGGATAAGTTCTAAGCTTGTTGTATGCTTAATTAAAGTCTCAGTTTTTGCTGCAGTAATACTATGAAACATTCCAAGGATCCTTTTGAAGCTGCCATTGAGGAACAGGAGGGCTCTCCCCCTGAATCCCCTGTTGGCCTTGACGAGAATGAAAACGAAGACCAAGCTGCACCTAATGATAGTGTTCATGGAGATGGTGATGTTAATATCAATCCTGGTCAAGGAAATCGTTTGACATCTATAACTGCATCAATTCCTGTTGGTACTGCTGGTCCAAGTAGTAAAATAAAAGAGGAAGATGAGGAGGAAGAGGAAGAAAACATGGATGTGGAGTTAGGAAAGTTCGCATCAAGCAGTGATCCTGATAAAGTGGTGAAGATGCAGTAAGTCTTTGATTTTATTTATTCTATTTTAAAGTTACTTTTATCTACAAGAAGCCTATCGGTCCTTGTTCTTTAGCATTCTGCTTTATGGATTTCATTCTTCGAAAGTCTGGTAATAAATATTACTTGTGCACAATGAAAAACTCCTTTTTGATGTTATCAACATTATTATCTCACTCTCCCATTTCCTTCCTGCTTGTCTATTTGCTACATCAAATGCTTACGTCACTGCTGTCTTTAGTATGTTGTTACGCGCCTCCACCTTTAGGATATTTGCTTTATGAATTTTGGAATACTTATAAGTCCATAACCAGTTGGATTTTTGTATTAAGATCTTTTGTAAAATTTGATGGGCATCTTGCTTAATATGATGCACGTAAGTACCTTCGGGAAAAAGCAAATGCTATTTGATCTTTTAAACTAGCTCTATACATAACTGTGTGAGGTGCCTCCTGGTAGCAATGAAAATATCGCCTTTCCAGCAAGGTACCTAGTTTTGCTGGTACTGCGATTAATAAGTTGGGGGCAAAATGGGAAGATGACTAAGTAGATGGTATTGGAGTCATTGCTTCACCAACAAAAATAGAAGTAGCTCCTTGCAGTTAAGTACTTCTCTGATTAGATTTTTCCTTTTGAAAGTGAGGGATGTCAAGAAAACTGCCAAACCTGCGCAAACCATCAAGAAAGCTGAAACTCATGATTTGATGTTTTACAAACCTATATACTCCCTCTATTTCATTTTATAAAACTTTGTTTGTTGGATGCGGAGCTCAAGATGTTATTTTGACTTGTGTATTGTATTATTGGAAAATGAAGAAAATATAAAGTTAATTTGATAGACAAAACATCAAATGAAAGTTTAAAATAAGATCCAATGTAAAATTTTGGCCAATTCCCAGTATTCCTCTACCTGGAAATAGAGAGTTGCTATAATATTTTAAGGAAAAGGGTAAAATTTGGTTTGAACACATGTTGTCGATCTGTTAGGTAAAGACTATGTTGTTTATTCCATGTTTTATGAATACTGGAACAACACGAGTAAGCATGTTTCTGTGGTGCTTTCCTCCCTGCGGAGGACATTTTCAAAGTTGTTGTCGTCTTAAATGTCTCTTGTTCAAGGGCTAACGTAAGCCATAAGAAGTAGGGATTGAGATTTGGAATCCTCATGGCTGCTAATCGCACCGGCATTTCTGCATTCACAGGCCCACTCATGTGATGCTAATCTGATGTGGCACATAAACAGGCCATTGTGAAACCTAATAGTTGCGGTCCTTGACCTGCCTTTGTTGTCATGAAAAATTTGATTCCTTCAAGCTATACCTAATCAGAAACTTACCTTACCCTCTCCAGAGGAATTGACCTCACTGCACAGCTATGTTAATCCGATTAGCTCCTTACTGAGTAAATACATTATTTTTACTTATTAAGACAAATAGATACATCATTGGTTTGACAAAACAAGATACATCATTATTGCCATCCGTAACTATTTGGATGCTATTGTATTTCAATCTTTATATAGATTCTTTTTTTGCAGGTCTATACTATCCCAATTTACTGAGCAGCAAATGAGCCGGTATGAATCTTTCCGCAGGTCTGGTTTTCAGAAATCTAACATGAAGCGGGTATGTCTTTGATGCGCTCGCTATCTCCTCCTTTTAGCCTCTTATGTTTCCTTTTCTCATATGATTGGTATTATCACCGAAAAGTACCATAGAGGATAATTTTGGACTGTTTTCTTCCCTCTCTTTTGTGCATGTATTGCCCTATTCCGATGTTTGTCGTTCGTTATCCGGGAGACCAGGACGGGGGGTTTAGACAAAATGGTCTATACTGAGAAGAAAATTGGCTAACAGTTCTTCATTCTCTGTCAGTTGATCTTTCTAATGTATGCCTAGGCTTTCCAAGTGAACTGTTCAGTTAATACGAACCAATAAATTAACAATAGGAATGGAATAAGTAGAAAAATGTTAATCTCCGTTGCAAGAAGACTCTTATTTGCCAACTCCATTTTTCACGTCTAGTCGTAATGCTAGTTCTGCTTCCAGCCTTCCATATTTTAAGGTTGGAGGGCCTTCTCATCTGATATTTGACCAGTTCCTTCCATTCAGCCAATTAAAGCAATTAGTGTTTTGTCTTTCACCGAGAACATACATTTTTAGAACCTCAAATCTTTAGATGCCAAAGTTTGGGATTATAAAGACACCACTGAGATATTTGCTTGTCCACTTTCATAATGTATTGTGCATGGTTTTATTTTCTGTGTCATCACTCTTTCCCTATGTTGTCTATGCAGTTACTGACCAGTATCACAGGAAGTGCAAAGATATCTCTTCCAATGACAATTGTGGTGTCTGGTATAGCAAAATTGTTTGTCGGTGAGCTTGTTGAAACAGGTTGGAAAGCATTTACAAATTTATATATTAGAAAACGAGATGAGCCCGAAATATCTTTTCCAGTGAGGCATAATGGACTTAGTCGATTCAGTAACGTAAATGCAGTAGCAGCCCTTAGAATCATCCACGAATGAGCATGCTTCCCAGTAAAGTTTTAAAGCACTTTAACTTGCTACTATAAAAGTATCACCAAAATGGCGTCTATTGACAGACATCAAAATTCAAACTGTAAAGGAAAAGGACTGTGCTTGCTAGCATCTGTGACGTGTCTGAAGTAGCATTTGACATGTGTTCAGTTGATTCAAAAACCTAGACGTGTCATGTAGGGATAAGAAGAAGTAGAATTTTAGACCGATAAAAGTGTAATGATATTCTTGCCCCTTTTGACCCAAGCATCCTACCATCTCTTTGATGCCCGCACTCTGCTGCCGTCTCTTCATCAGAACTCTATTTCACTTTCTTTAGTTGCCTCTCCTCTGCCTTTTTCCCACAATTGTCTTACTGAGCTTAAATGGCTTCATTAACAGAAAGGTGCTGGACCAATCTTTTAGTAGTTTTAGGTGAAAATGCATCATTATATCCCAAGTATTCACTATATCTTTCCATGGAATTCTTTTATCCAGCTCGAATGGTGATGGCCGAGAGAAAGGATACTGGGCCAATCAGGCCGTGTCACATGAGAGAAGCGTATAGAAGGCTAAAACTTGAAGGCAAGATTCCAAAAGGATCAGTACCCAGGCTTTTCCGCTAGCCAACTACAGAAGCAACTTGTGCTTTTATTTCAGGTTTTCTTTGTCCTGTTTTGCCTACAGCAACTTGACTTTCAAGATCATTCCCTTTTTGGGTCGTCATGACTCGTTCCTTGCTCTACTTTTTTCATGCCGTATAAAAATTATTGGGCCACAGAGCTTTGGAAGGTATGGAGAACGCATTGCTACAAATCTAAATTCGTGGGGCCTGTTATGCACTTTTCCATCAGAAGGAAGTCACTTGACATTTGGAAGAGATAGGATGTTATTATTTAAGCTATCCCCTATTTCTGAACCCAAAATGGGAAAGAGAACCAAATGTTCTTGAATTTTTCGGCTAAAGCGTCACAGCATTGTTTTATTCTGTAGACAGTCTGCGGAGCGTGTGAATATAAGAGATGGTTAGAGCCTCGGGAAACCACACCATCAATCTTTCTATCGAGTTTCTGTCTTTTGGTTTCTCTTGTGCATAAATTATTAGTATTTGGATGTTCAAGCCTTTGGCATCGTAAAAAAGGCTAGTTGATCGTCTATTGAACTTTTGGTTGCACTCAAATAAAAAGGAAAGATAGACAATAATGCTTATCCATTCACCGTGTTTGTTCATTCAACGTGGCAAAATGACCGCAAAAATGTTTATTGGCCAGAAAAGAGATTCAAAAAGCAATGAGGAGTGACGGCGTTTGGCTAAGCTTATAAGCTAGTTGAACTAGTTTATAAGTATTTTTTGGCATATCTATGCGTTTGATAAATTTAACGTGCTTATAAGTGAAAAAATAAGTCAAAAGCAATAAGCTGGTCATTCCAGATCCTCAGCTTATGAGCTTATAAGCACTTTTTTGGTCGAGATTTTTACTATTTTATCCTTAAAATCTTACTCCTACATCAATACAAGTTGCCTCAAGTATTCAACCTAAATTCCCCCTCCCCCACCTCTTCAAATTTGCAATTTTCATTGACTATTTAAGATAAGCAAATTATTTATTCCTTTGCATATTTTTATTTATGTGATTGTGTATTAATCTTTGAATTATATGGAATAAATGAGGACATATCAAAATTTTGGTGTATTACTTTCTAAGTATTGTGGTGGTGAAGACAGTGTTCGTTTCTCTTCAATTATTTTGTCCTATTTAGTTTTATTTTTTATTGAATTTTTTTTGTCAAATTATTATTATTATTATTATTATTATTATTATTATTATTATTATTATTATAACTTATGATTTTATACTTATCATAAAATAATATAGTTATCATAAAACTTACTTTATCTAAGCACAATTATGTTTAAAATAAAATATTTTGTATTTGAATCGGTCACGCTCCAAACCTGAGCTTGGACGTAACACGGCACTCGGTATCTGACTACATGTGACCGAGCAAACCAACTGGCTGGCTGAACTAACATTTGATATCATAACATATTGAATACGAAAAATAAACTAACATATGTTGATATACTGAAAGTCTGGATGATATAAATCAAAGTGTGAAAATACTAATATAATTTTGAAACATATTTGCAACCAACATAGCTTAACATGAAAAGCTTGAGGCTTTGTCCAGCTGTTACTCTAGTCTATGAAGCCTTTAAGAAAGTACTGAAAACACTAACTTCTGTAAATACTGAAAGACTGTAAAGTAATGATAATGTCCCGAAAGAACTGGGGATCACCAAATAGCTGGTATGAGAATCCTAGCGCTTTGAATTATCAACTTGTAAATCATTACCTGCATCGTGATTTGCACACATCGGGCAAAAGGGACGTTAGTATATTTGAATTGCACTGGTATGTAAAGTAATTGAAAGAAAGAACTAGAAATGCTGAAACTGAAACTAAGTTGATAATTGAGAATTAATAATTGATAACTAAAATGATAACTATTGAAACTGAAACTGAAATGATAACCGGTAATGAAATAGTAATTGATAACAAAAATGATAACTAATAGTTGAACTGAACAAAGAAAGTAAGCATATGAGTACTCCCCGTTCTAAATGATGAACAACCTGTTTATCTGAATATTAAACTACGGCCTCAGGCCCAATACATATATGTGCACAACTGCAGCCTTGGGCCCAAGTATACGTATATATAACTGCGGCCTCAGGCCCGAAGATGCATAAAACATAAACTACAGCCTCAGGCCCAGAGATGCATAAAGCATTAATTGCGGCCTCAAGCCCAAATACATGTGTTCAACAATTAAGGATTTAAGATCAGGAACCGAGAATCATACTGCAATACATGATAGTGAAATACTGAATTACACTGAGTTACATGATACCGTAATACTGGATCCCACTGAGTTACAAGAATACTGAATAGGACTAGACTGAAACATATATTATTGAACTGATTATGAATAGTGAAACTCAGTTGTACTAAGACAGGGGGGGGGGGCGTCAAACCCAAGTCTATATTGAATACGCACCGAGCTCACAATGTTCAGAATAAAAGTCATAAACGAGTTATGAAGCTAAATAATACAAGTTCTACAACTATTCAAGGAACTAGGATAAGCTACATTTCTGAGGCAATTAGTAATGTCATAAAAGAAACGTAGTATAGGGAGAATCTTAACGTTCCCAAACATAGAGAGTTAGCCTCACATACCTAAACTTCCTGCTCTTGAGCATAAATGTAACGACCCGACCGATCGTTTTTGAGAATTTAAACTTCGCTCGATAGTTTGGAGGGCACAAGTAGCTATGTATGATGTATTAGGACTTATGTGCAAATTTGAGTTCATTCCGAGTTGATTTGATATGTTTCGACGCGAGTTTTTGGAAGTCGAAAGTTTATTAAGTTTGATTTGTGGTGTGTCTCGTCATTTCGATGTTGTTATGCGTGATTTAAAGCATCGAGTAGGTCCTTGTTTTATTACGGGACTTGTTGGTATGTTCTTACGGGGTCCCGAGGGGCTTGAGCGAGTTTCGAATAGGTTTGGGTTGTGTTGCGCTTGTTTTTCTTATGTTTTGACGTCGTTTCTTCAAGCATAAATGGTACCACATTAAACAAATGAGCTTCGATTTCTGTTTTGATTAAAGCATTAGATCCGTATCGTAATTAAGGAGCCAAGTAAAAAGAATCGTCAAATTTGGACATCATATGAGGATTTTATGATCATTTTGCTAAGAATTAGGCTGCCGAATTTTTCAAATTAACTACAAAATTGCCACTAACTTCGTATTTAAAAATTTGTACTATTTTCAAATATTGGAACTAACATATCTCCTTCGTTATAAGGTCAAATGGAGTGATTCAAAATTCTAGACGGAAATTTTACAAAGAATCCATTGGAGGCATCAAAAGTGAGTTTTGAGATCGTTTGGAATGCAAAATGAGGTAAGAACATTTGGATAAAAATACTTAATATCAAAAATTTGTTCAGTTGGTCATATTAAGTTGGGGAGCTCAGATTTGGACAATTTTTGGAGGTAATTTTCACTATATGGATTGAATTTAAGTGTTTTATACTCGATTATGATTATGTTTCATAAATCCATCTCCGTTTTAGGCATTTGATGATTTCAAAATGAAATTTGGGGGTTTTGCCTAAAATTTCATAAAGTGAATTTGAGTTTTGAATATCGATTCGAAGTTGGATTTGAGTGAACTAATATGGTTGGACTTGTAGTTGAACATGTGTTTGGGTTTTGCAAATTTTGTCGGGTTCCAAGGTGCAAGTACAGGGAGTTGGTTTTTATTGACTTTTTGCAAATTGTATAAGGATCATGACTTTGTTAATTGAAATTACTTTCTCTTACATTGTTTGATGTATCTAAGTCTTCTTTGGCTATATTGGGCCGATTGATGGTGAATTGATAAATGAAAAGCTAAATTGAGTATTGAGTTGGATGAATTAAGATAAGTATCTTCCTAACCTTGTGTGAGGGAAACCACCCCTTAGGAACTGAGTCAATTGTGCTATCTTGATATGTGAAAGCTGCGTATGCAAGGTGACGAGTGGGTACACAGTTTATATGTGGTGTTGACCAGTTAGATTATCTAGTCTCTTTTTCATGCCTTTGATCAAATTGTCATACTATGTGGTATTTTGTCGATAGACTACACTTGCATTCTCTATATGATGTTATTAGCATGTATTTATCTCTTGCTCATTATTTGGACTTATTTGCCTTAGTTGAAGTTATTGTCTTTCTTGTTGTTTTGTTACTTCTTAATTGTGAGTTCCTCTATGATTCTATGCATATATGCTACTTGTCCAAATTATTGTGATTATCTGTGTAGTTATCACGTGCCTTACATGTCTTGATATTTTTGTAAAGATTGTTGTATTCCTTTGATTTTTTACGTGATTCTTTTGTAATCGTGTACTCATATTCTTGATAGTAGAAATTCTTGTAATTGAGTTGTTGAGTTGTTGTTGTTGTTGTTGATTTAAGCTTTTGTCTGGTGGGATCGGATTTCACGCTACAACATAAGGAATAAGGGTGATATATTGAGGAGGAATAAGGGAGAATTGATATCGTCGGATGGGATCGGATTGCACGCTGCATCATATATATACTATTTGTTCTTATTGTAATTATTACGGAGAAATAAGGGAGGATTGGTAGGATCGTGTTATACGCCGCAACATGAGAAATATGGGTAATATATTGAGGATCAGCAAGGGTAGATTGGTGAGATCGGATTGCGCGCCATGTATATTATTTACTTTTATTGTAAATGTTACGGAGGAATAAGAGAGGACTGGTGGGATTGGGTTGCGCGCCGTAACATATATATACTATTTACTCTTATTGTAACTATTATGGAGGAATAAGTGAGGATTGATGGTATCGGGATGCGCGCCGCATCAATTTATGTGCTTACGTATTCCTTTCTGACTGTGCAAATTATTCCGTAGTTTTACATTTCACTTAGGGATTGGTTATAGTTGGATACTGATAAGACCCTAGTTCATTTGTTCAAGACTTTGATAATTTGTATTTCGAGTTCCACTGAGTTTTGAGGATCAGGTAATTGACATTGAGTTTATTGATTTGCCGTTGTTTCTTGAATTCTTATCCTGGAACTATAACTCTGGTTAATTAATTTTCAAAGTAGATTTACTACATTGAATTATTTCCTCATGTCATGCTAAATTGTTAGTAATATAGTGATTTAAAATAACGAAATAAATATTATGCTACTTTGTATGACACTTAAATTTGAACTCGCTGTATTTATATATACATTTTAATATTTCAAATTTCAATAATTTTTATATTTTTATTTCAATTAGTTTCTCAATTAAATTTTCTTAAACTTTATGTGGTTGTATTTTCTTTAAAAAGAAATTTCTATTAAGTGTTAATTTAATAAAACCTATATTAAAGGCGATAATTTATTCGATGGTGTATTTTTATCTGAAAAGGGTATTTTCTTCACTCAAACGATTTTTAAATATAACTTCATATTTCGCGTTGATTTTCTAATTGGTGTAGAAATTGTCATTTACCTTATGTTGTATAAATGAACATCTTAATTGCATTTGTTACGAACATTATGTACTGGGTAGCACGAGGATGTTATTGTGCAAAGTGAGATAGAAATATGTGGGCATAAGGTGCCATGTGTGCTTAAGGTTTGGAAATTAAGGTTATGATATGAGACATCGAGGATTCGGACTTGTGTATTATAAATGATGTGATGGATTGAGTTAACATCGTCTTCTTTATTCGAGCACATTTTTACTTATCTGTGTCCTAGTTATGTTGGTGTTAATTTACTTATTTATCTTTCATTTACATCCATGTTTCCCTTTATTGTCTCTACTTTTTGTAGTTTGATTCCCCCCCCCCCCCCCCCCCCCCCGGTGATATTACTTTGTTGTCTTTATCTTGATAGTTTATTATCATATCCTGTTTAATTTATTTGACCAGTAGGTGTCTTGACTGTTCCTCGTTACTACTCTACCAAGGTTAGTCTTGATACTTATTAGGCACTGATGTGGTGTGCTCATACTATACTTTTATATATTTTTGTACAGATCTAGGTATTTGATTGATAGTAGTTGCGCGGTCGTCACGGTGGAGACTCAAGTTAAACCTCCTGCTGCGTTCGCAGGCCTCGAAGTCACCTTCATTTGTACTTATTTTCATTGGTTTCTTTTGTTCCAGAACAGTGATGTATTTATTATGTATAACTACTCCTATAAAAACTTATGACTTGTACTACCGGTTTTGGAGATTGTAAGTATTTCAGAGTTATCTAATTTGAAGTTAGTGATTTCAGTGTTATTTCTGTTAATGCTAGGCTTACCTAGTTTAGAGACTAGGTGTCATCATGACTCATTCGGAGGGATTTTGGATTGTGACAATAATACAATATTCGGCAACCCTTTCAACTTCAATTTATATCAATACAAGTTAAAAGGATTCCATATCAGCAATAATACTCATGTTTTGATCACTCGGGCATTTTATCAAACACTTGGTGCTATAAAACTTCATAGTTCTTATTAATGGTATTTCTACGCCCAATAACCCATTATCTTGCTCTTGGATAAATTCTAAAGTATCAATTGGTTATAGTCAACATCATTCTTGATCACCCATAAGGTAAACAACACTTTTAACCAATAATCAAGAACCAACATCTCAAACCTATAATAGTTCATGCTTTTCTATCAAACTCATCAACTCATATCTCATGAACTATAGTCTATAATCATTAATCCAATGCTAGAATCAATTAGAGGGTCAATCCCTTTGAATTCGAGTTCTAGGGTTCCTTCTCTCAACAATGATGTCACAATCGAATATCCAATGATATGGAGGGTTTACCCATATTAAAAAGATGTTGGAAAATTGAAACTAACTTAGAATCACCAATAGAACTTACCTTGGATGATGGATGGGCTCTTTAGGAGTTAGGTTTTTTAGAGTTCCCCTTTCTAGAGCAAGTTTTTGTACGTTGAGGCTGTGGAGGATGAAGTAGGTCTTTAAAATGATCCCCAAGTGCACCCCCTGCACCTGAAGGCTTGACCATGCACCTGACCGCGCGAAATGACAGTAACACTGCCACAAGTGCGCCGCAATACACGGGGCGCGCATATTGCACACTATTTTGTAAAACACACATAAATTTTTGCATAGAGATCCGTTTGAGCTCCACAATATATAATTGGAAGTATATTTCAACGGCCTACAACTTTCGTGTTTTGTGTTTTCCCAAATACCTTACAAATTTAAACTAAATCCTTCTTCAAGACCGACCTTTTATAAACTTAGTTGATTTATCGAAACTTGTACACCTCACTCTTTGTCTTGATTCTAAAATAATCAATTTCGCTCATACTCATCCCACTAGGACTTTAGATATCTAAAATATTATATTAATACACATTTAACATATCCACACCTAGTCTGAATGTACGGGGTATTACAGAATCAATCTGGAATCTAAAATTTTGAAGAAATTATGTCCTTATAAGTGTAAATAATTCTAAGGTTATTTAAGTTATTTTAACAGAAAAAGAGCTTATCAATACTTTTTTTATTTAAATACTGCAACAACTTATTATCAATTTCAGTACTTGTACCCAAATATGTAACTACTTATTTATTAAATTAGTTTCAGTATTTAAAGTGCTTTTCAACACCTAAAGCTATTCAACTACTTCAAATTAACTGATCCAAACGAGCTTTATGTTTGAGTTCTAAATTGGGAACCAGGGTTCAAATACCCAATTTCTTATCTTCAACATATTTGCTTTAGATGTAGATGAGAAAATGACAAAAAGGTCCCTTATTTGAGGTTAGGTTCAAATTAGTACTTTTAATTATTCACTAAGCAGTTTTGGTTTTTAAGTTTGTTCTGTCAAATATTTAACAAATTCCGGATGCTTTATGCACTAGGTTGTCTTTTTTTTTTACAAAAAAATTATTTATACTACCTTTTTATATAATAATTATATCTAGTATCATAATTTTTTTCTATAATATCGCAAGTCTATTCTTCATATTGCTAATGCGTGATATCATAAAACGAGGGCAAATGATACAATCTATTCAAATATTTTATTCATCAAACGATATAATATAATACAATACAATACGATACGATATATTATGAGACGATATGTAACAACTATCCAAACAAGCTGTTAAAAATATTATAAAAAAATATACTAATATTAGGTTTTCTACTTTTAAAAGCATAATTTTACTATTAACCTAGGACCCCCCAAAAATGAAACATACTAAAGTATTAACGAGAGAAAAAGTGTTTAGCATTCTCTTTCATAAACAATCTTATACTATCAAAGGTAAATAGTTGGGATTGAAAGATGATATGTATTAGCTTCTATGATAATTACTTGCGATGCTGTTATACAAAAGCCATAATGAGGTATTTAGCAACTTACGCTAATTTGCAATCTTACTTCCATAGTAAGTATAAGATAGGTGCTCAATTGTGTGCATCAGAAATAGTTAAACAGTAGAAACATGATTTACCCAAGTTAGGAGGAAAATATCCTATGATAACATATTTGACCCCGATATAACATAAGCTAGTTGTAGGAGGGTATGAGAATAGGTGTTGTACCGCTATAGGAAGGTTTGGTGAGACGGTGACTGAGGAGTGTGGTAAATAAAAAAATATATGCCATTGGTTGTTGATGACCCGTAGGTACTGCATAGAGCTATTCTATTTTTAGAATCATATTCAATTATAGTTATCCATAATCATTTTTAGCATTACCCATCATATTTTAATAAAGCTAGCATAGTATATAAGGAAAGGCTGAAGTCAAGGACGATTCTATAAAATTAATGGGTTCAAACTAAATTTTAATAAGAGATTTTATACTTTTCTTATTAGTACGTATACATATATATATATATGCAAAAAGTTAGTATTGCTATTTTTTCATACTTGTTTATATTATAACATTCTTAAATAACATACAATCTTTAGCTTCACATAGTAATATTATTATTTATATTAAAATAGAATAATTTAAATAAATAAGAATGTTAGACATGTATTTACAATATGTTATCTTTGATATTATTTTAAAAGATATACTTACTAATATAAAGATTTAAGTAGTTTAATTCAAAGTTCTAAATATATTTTTATCGTTAAAGAGTAGGCAATCTTTCTTTTTTTCTTTTTTGCAAAATTTTTGTACCTTTTTCTACAAACATTAATATTGTCTAGTTTAAAAACATATTATAAAATTTTTTATTAAAAAATTGTGGGACCTAAATTAAGGTTTTACTAGTCTCCCACTAAAATACAAGTATGAGAAGACGGTGAAAGGAAAGGAAACGAGAGAATGAAAAGAATGAAAAAGGAAGAAGAAAAAAAAGGAAAAAGGAAAAAGGAGAAAAAGGAAAAACAAGAAAAGAAAAGAGAAACGAGAAAAGAGAAAAGGAAAAAGAAAGAAAGAATGAAAACAAAACAAAATAAAGAAAACGTGAGAAGAAAAACAGAAAAAAGGGAGAAGAAAAGTAACAATAAAAATAAGGAAGCGTCATGAACTACGTTTGGCCTGATTCCTTTTAAAAGAATACATAGGTAGCTTCACGGTTCGGTCTCATCAAAATAAAAATCAAGAAGTCCACAAGGAAGAAACTAGGACAAAAGTTGTAGTCATTGCAAGAATTTGATTCCGAAAGTTGTAGCTTTTGATCCATGTAAATAGCGTTGAGCCTTTGATATCCTTTCTTTTTAACCCTATCCAAAGCCTACGTTACGGTACAAACAAAGACCTTCTGATCAATCTTTAAAAGATGTCGAGTTAAGCAAAGTCGAGGTGATTCGTGTCAGCGACAAAACTCCGGGCCAAGCAGGAAAGATAATAAAATGAGAGTGTGTTATCGGTGAAAACCCTCACGGGCACCTTAAGGCGACGAGAGTTGAGAGAAATAAAAATGAGAGAACCTCATTGGTGAAAATCCTCCGGGGCACCAAGAGGCGAAGGGAAGGCAAAAAATAAAAATTAGAAAGGGGATGTTGGTGGATGAACATTGTAAGGCAGGCCAAGCCAGGGTTTGGTTAGCAAGGTCACAACAGAAAAAGCACGGCAACAAAAGTTTAGTTACCGAAGCAGATGGGTCGACTAGGCCGAAGTACATGTCATGATCACAAAGACTAGTTGTTCCTCTTCAGATAAGTTTTCTTTCTTTTCTTTCTAACAGTCAGTGAATTTTGAATTCCTTACCCTAAATTCTGTGCGGAGTCATCACATTTCATTTTCCTTTCGAGTTTCTAAAGTTTTGTTAAGAAAATGAGAAGAATTTCAAAGCCGATTATCAGCTCCCGAAGGGATAAATCGCATGACGCCCAAAACCATAACAAATATAACGAGTGTGGAACAGCAAGGGGAGGGGTCAAAGTAACACCACAAAGATCCAGAGTCGGTCAAGCATCATAAACAAACCGGACAATCTCAGGAAAGGGGGTAAGGATTTTAGCAAGGGCTCAAATATGTAGACAAAACAAAGCCACAGGGGTTAGAGGATCAGGCAAGAATAATACCCCAACTCAGCAAACGCCATAGAAGGGTATGAGACTTCTGGAAAAAGAGGCAAAAGCGCAACACAAAGATGAAAACGATCATGAGGGTTGACCCAGCATGATATATCAACTCATCAATCGATGGTATTCTTGGGATGACCTGGCATAAGCATTTGCTTGCCACTTTCAAAATAATCTCGAGATTGTCCTGGATCGTCTATCTCTGACAAAGCTGGAAAAGAAACACAATGAGAGTTTCAGGGAATACAGTTTCGGGTGGAGGGAATAAGCAGCAAGAGTTGATCTTCCCATGAAGGAGAGTGATGTTGATTATTTTCTACAGGCTCTGTAACCTACCTATTTTTGGCATTTGGTATCATAAGTGGGAAAGTCTTTCAACGAAGTAGTCAAGATGGGAAGTATGGTCGAGGAAGGCCTCAAATCCAATAAAATCATGAGCTACTCTGCAATTAAGGCGACTACTCAGTCCATCCAGGGTGGAGATGGGGGAACATTCGGAACGAAGAAGAAGGAGGAAGTAGTGACAGTGGAGTCGGTAACTTGGTTTAGACCTAGGGTGCCATCTCATTACGACCAACCTCGTCCTCACCACCAAACATACCCACACACTCCATACGGCCCATCACAACATTACTATCCACCACCAGAACCTCGCTTCTCAGTCCATCACGTGCAAGCGTATACCGAACCTCCCGCTCACGCACAATAGCGAGCGCCATCCCTGCAAAATACCTACCCAGCTCCACAAAACCATTACCCACCTCCAAGGGCCTACCAACAACCCCTGAAGCCCGCCTTCCGAGCCAATCCGGCCCTGAGAAATGAAAGGCTGCAGAAGAAGAAGACTTCCACTCTGCTGGGAGAATCCTACACTAGCTTATTCCACAGGCTGAGACAATTGGATATGTTGAGACCGATTAAAGAAAAATTGCCAAATCCTCCCCCGAAAAATCAGGATTATTCTGGCAGCCGTGAATACTATTCCAGTGTGCCAGGGCATGACATCGAGAAGTGTTGGCATTTAAAGAATGATATCCAGGAACTTATTGACTCCCACCGGATTGAGGTGCAGACTCCAAAGGCGCCCAACATTAACCAACACCCACTTCCAGCCCATCAAGAGACCAACATGATTGAGATTCTAGGAAAAAGGGGAGAGTCCAAAAGGCCCTCACAAATAGTAATGATGATCAAAGCCAGTGAGGTTAAGCCAACTAAGAATGCAAGTAGTGAGAAGCTAGTAACCGAGGCGAAAGAAAGAGGCAACAAGCCTGTCACAGTTCAAGGGGGCCAAGCATGCGCGGTCAAGCTAAAGCAGGAACATGCAAAAGTAAAAGTACATGGGGCAGCCAGAGAACCTATCGTGGTTGTGGAAGGTGTTCACATAGATCCATTTATCGTAAAACCAGTTATCCAGCCACCAATCATCAACAACAAAGCCGTTCCTTGGAGATATGAGCAAGCAATAGTGATGTACAAAGGAAAATAAGTTAGGGAGGAAGTGTCTGAGGCCCGGGGTTTATCTCGATCAGGAAGGTACTTTGCCCCGGAAGAATTGAGGAAGGGCAAAA
Source organism: Nicotiana benthamiana (assembly GCA_034376525.1). Classification (NCBI taxonomy): domain Eukaryota; kingdom Viridiplantae; phylum Streptophyta; class Magnoliopsida; order Solanales; family Solanaceae; genus Nicotiana; species Nicotiana benthamiana. Next base: position 118,108,491 of record CM067326.1, read on the forward strand.
GATAACCCATAACCAGTGAAGAAAGATGTTTCAAAAGAATAGGCGGAAGAATTTTTGAAGAAAATAAAAGGCTGGACTACTCTATCATAGAGCAGTTAAGGAAGACACCAGCTCAGATTTATTTACTATCCTTGCTAATCCACTCAGATGAACACCGTCGGGTGCTGATGAAGATTTTAAATGAAGCCCATGTCCCAGAAAAGATAACAATGAATCATTTGGAAAAGATTGAAAACAAGATATTCGAGGTAAACCGCGTCAAGTTCTATGACGATGAATTGCCCATGGAGGGCACTGAGCACAATCATGCTCTTTATCTGACTGTGAAATGTGAAGAGTTGTGGTCACCCGAGTTTTGGTCGACAACGGGTCCAGCGCAAATATTTGTCCACTCTCCACGTTGACCAAGCTGAAGGTGGAGAATGAAAGGGTCCACAAGAATAACATTTGTGTTCGAGGGTTCAATGGCTGAGGCAAAGACACTGTGGGAGACATAGTGGAGGAAGTGACAATTGGGTCCGTTGAGTTCACCATGGAATTCCAAGTGCTGGACGTAGTAGTCTCTTACAACCTGTTGTTGGGTAGGCCCTGGATTCATGCAGCCAAAGAAGTGCCATCTATGCTGCATCACATGGTCAAATTTGAATGGACAGGCAAGATATTGTGGTGCAAGGTGAAGACAATCAGTGCGTTTTAAGTGACGCAATCGTACCTTTTATTGAATCTGAGGACAACAAAGGGCCATGGGTCTACCAGGTGTTTGATACTGTGTCAGTTCAGAAAATCCCAGAAGGTGAGGTTGTCATGACCCCAAAGATAGCAATCACGTCCGTCATGGTAGCTTCAGAGATATTGAAGAATGGCTTTATGCCTGGCAAGGGGTTGGGTGCTTCTCTGCAAGGCATTGTGCAACCAGTGTTCCTCCCAAAAAATCTAGACACTTTTGGCCTAGGGTTCAAGCCCGCACCCACAGACATAAGGCAAGCCAGGAAGCTAAGGCAGAAGGCTTGGGCTTTCCCAAAGCCCATCCCAATATTGTCCAAATCATTCTCCAAGCCCAGCACTAGCAATGGCCCCATACCAAAGATTTTTGACCCTATGATCGACGTGGACTGGGATCTTGATAAGGGATTAGAAAGGCTGTTCAATGAGGCAAATATGGTCGAAGCAGGAGAAAGATCGAGTAGCACAGATGTGCAGTTTGTGGGAGTATGCACAAAAATCAATAACTGGGAAGCCACTCCTCTCCCCTCTCGGAGGGAGTCGTGGTAGTCGCATTTGATTTTCCTTTCAGTCTAGTTTGGATTAGCTTCAAAGTTGTTAATTCAGTCTTTATTTCCGTCCATTTGGATGTGTAAACTCTGTTATCTTTTATTCTAATGAAATTCAATTTCCCTTTCAGCAGTGCTGATAGTTTCCGTTTCTCTTTAATTTTATTTCTTTTCTCTTTTGTACAGTTATGTTTACGCTGGTTCTAGTGATATGACATGCATACGGATGCCTCGGCAAGTTTTCAAAACCGGTCTAGTTCCGAAATAATAATTCAGAAAATAGAACATGAGGATGAACCAGAATACGATGAGGAAGGGGAATGGGATGACATTAGTAAAGAGTTGAACCAATTTGAAGAAAAACCCAAACCAAACCAGAATGATACGGAGGCAGTAAATTTAGGGAGCCCGGATAATGTCAGAGAAACAATAATAAGTGTCCATCTAGAGCCGCAACTTAGGGAAGAAATAATTCAAGTATTGCTTGAATACAAAGATGTTTTTGCATGGTCCTACGATGACATGCTTGGATTGAGCACTGACTTGGTGGTTCACAAGTTACCCACTGACCCAGCCTGCCCTCTTGTCAAGAAAAAGTTAAGAAAGTTTAAAACTGACGTGGGCATGAAAATTAAAGAGGAAGTGACCAAATAGTTTGAAGCAAAATCATCCGATTCACACGATATCCCACCTGGTTAACTAATATTGTGCCTATACCAAAGAAGGATGATAAAACCAGAGTGTGTGTCGATTATCATGACCTCAATAAAGCAAGTCTGAAGGACAATTTCCCCCTGCCAAACATTCACATACTGATTGACAATTGTGCGAAGCATGAGATCAGGTCATTTGTGGATTGTTAAGCAGGCTACCACCAGATCTTAATGGATGAAGAAGATACGGAGAAAAAAATGTTCATCACACCGTGGGGGACATACATGAGGGCCATGACAACCATGTTATATGATATGATACATATGGAAATTGAGGTCTATGTGGATGATGTGATAGTCAAGTCCAGAAAGCAATCCGATCATGTCAAAGACCTAGGAAATTCTTTCAAAGTCTCCGCAGGTATGACCTCAAACTTAACCCGACAAAATGTGCATTTGGGGTCTCCTCGGGAATGTTGTTAGGGTTCATAGTCAACCGCCAGGGAATCAAACTAGACCCATCAAAGATTAAGGCTATACAGGAGCTGCCGCCACAGAGGAATAAAACAGAAGTGATGAGTCTACTAGGAAGATTGAATTACATCAGTCGATTCATTGCTCAGCTCACAACTATCTGGGAGCCTATCTTAAAGCTGTTGAAAAAGGATGATACGGAGAAATAGACATGAGAGTGCCAAGAAGCTTTTTACAAGATAAAGGAGTATTTGTCGAACCCGCCGGTATTGGTCCTGACGAAACCAGGAAGGCCCTTGATCTTCTATTTGACAGTCCTGGACAACTCATTTGGGTGCGTGTTGGGCCAGCACGATGTCATGGAGAGAAAAAATAGGCTATACACTGTCTCAGCAAGAAATTTACGGCCTATGAGGTTATGTATACTTATCTTGAAAGGATATGCTGCGCCTTGACGTGGGTAGCCCAAAATTTAAAGCATTACTTGTCATCATATACCACTTACCTCATCTCGCGTTTGGACCCATTGAAGTATATTTTCCAGAAGCCTATTCCCACAGGAAGGTTCACGAAATGGCAAATCTTGCTCACAGAGTTTGACATTATCTACGTGACTAGGACTGCCATGAAAGCACAAGCATTGGCAGATCATTTAGCTAAAAATCCGATAGATGAAGAAAATGAGCCCTTGAACACATACTTCCCGGACGAGGAGGTGATGAATATTTGTGAGACGGAACAGGATGAGAGATCGGGATAGAAATTGTTCTTTGATGGGGTTGCCAACATGAAAGGTGTTGGGATAGGAGCAATGCTCATTTCTGAAGAATGAGCAGTGCTCATTTCTGAAGAAGGTCATCATTACCCAGTCACAGCTCAACTCCGCTTCTATTGCACCAACAACATGGCAGAATATGAGGCGTGCATTTTGGGTATGAGATTAGCAGCAGACATGGGTGTCCAAGAAGTCTTGGTCTTGGGAGACTCGGACCTTCTGGTACACCAGATTCAAGGGGAGTGGGAATCAAGAGACTTAAAGCTCATACCATTCCGGCAATTCTTGCATGAGCTTTACCAACGATTCCGGTAAATAGAGTTCAGGCACATACCCAGAATTCACAATGAGGTTGCTGATGCCCTAGCTACTATGGCATCAATGCTACATCACCCGGATAAGGCTTATGTGGACCCTATACATATCCAGGTCCATGGTCAACATGCTTATTGCAACATGGTGGAAGAAGAACTTGACGCCGAGCCTTGGTTCCACTACATCAAGGAATATACAAGGAGAGGTATATACCTGGCACAATCCACGAGTGACCAGAAGAGAATAATTCGTCATCTGTCAAATGGGTTTTTCTTCAGTGGAGGAATATTACACAAAAGAATGCCAGATCATGGTTTGTTAAGATGTGTAGATGATGGATAGACAACAACTATCATGAATGAGGTGCATGCCGACGTCTGCAGGCCACACATGAGCAGATATGTTTTGGCAAAGAAGATTCTCCGACCAAGGTATTATTGGCTCACCATGGAGCGGGATTGTATCACCTTTGTGCGAAAATGTCACCAATGTCAGGTTCATGGAGACGTAATTCACTCTCTGCCGTCAGAATTGCATACGATGTCTGCATCGTGGCCTTTCGTTGCTTGGGGCATGGACGTCATCGGGCACATCGAGCCAGCTGCTTCTAACATGCAAAAATTTATCCTAGTTGCTATTGACTATTTCACCAAATGGGTTGAATCCAAAACCTTCAAGGCAGTGACCAAGAAGGCCGAGGTTGACTTTGTGCATGAGAATATCATTTGTCGGTTCGGAATCCCTAAGAAGCTCATCACGGACAATGGGGAAAATCTCAACATTCACTTAATGAGAGAAGTATATCAGCAGTTCAAGATCACACATCAAAATTATACCCCGTACCGCCCCAAGACAAACAGAGCCATTGAGGGGGAAAATAAGAATATAAAGAAGATACTGCGAAAATGGTAGAAGGGTCCATGGAGTGGCATGAGAAGCTACCATTTGCATTGTTAGGCTATCACACCACTGTCCGCACTTTAGTAGGGGCAACCCCATACTTGTTGATATATGGCACAGAGGCGGTAATCCCGGCTAAAATTGAAATCCCCTCTCTTCGAATCGTGGACGAAGCAAGAGTCGGCGATGAAGAATGGGTCAAAGCTCGCTTGGAGAAATTGAGTTTGATTGACGAGAAAAGATTGGCAGCGGTATGTCACGGCCAGTTGTAGCAACAAAGGATGGCCAGGGCATCTAATAAGAAAGTGCGTCCCAAAAAGTTTGAAGTAGGTCAATTGGTATTAAAGCGCATCCAGCCTCACCAGGCCCAGGCAAAGGGCAAGTTCGCTCTAAACTGGCAGGGACCATCTGTTGTATAGAGTGTTCTCTAATGGAGCATTGTATCTGACAGATGTGGAAGGAAATGGCTATCAATTCGGATGTTGTCAAAAGATATTATGTATGATTTTCTTTTAGATCATAGTCTATACTTGACATTTGTTTGTACTTGGCATATTTTGAAAATTGGAATGACGAAAGCATCTTATTCTGCTATATAAACACTTTATCCTTTGCTAACCCTTTTTGAGCTTTAATTATTTTCTTTCATACCCCTCTTTCGGAATCATAAACAAAAGTCAGAAACGCAAGTATGAGAAGGCAGTAAAAGTAAAGGAAACGAAAGAATGAAAAGAATGAAAAAGGAAGAAGAAAAGCAAGAAAAAAGGAGAAAAATTAAAAACAAGAAAAGAAAAGAGAAACGGGAAAAGAGAAAAGGAAAAAGAAAGAAAGAGTGAAAACAAAAAAAAAATAAAGAAAAAGAGAGAAGAAAAACAAAAAAAGGGAGAAGAAAAACAAAAACAAACACAAGGAATCGTCATGAACAACGTTTGAACTGATTCCTTTTAAAAGAATACGTAGGCAGCCTCTCGGTTCGGTCTCATCAAAATAAAAATCAAGAAGTCCGCAAGCAAGAAACTAGGACAGAAGTTGTGGTCATTGCAATAATTTGATTCCGAAAGTTTTAGCTTTTGACCCATTTAAATAGCTTTGAGCCTTTGATATCGTTTCTTTTTAACCCTATCTAAAGCCTACGTTACGGTCCAAAGAAAGACCTTCTGATCAGTCTTTAATAGATGCCGAGCTAAGCAAAGTCGAGGTGATTCGTGTCAGCGGCAGGACTCCGGGCCAAGCAGGAAAGATAATAAAATGAGAGAGTCTTATCGGTGAAAACCCTCACGAGCACCTTAAGGCGACGAGAGTTGAGAGAAATAAAAATGAGAGAGCCTCATTGGTGAAAACCCTCGGGGGCAAGGTGAGGCAAAAAGCAAAACTCAGAAAGGGGCTGTTGGTGGATGAACACTGTAAGGCAGGCCAAGCTAGGGTTTGGTTAGCAAGGTCAGAATAGGAAAAGCACGGCAACAGAAGTCGGTTATCGAAGCAGATTGAGTCGACTAGGCCGAAGTACATGTCATTATCACAAAGACTAGTTGTTCCTCTTCAGATAAGTTTTCTTTCTTTTCTTTCGAACAGTCAGTGAATCTGGAAATCATAACCCTAAATGCTGTTTGGAGTCATCGCATTTCATTTTCCTTTCGAGTCATTAATGTTTTGTAAAGAACACGAGAAGAATTTCAAAGCCGATTATCAGCTCACGAAGGGATAAAACGCATGACGCGCAAAACCATAACAAAGATAACGAGTGCGGAGCAGCAAGGGGAGGGATCAAAGTAAATCCACAAAGATCCAGAGTCGGTCAAGCATCATAAAGGGAAAGCAGGCACACGGCAGGTATGATCAAGACCTTAGGGCCAACCAGAAAATGGGGATCAGCTAAAATTCAAAAGGGACATAGTCTGTCATAAACACCCTCCCCAGCAAAGAGCATAACGGGACAAACTTTAACTAGCAAACCCCAATAGGTACAATCGAGGGTTAAAAGAAGCATGGTAGTTGAGATTGAACGCAGTTTGGAACTCAGACAGGTACGGGTAACATGGGCAAGCACCAACACCTTCCCCAATAAGAGTCGCAGAAAACCCTCCCGAGCAATAATCACTAGCAAAAACAACTAGAAGTTAGAATTGGCATTTAAGTAGGGACCCTTCTAGAAAATGGGACTTATTTAAAGGTTAGAGATAATCATGGAAAGCAAAGGGCATAAAATGACTTGCATGTTGAAGTAGGATTCAGTTAAGAGTTGTCAGGACCCTCCTGAAAAATGGGACTTAGCCTAGAACACAAATAGTGGGTGGCATGGCTAGGCACAAACATTTCCCCAACAAAGAGTTGTCAGGACCCTCCTGAAAAATGGGACTTAGCCTAGAACACAAACAATCGGGTGGCATGGCCAAGCACAAACATTTCCCCAACAAAGAGTTGTCAGGACCCTCCTGAAAAATGGGACTTATCCTAGGACAGAAACAGTCAGGTGGCATGGTCAAGTCCAAATACTTCCCCAACAAGAGTCGTCAGGACCCGCCTGGATAATGGGATTTAATCGTAGGAGTTGTCAGGACCCCTTGGATAATGGGACGTAGCTCAAAATACTAACCCCCAATAGACACATTTTGTCATCAAATTAAGAGTTGTCAGGACCCGCCTGGATAATGGAAATTAGTTTTAATCATCAGTCACAAGCATACCGCCAGCAGATATAACTCATATAAGACATAGTGGAAAATAGTACCTTTGAGAAACATAACATAGTCTTAAAGTTGTCATTACATAAGAATTGTCAGGACCTCTTGGATAGTGGGACGTAGCTTAGATTTAGAGATACTTGGTAAAGGGAATTAATTAACACTCACAGATCCGCCCAGCACCAAACTGGGGCAGGAAGCATTTCTTGTGTTTTGTTTGTTTTGTTATGATCAGGTACACATGCAGCAGTCTCAAGGAATATTTTTCAAGTTTCAAGTTTTGAAAATCAGGCGCCCACCTGTAGAACAAGGGAATATTTTCAAAGATGCAAGTTTTGGCGATCAGGCGTCCACCTCAAGAACAAGGGAATATTTTTCAAAATTCAATTTTTTGTACAGGCACCCACCTGGAGAACAAGGGAATATTTTTCAAAATTTCAGGTTTTGACAAACAGGCGCCCACCTGTAGAACAAGGGAATACTTTTCAAATTTTGAAGTTTCAAAAATCAGGCGCCCACCTGTAGAACAAGGGAATACTTTTCAAAATTCAAGTTTTGGTAATCAGCTGAATACAGAGATTCTTTAATTAGTCAATCTTGGTACCGATTTTTGCTGAATCCGCGCCCACCTGGAGAACAATAGAATATGTGTCAAAATTTCAAGTTTTGGTAATCAGATGCCCACCTGTAGAACAAGGGAACGGTTTTCAAGTTGCGAAGTTTTGTAGTCAGCACCCGCCTGCAAAACAAGGGAATACACATCGAATCCAACAATTTGGCATCAAACATGAAAGAAGAAAAGGCAAGGAGTTAACAAGGCAACAAGGAGTTCACAGGAAGAAATACAAGGCAACAAAGCAACAAGAATCAAGAGCAAGAGAAGACATAGATAGGTTTTTCTTTGTAATCCATAGTTTATAGCTTAGTCTAGCTTCATTTTATTTTTAATGAGATGTAATAAGGAGGTCAACAATCAATAACAGTAGCATCAGCAGTTGAATCACAACTCACGGTAGTCCCAGCTACCAAACACTCCAAAACTACACTAACCTGATTTCTTTATAGCCAAGGATATGTAGGCAACCTATGAAGCGGTGTTCGGTCAGACAGTTTTCAAAATGCTTCTCATGGAATGCAAAGCAGGCAAAGATCCCTCAGTTGCTCATTTATCTTTTCCCGGAAACCCTTCGTGTCTCCGAGGAAAGAGGAGCAACTGTGAGCACGTGATTTTTTCATCACTTGACATGTTCCAATAAATTCATTAAATCAGGATTAGTATTTCATTATTTGAATTATAGGATTTATTTGCATGCTTTTTGTGCTATTTGCATTTTTCCCCTTTTATTATTTGGATTTAGGAATTATCTGAGTGATTTTGTGTTTATTTGTATTTTTCTTTTATTTTTTAAATTTTAGGAATTAATTGCATGATTTTATGTTTATTTGAACATTGCATGTTTCAAGTAATATAATTCATAAAAATATAAAAAAAATGGCATCTTTTGTATAGGAGATTAATTTTTACATTTTTACGTTACTAATTAGTTAATATCGAAAATGAGGGAAAAATAACAACAATTGGACAATTTTCGTTGAAATTTAGAATTTAAGGGTTTACTTAGTTTATTTCTGGATTGAATATGTTTTGGATATTTTTATTGCTATTTTTATTTTTATTATAAAATCTGAAAAAATATACATAAAGTACATAATAATACAGCAAAATAGAAAAAAAAGAATAATTGTGGTGCACATTATTGGCTTATTTTGGGTCAAGTCTTGCACTAAACCTAGCCCAAATGACCAAACCCGCCCAAATGAACCGAGACCCAATAGCCTTTCCCGGTCCAAGACCCCAAGAAATAAAACGACTCCGTTTTTGCCCAAGCATCTGAGCCGTTGATCATCCTTGATCAAGCAGCCAAGATGCAAGGGTAATTCCCCTATATATATGTCGGACAGACTCCCCTACCAGTCTAACCTTGTACCATGTCCATGAATGAACCCTAAAATTGCCAGTGTAATGTCGCCCAGCCCCGCCGTATCACTACCGCCTCGCCACCGGCCGAAAATCACCGCGCTGGCGTAACTACGATGGACTCCAAAATTACACCCCCGGAATCCCCTTGCTCCCCTCTTTCCAACCCCCCTAAGATCACCCCTCAAAACTCACCCAGATTGGTCGAATATTCGTTTGAAGCTTGGCAGCTCCGCCGTCCACGGTGGCAACTGGTTGCCAACGGCTTCCAAATAACACCTTACCTTCCCCTCGCTCCCCTCTTTCCAATCCCATCATTGGTCACCCTCGAATATATCCCCAGCCTGTCAAATATTTGTTTGAACTTGACAGCTCCGCCATGCACGGTGGTGACCGGATGCCAATGGCTTCCAAATCAACACCACCCACCCCCTTGGCCTCCTCTACCCAAAAACAAATCCAATTCCTCTAAAATAACTCTCAAACCCCTCAAATTTCCACATCCAGCCTGACCTAATTTTGGAGATTAATCTAATGGACCGTTTGGGTTTCAAAACAGAGTCGCATGTTTGTTTTGGCAAAAAACAAACTTGCGACGCCGCTTGGAGGCTCAAATTAAATTCAATCAAGTTTTTCCGAAGAGCAACTGGTAAGTGTCGTTTCTTTTTTCCTTCTGTCTGTTTATTTTTGTTGTTTGCTTCCTTGTCAATACTCCACTAGTTTAATTAGAGGTACTGATTGGTTTTGTTCAGAATTAAAGGGATTTTGGTGACGAGTTGTTTGGCTTGCATTTTGTTATCCTGGTTCTGTTAGTAATCCCTTAGGTTTAGACTCCAACCATATTTTGAATATCTAGTCTTAATTCTCGAACATGTTCATTGATTCAGCTTAGTTTAATGATTCATCAAATAATTAGCAGTAGTTTGAATAGGGATCTGTTTGTGTTTCGATTTTGATTATTCAAATGGTATAATAGCAGCCTTCCATGTTTGCCTTTAATTTCAGTGTTAATTTAAATTTTCGATCCATTAGTGTCTTAATTGTTGAGTTTGACTATTGTTATTGCCTGATTAATACTTCATAAAATTTGTTTTTGGTTATAGCTCATAGCTAGTAAATAGGTGATTTTAAGACTTAGTTACAAACAGTAATTTCAGCATTAAAGAGGTAATATAGGGTTTCCACTTAGTTCTGATAATTTCTAGTATAAAATAGGGGTAATATAGAATTTTTAACTTAGCTTTGGTAGTTTTAGGAATAAAACAAGGGTAGTATAGGTATCCTACAAGTAAAGAACAATACTAGAATCTTTTGGACCCTTCTAAAACGGTGGTTTAGTTTAAAAATCAGTAGTTAGTGTAAAGTTACTTAAGAAGCAAGTCAAAAAATGAAGGACCAAGTAGTTAAAATCTGAAAATCAAAAAAGGGACTCGTAGTTAAATTATAATAAGGGGGTTTCCCTAGCCTTGGCTATAAAAAGGGACCCCAAGTCATTCAAAAGGAGGGGGGGGGGGGGGGTTAGAGAGTCTGAACAATTTTGTGAAAATTTCTAGCAAATAGCCAAAAATTAATCTTCCAATTCCTGCAATTATAACACAAAATTAAAAAAAACTAGTTAGTTGAAACATTTGAGAGCCTTTCCTTCAAATTTTGGGCATTTAAGACTCTAAAATCAGCAGGAAATTAGAAAACATTGTTCCATTAAAGGTCCAGCTAGGGTTCATGGAATTTTGATTTGGTTCTGGGTTGTTTCATCAAGCAATTTGGGTGTGGGTACTCCTGGGAGTTCTGAGTGTATTTCCAAATCTTTTGAGTCATTTTCAAGGCTGTGTGTGCCCTAGTCTATTTTGAGCTGGTTATTATTGCTGTGTTGCTTATATATCTGGCTACTGACCTCTAAAACCTGCTGCTGACTCCTTATTTCTCTTTGTATTTGGTTACCAAGTATTCCCCAGCTATAATATGTAAAGGATCAAATCAACCACCTCATTTACTCATTGGATGACTATTTAATGTATCCTTGTTAATTCCTGTTTGATTTCCATTTATGTTTGTAATTTAAATAAGAATTGATTCAGTTGTAATGGGAATGTATGTATGAACTACATAGACTCTCACTTGCTAAGGGTGACTTTCCTTCCATTAATGTGCATGAGTAGTAAATCTGGACTGTTTTTACTTCTTGTTGAACATGTATGCCTTGCTGTTAATATTGAAGCTTGCCAGGTTAATTTGTTTAGTTCAATTTTTGTTATATATATATATATATATATATATATATATATATATATATATATATATATATATATATATATATATATATATATATATATATATATATATATATATATATATATATATATATATATATATATATATATATATATATATATATATATATTTCAAAATTAGCTTCTATAGTAGCATTCCATATGTCAATCTCCATGTCATTTTAGCATTTGGGTCCTGAAATTGTGAAAATAGTTTTGTGTTATTACAGACTTCCTATAAGTTCGAAGATTCATACATAGTTGATAGTCATTTTTCCAATACTATTTCTTAATTCCCTAATAACCTACAGCAAATTATGAGACATCTACTAGATACAATGCTTGTTTCTCGTAAAAATCTGGAAACAATTCTTACATCGAAGCGTGCATTTGCAGTAGTATGTGTAACTTGTTAACAGAATTGGTTAAATTCCTCCCATTGGGCTGACTTATAGGCCCAGCGATTGGTCTGAGCACTACAATACTCCCGTCCATGATATGGATTCAAATTGGAGACTGGAGTCTCTTATTAATTGATCAAAGTTATTTTAGAGACAAAGTGGAGGAAAAGTAGTAACTCATTTTAAGGATGGCTTAGAAAATAACAATTGAGGTATTCCACGCCAAACGGAATCCAAATTGTGTGGCCCTCGTGAATTGCTTATTAAAATATTTAGAGAATTCGGGACACGCCGTTGCGAATTTCACGGCCTTCCCGCAAAGGTAATAAAGTGACAGTCGCTTTTAGGCACGTCTATTATAATTTTATCTCCTTAAATACGGGTGCACATTTATGTGACCCAAATCCAAATCTCAACGATGTTGAAATATGTCAAAAACTACGGGTGCATTTATGTGACGTGGTTCGAGACGTGTTTTGACGACGTTGCAACTCTCCTTAAAAACAATAATAATAAACGTGGTTAAAAGATTAAAAAACACATAGGTTCATAATTGTAAAAATCAGATAATTTGAGCCAAATATAACAGTTGAGTGACCGTGCAAGAACCACGGAACTCGGAAGTGCCTAACACCTTCTCCCGAATTAACAGAATTCCTTACTCAGATTTCTGGTTCGCGGACTGTTAAACAGAGTCATTCATCCCTCGATTCGGGATTCTAACCGGTGACTTGGGACACCATATATCTCCCAAGCGCTGACTCTGAAATCTCTTAAATAATTAAATCCCATTTTGATTGTCCTTTAATTGGAAAAACTCTCTTATCTACGCCCTTCGCCGGGTTGTTGTAGCCAAAAGGAGGTGTGACAACAGTCACTTTCTGCAGTTGTGTTTCAGCTATATAGTTGACTGGTACTTTTATCAGGGGATCACTAAGGGATCTGGTTCCTGATCGGGTACTTGTGCACATTATCCAGATTGTCTTGAGTTGAGAAACACGAATCATTGTACTTTAGTTGATCAGAGAATGAGTGGAGTTGGAAAAAGTACAGTGCGGCAGAATCTTTGATTCCACCTATGTCCAATTGACTTTGAACCTGCCGTGAGGAACCCACAAGAGTATCAGGTCCTTGTTTGGGTTCCTACCTCATGAACTTGTTGCAAGTTCACATTTGGCTATAATCCATTAGATGCAGTGTAATCCAAGTGAGTCAGGTTGCCTATCTGGTTCTTGACATTAAGTTTATTACATCATCACAACATATGGAAAAAATATTGAAAACCTATCAATCTTTGTCTGAGGATGTAGCCTATCCATGAAAGTGTAAGCTAATACTTCATTTGTATTATTGTGATGAGGATAGTCTTTGAGTATCCCTTTGAAGCTTTCCCAAGCTGAGTATAAAGACTCCCCCGATTTGTGTTTGAAAACGACTATCTCACTTCGAATCTTTGCAGTTTTTCCTGAAGGAAAGAATCTTGCCAAAAATTTCCTCGCGAGATCATTTCGTGATGTAATAGAATTAGCTGTAATAGAGAGAACTGGAACAGTGTGAGTCTCGCATAATTTGGAGTGACTCCGTTAATAATATAGGTATCACCAATCTCCAAGAAGTTCAGAGTGTGTTGTTATGGATCCTCGTGTGGAAGACCTATAAACTGTCCATTGGCATGTAATAGCTAGATCATGCTATGTTTCAGCTCAAAGTGCCCAGTGATTCTGGGTTTCACAATGATGGAGGTGACATTAGCAATGTTGGGCATCGCCACCTCCTGAACCGTCATATGCTGCTCATCTGCCATGTCCATAGGAAATTGAACAAGTTCCTGAACATTATTTGTGCCTCTTCCTTCTCTCAACCTTCTGTGAAATGTTTTCTCAGGTTCGGGGTCTATCCTGACTTCTAACCATTCGCATTCAATCAAGGTTACTAAGAGTAGAGCAACAATTTAGTAACGTTAGACTTGATGAAATAACAATTTAAAAGCAAAAGCTAGAAAGTAGTCAACATTCAAGTCGCCAGCAATATCGCCAAAAACTTGTCGTTCCCAAATACACACGCAAGTATAAGTGATCGTAAAAGTAATAAAATGATAATTCGAGTGTCAAACCCACAAATATTTGTATTAACTACCCACTAAATTCACCAAATTTTTTATTCAGTCGAGTTACTCAGAGTTCAAAAGAGTGATTATACTAAACAATAATTCTACTAGTAACTAAATTATTACGCAATAAAATGGTTGTTGTGTATTCAATAGAGACGAATATTCCAAGGTTGTGATCGATTCACTAATCCTATTGTGTTCTAGTTCACTTTCCCTTTCATACAATCGAACAATTACTCCCGTAGCCTTCTCCCGAGTACTATTCAACTTTTCAAAATAGAATAATGTCTATATTCCTATAGAATCAATCTATTAAAAATGCATTAAGATTACAATATTTAATTAAGCACGGTGACTAGGTATATTTAACCACAACCCCCCCCCCCCCCCCCCGAGTTAAGATTACGCTCATTTCAGTTTTTCTCTAATCTAACATTGCTTTACCAAGCATAGTATAGATAGTAAATAACACCTAAACCTTGGCTAGAAAATTAAGCAATTATTACATAATTGAAAAAATAACTATATATTGGTGAACGGTAATTAAGGTTAAGTCAACTTTAAACAACAATATTTATGGCTAAATCACAACCCCAAAATTATGATTTTTAGTCACTCATGATAATATCAAAACCAATTCCCAAGTTTTGAATAATTTAAACTGCAAAGATGAAGAAAAAAATAAGAATCCTTGCTTTCGAGTGTTCCGTGTCTTGTTCCCGCCTTCAAAGAATGTCCAATCCCTCCCACCCACCCACCACCCACTCCCAAAAAGAAGGTTTAGAACCTATTTTATACATATTAGGAGTGTGTAGGGTTGAAATCACCAAGTCCCAGCCGAATTAGGACAAAATCCGCCCTTTAGCGTCTCACTTGGCGCTTAGACAACAAAATTTTGGTCTTCTGTCAATGGTGTTTTGGTTGGTGCCTAGTGCCAACCTGGACAGTTAACTTTCTAGTCTTCTATCGATGGCGTTTTGTTTGGTGCCTAGCGCTAACCTGTACACCAAACTCGTACTTTCTCTAAAGTCTTCCATTTGTGCTTTAATGTGCATGCTAGTTTTCCAAATCACTTCCCTTTGACTCCTACATAGAAAAACACCCCGAATTAAAACAAATCATTGCATTACACATACAAAACTCACGCAATATGAGTAGAGAACGAACTTATATATCCCTTTTCTACTAAATCCAGAAATAAGAACGGACGCTATTCCAGTTCGTCTCCATTTTTGTGAAACTATTCCTCAAGTGCGAGGCGATAACATATAAATATGCAAACTTTATATCGAATATCAGTGGAGCAGTGGTCTATAGATAATTATTGATCATCAATGAACAAACTATATTAAAAGACCCTGAAACTTCTTTCATAAAATTCATATAATATTGAGACACGAAAAACAACCTATATTATTTTGATCTAGTGGTAAGAGCGCAAAGCATGATGTATGGGTTAGGCGCAGATCATATGGTATTGAATTTTTCTCTCAAGTAAAAATTGTAAAACGGTGAGCCCATTATTCATCGTGTTTTGAATCTTGCGACACTTGTCTTGAAAATTTCTTAATTAAAAAAGATGAGATACAAAAGTACTTATTTTTTTATGTGTGGATCATTCAAATATGACAAAAATAAATAGTTAATTTGGAGAATTTGAGTTAAAATTAGAAAATAAAATCGTGAAACATGAAAAAAGACTACATAAAGGAGGAGAAAAATAAAATTGATGAGAAGGTTAATATATTATTTAATTTAGCGAAAGAAAATTTTTACTATTAATTCACTCAATCTTACCTCTACCAAATTTTAAAAAATATTAAATTTTAAAATCTTTTATTAACAATTATATAAATGTTATAAACTAAAGTAAAAGACAAGAACAATAGAGCAAGAACAATAGCAATAGAGAGAAGAGTAGAGAGAGTTCTTCTTATTGTGTTGAGAGGGGTCTCAAGGGATGATTTACAATGGTAGGGGACACCTCTATTTATAGGGGAGAGGAAGATTTAGCTACCACTAATAGAACTCTAAAATCTCTCTAATTAAATACATTAAAGACATTCACCTTAAATAGAAGTGTAAGAATCTTCTATTTCATAACACTCCCCCTTGAATGTCTATTCAATGATGTGCCTCGTTAAAACCTTAAAACAAAACCCAATGGGAAAAATTAAAGTAAGGAAAGAGTACACATGTTTGAATATGCGCCTATTGGTTGCCTCGTTAAAAACCTTGCAAGGAAAACCCAGTGGGACAAAACCTTTTAAGGGAAAAAGAGTGCAACGCGCATTGACTCCCCCTAATGAGTACATCAATTTATATCCTTGAGCATTTGCATTCCAATCTTGTGCATCATCTTCAAAACGATCTTTGGTAGATGCTTGATGAATAAATCAACCATATTGACTTGAATAAATATTCCGCACCTTGAAATCATCACTCTTGATAGATATGAACATCTTCATATAATGTCGCGGAATAGCTCTTCAATATCTCCATAGATGCATTCTCAATGCCATCATGCTTATAGTTATAGCAATATACATATGTACACAAATTGTACTTAGGATGTGGTACTTCAGGACCAAGAATTGCATATGCTTCAAGCAACTTAAATCTTTCAAGTTAAGTCATGTAAGTCACATAATAGACTTTAGCTGCATATCAAAGTTTCATGTCATGCTAAACAAATAAGATATCGAAAATTGACTATACATACCTTTGCCTTTATACTTTCAAGCATATGAACTATAGGTTCAAAGCTACATGTCTTTCATATGGAATCAATTCTTCTTGAATTGTATCTCTTCCATTTAGTTGCTTTCTTTGAGTCAGCAAATGCGTATAGCATGCTTTGCAATATGTTGCAATTGCATTTCCTTTTTATGAACTACAGGTTCATATCATGATATTCGGGGATATACATATACAAATGAAAATTCATCCCATGTAACACTTTCTCAAACGTTTATCATGTCTCCCCCTCATGTTAGTAAAGCTAACATGTTTCCTCAACTTTGGGAAATCATCTTTGTGCATTATGTCAATATACACAGCACCTTAGTAATAAGATGAAATTATTTGGTTCCTGACCTTGAACCACTTGTGAGGGGAGAATATACTCTCGTATACAACTTATATCAAACTGATATATACAACTTCGTTCTCATAAGGAACAGTTTAGCTATTAAGTGGAAGCACTCAATAATTATCTTGCTAAACCAACTTTGATATAAACCAACTTATCAAGATGAACTGTCTTGAGTAGAGAATCTGGAAACTATGCTCGAAGTTAGATTACTGAGCGATTTACCTCGCAAGCACTGCCAGGTTGCGGGTTAATAACAATGGCGCATGTAACCATATCATAGATGCATCATATGTGGTATACATGGCAGGTGAATGGGCCCATATTCACCTTTGATATTTCCAGAATCAAGGGGCTTCAACCCGAACTCTTTAGTTGGTCAGTTCATTACTGAGAACAAGAACTTCTAGTTCTTTGATATTCACCTATGTGAATTTGCACATCATACTTCAAATGAGATGGCTAACACGAATGTCAACTGACTAAATTATCAATATTGGTAAACTTCAAATTTACACCATGACATGTGCACTTATCAATAAACTTCGGGTTTATTATGACATGGGTTTTATACCAATAGATATCCACTTTATTGTGGCATTCTTTCGTTTGTGTAGTACAAACTGGAGAACAAAGCGGGTAGCTTTTCATATACAAATTACCCCGCTACAAGTTGTAGTAATAGGAGAATCAAAGCCTTCCTTTATTTATAGTCTCAATATCATCAATCGCCTTCGCGTGTACTTTTGGAAACTGAATAAGTTTCTTTGAGACTTACTACAGCACAATACTCAATTGTGTTTCTCCAACATAGTAATAATTGGCTCTTCGAGAGCTCTCAATTAATTTTGTACTACCACAGACTGAGGTTCGAGATCCTCACATTCTTGCATTCCGTATTTTCAAGAGTCTCAGGCTCAATAGATTCTTCGTGAATCTCGGAATTAATCAAATCATGAGCGTCCTCATGTGATTCTTTCATAGTGTCATTTAGATCGTTCTTTTTCCTCTTTCTAGGATTTCGATCTTTGGAACCTAATGGTCTGCCACGCTTCTGGCGTGCATTTGACTCATTGGATATGACACTAGATATTTGTCCAATAGGGACTTCAATACGGATCGGAACATTTTCCCGCGTGAATGTGTGATTTCGTTATCCTCTTCAAGTCCGTAAATGCGTCAGGCATTTGATTTGCTATTCTTTGCAAATGGATAATCTTTTGTACCTCTTTCTTTCAAATAGAGGTATGTGGATCAAGATGAGATAATGATACATTTTTCCACAAAATTTCCCATTTGGTTTCACCGACTTCTCCCCCTAATTTTGGGAAAAGTGTCTCATCAAATTGGCAGTCTGCAAATAGTGCAGTGAACAAATCTCCTGTCAATGTTTCGAGGTAGCGAATAATGGAGGACGATTCATACTCAACATATATTCCTAACCTTCTTTGCAAACCCATTTTGGTGCGGGATGGCGGTGCTACAGGCACCTATACTGCGCATCCAAAGCTCTTAAATGGGATATATTGGGTTCATGACCCAAAACCAATTGCAATAGGGAATATTTGTGACAATTCGTCAGTCAGAGACGAACTAGCATTGCTGTATGCAAAATGGCGTGACCCTAAGCCGAAGCGGGCAGCCGACAAAGTAGCATTGCTGCATGCAAAATGGCGTGAACCCAAACCGAAATGGGCAGCCTCGTTTTCATGAAGAATTCAAGATTATTCTCATCTATTATCCATTAACTTTGCAAACGCAAGGTTGCGTGATGGCAACAAGCACACATTAGTCCATCTACAGGATGCGTCTATCAAGACCATGAAATACCTAAACTACCCACTAGGTGGGTGAATAGGTCCACAAATGTCCCCTTGTATACGTTCCAGAAACTGGGGTGACTCAGTCCCAACCTTTGTTGGGGATGGTCTGATAATCAGCTTGCCTTGATAACACGAAGTGCAAGGATATTCATTACTTGAAAGAATTTTGAAATTCTTTAACGGATGCCCATATGAGCTTTCTATAATCCGTCACATCATGGTTGATCCTGGGTGACCCAGTCGATCATGCCAAAGTACAAATGTATTGGACTCAGTATTCTTTAGATTTACTGTTGAATGTGCCTCAATTGCACTAATTCTTGTCCAATATAGGCCACAAGATAAAGACGGGAATTTCTCAATAACCCTCTTTTGGCCGGAGACATTCTTTGAAGTGAGGACGAGATATTCGAGATTATCTTCATCCATTGTCTCAATATTGTAGCCATTCCGGCGTACATCTTTAAAACTCAACAAGTTTCTTCTTAGACTTGGAGGAGAATATTGCATTCTCTAAGATAAACGTCATGCCTTTGGGCAGAGTTACATTTGCTCTTCCGGAGCCTTTCAATCAATTTACTTCCCATGGTATGACATACAAAAGGAATACATTAACATAAGAATAAACAACTTCAATTCTTTTGTGTCACATAATATTTTCAAAATCTGCTGCTAACAGTTGACTAACAAAATCAGATATGTTATCCATTATCAAGTACTATGCAGTTTGAAAATTTCAGCGTTTTTCATAAGACAATCGATTATTAAACACACAATCGATTGTTGGAACATAGAAAATCGATTGTTAAACACACACAATCGATTATTTGTTATTTTTGAAAAACTTCAGATCACACTGCCTAACGACAATCGATTGTTAGATATAGACAATCGATTGTGGGTGATTTTTTGAAAAATTCCAGACCTCACTGTTTCAAGACAATCGATTGTTAGACAAAGACAATCGATTGTTGGCTATTTTTGAAAAATTCCAGAACACACTGTTTCAAGACAATCGATTGTTAGCCAAAGATAATCGATTGTTGATCAATTGTTTTTCAACTTTAATGCGAAAATAGTTGATAATCGACTAGTTTTTCAGGCTAGTCGATTACCCCCACTGGAAAATAAAAGTTTTATTGATATTTGAACATATTGAAGATATTCTAAAGGACTACTGCTAACATTGCTTTATGAACTAACTAATACGAGCTAATGCTAATGACTATTAGTTTATTCATTGACTAATACAAGTAGAATCAAACAGCTCCATCTTCTTTCATCACGGTTCCATCGCCGATTAGGTGGTTTATTTTTCCATCGGGTTGCTCAAAGAAGTCTGCCACATCCAGGTGGGTGATATCCTCATTGTCGTCATAGACAAAATTTGTTTCAGGGCCTTTTCTCTTTCGAGATGCTTGATAAAGGTCAACCAAGTGTCTTGGTATACGGCAAATCTTTGACCAGTGCCCTTTCCCACCGCAACGATAACATATAGTTTCTGAACTATTTGCCTTAGGATCTTCTGGACCCCGTTTCTGCTTTTGGTGGTTATCTCTCTTTGGGGGGTGACGGACTTCTTTGGAATTTCTTCCTTGTCCACGTCCTTGGCTTTGACCCCGTTTATGACCGTGATCATGGTCCCTTTTATGTTTGGCATAATGCGAGTGCACCATATCTGCTTCAGGCAGTGGTGTAGACCCAGTTGGTCTATTTTCGTGATTTCTCATGAGCAGATCATTATTTCGCTCAGCCACTAGTAAGAGAGAAATCAGTTCAGAGTACTTCGTAAAGCCTTTCTCTCGGTACTGTTGTTGCAGTACCATATTGGAGGCATGAAACGTTGTAAACGTTTTCTCAAGCATATCGTAATCGGAGATGTTATCTCCACATAGCTTCAGTTTAGAAGTAATTCTGAACATAGCAGAATTATATTCAGAAACGGACTTAAAATCCTGTAGCCTCAGATGGGCCCAATCATATCGTGCTTGTGGCAGAGTGACCAACTTCAGGTTGTCATATCTCTCCTTTAAGCTGTTCCACAAAACGAGTGGATCCTTGACGGTGAGATATTCAATCTTCAAACCTTCGTCAAGGTGGTGGCGCAAGAAAATCAAGGCCTTCGCACAATCTTGGGTGGATGTTTTTTCTTTATCTTTGAGGGTGTCTCCGAGACCCATAGCATCTAGGTGGATTTCAGCATCCAACACCCATGTCATATAGTTCTTGCCCGAAATTTCAAGGGCAACGAACTTTCTTTTCATAATGTCAGACATACTCGAAAATTAAATTAGGAAGAGGGAAAATACCTTGGATTTTCGAGAATGATACTTGAGACGGTAGAGTCTCGTGCTGATAACGTGTTATAAACTAAAGTAAAAGACAAGAACAATAGAGCAAGAACAATAGCAATAGAGAGAAGAGTAGAGAGAGTTCTTCTTATTGTGTTGAGAGGGGTCTCAAGGGATGATTTACAATGGTAGGGGACACCTCTATTTATAGGGGAGAGGAAGATTTAGCTACCACTAATAGAACTCTAAAATCTCTCTAATTAAATACATTAAAGACATTCACCTTAAATAGAAGTGTAAGAATCTTCTATTTCATAACAATAAATATAAATTATATGCATTATATAATAATATGGTAGTGCTTTGGTTTTTGGGGGCTTCACTTCCTTACCCAAGAGACACCCTTGGGCTGAACCCCTAAAACTTTCAAGTGTAGGAAACCATATTAAAATCAGGTTAAGTATCTAGCTGTGGCTTCTGTTACTTCACCATTATGCAATTTTACCACATACTTCAAAATTCCCTGTTCTTCATCTTCTCTAGCTTCCTCTCCAAAAACCTCAGGTTTTCCTCCATGCAAAATGTAACCAAACCTTCAAGGTCTCAGTCCAAACAAAAACCATGATCACAATAACGGCAAAACAAACTCCGAATCATCGCTCAATTGGAGAAATGACCTCCTAGGTTTAGATTTTAGAAGGACTTTATGGTGCTGCTAATCTTGCACCATCAGTAGCATCTGCAACTCCTTTTCCAATCCCCACTCTTGATTCATGTGGCAGAGCAGAAATTGCAAAAGATATATCTGCACCCTTACAAAATAGATGGCAGGGAGTTCCATTCCATAGATGGTACTTGTACTTCTATGGCAGAATCTTGGGATCACTAATCAATGATCCAACTTTTGCTTTGCCATATTGGAACTGGGATAATCCAAAGGGTATGCGTTTGCCACCAATGTTTAATTAACCAAATATTTACCCAAACCTCAATGATATAAAACGTAACCAAACTAAATTCAATCTTGGTTTTTTCAGTGATGATGTGAAAACAACTGAGCAAATGTAGATAGAATGTGGACAATAAGGAAGACATTTGGAGGCAAACGCAAGGACATCAATAACCCATATTATTTGAACAGTGAACTATTCTTTCATGACGAAAACAAGAACCCTGTTCGGGTTAAGAGTCCGAGATTGTTTGGACAATAGGAAAATGGGATATGATTACCAACAAATGGCGCCAACCCTTGTGGCGCCATTTTAAGCCACTGAAAAAGAGCAAGATCACCGTCGATCCAAGTTCAGTTCCACCAGCTACTCAAGTATTCCCAATAACAAAGTTGGACAAAATCATTTCATTTTCTGTTCATAGGCCAACTTCTGGTAGGACTCAGCAGGAGAAAGATGAAAAAGAAGAGATGTTAACTTTAAAACAAGTTAAGTGCGATGATAGTAAGCAAATAAGATTTGATGTGTTCCTCGACGTGGACAATACCTTCAACTGGCAGGAGCTAGATAAGGTTGAGATTTCAGCAAGCGACGCTAACTTACCACACATTCGCAGAGGTCCCGTTAAGGAACCAGAGGACTTTGAGCTGGCCATAACTGAGTGGCTCGAGGAAATTGGCCTTGAAAGATGAAGATACTATCGTGGTGAATCTGGTTCCAAAAGCTGGGGGTGAATTTGTCTCCATTGAATCTGCTGAGATTAAACAACAACAACAACAAACCCGGTGAGTTCCCAGAAGTGGAGATTGAATCTGCTGAGATTGAACTTGCGAATTGTTGATCATCTGTTTGAGTTTACTACTACTGTTAGCAGCTGGCCTGCTTTTGCTTTTCCCTTTGCTTGTGTTGAAATAAGCTCTCTGTACAGTAGTACTGGTGTTGTGATTACTCTTTAAATCTTTTCATACTTTAAATTTTGAGCTGCTTTTATCTTGAATTTAATGAAGAAAGTAAAAACTTCTGGTGAGCTGGCAAACAAAAAAAAGTATAAATAGTCACGGTATTAAAATAAGAGCTTAACTTCTAAACAATAAGAACCAAGTATAATCCCACTTAGCGGAGTCTGGAGAGGATAGTATATACGCAGGCTTTACGGGTAGAGAGGCTGTTTCCAAATAGACCCCCGACATTCTTCCTTCCAAGAACTTCCCACCTTACTCTGGGGAAGACTCAAACTCACAACCTCTCGATTGAAAGTGGGTCTTCCTTACCATAAGAGTAAACCCTCTTGTCCTCAGCTTAACTTCTAAACATTGTCCGTAAAAAAATCTTTACATTATTAGATCATCAGAAAGATAACTATAAGTAACCATCTATACAAGTGTGATTAGTTACTTGAAAATTACGCATACTAGTAGCATAAAAATCTGTACAACTGTCAATATGTACAAGTTAAATCCTCAAAATAAAAGGTGTTTTCCTAAATGTAATGAATTTGACTTATAGAACAGAATTTTGAATTATTTTGGAGTAGTTTACTAATATAAAATAACTTCTCTACCCTTCCACAATAGAGGTAAGGTTGCGTTCATTTTACGCTCTCCAGATTCTACTTATAGAAACTCACTTAGTTTATTATTGTTGTAGTTAGCTAACATAAAATTGTACTTTTTTGACTTTAAGTTTTTTCAGTCACACCTAAACTACAGAGATCATAAATAAAGAGTTCAATTGATTAAGAGCATGTTTGGCCAACCTATCAAAAATTACTTATTTTGGAAAGCGCTTTTTTTCAAAAGTACTTTATGAAAAAGTACTTATGCAAAATAAATAGTTTGTGTTTGGCTGACTCGTTAGAGTAGTTCTTTTTGCAAGTTCATCGCATTTGGTCAATCTTTTAAAAAGCACTTTTAAGTATTAAATTACGAAAAAAGACAGTAAGGTTCAATTTGCGATTACTATTATTTAAAAAAGAAAAATAAATTCAAACATTTAGTAGAAAAAAATTCAATTAATATATAAAAAGTAAAATTAAAAATTAAAAATTAAAATTTTTAATTAATATAAATATAGTGATTCCAAAGCAAAAACATTGAGTGTTTGATATTACTTATTATTTACATGATAATTTAAATATGTCAAAATACATCATTCAATATAAATTTAAAATTTACTCTTAAGAATAGGAGAAAGAGAATAAAACTTTGATTAAAATAAAAAGAGAATAAATATATAGCAGAAAAAAGGGAAAAGGAAAATAAAAAGAAACTTAAATTAATGAGGGATAGTTTGAAAAATATAAATTTATTATAATGTTATTTTTGTCTTGAATAAATTAACTTTCTGCTTCTATTTTTATTTTTTGGAAGAAGGTAAAATTTGTAACTTCTAGTCAGAAGCAGAAAAAATGCTGCTGCTAAAAATTACATTTTTATTTTGACCAAACACCTTATTATATAAAAGGTACTCTTTTAACTTTAAAAAGTACTTTTGACCTTTTGAAAGCTTTGCCAAACAGGCTCTAAGAGAAGGTCGTAGGCACATGTTCTTTTTTTTTTGGTAATTAAATTTTTTTTATTAATCACCAAAAGGATGTCAATACAGCACTTTGATATTCTCACGTGTTAACTAGAGAATCATCCAACTAGACATTCACTACAATGCTATACTAAATTTCTATTTTACAGAAAAAACCGCTGAAGTTGCTGACGAACATTGGAGGAGCCTCGAACATTGCATGTGTATGTTAATTCTCGAAGCAAACTGTCACTATTACGAAACACCTTCTCAAAGATCCTTGCATTTCTTTCCAACCATATCGTATAGAACAACTCTGTTACAACCATTTTGAAAATGCTCGCTCTATTAGTTTTGCCTTTAGCTTTACAAATTATCAGCTGTAGAAATTGTTCCCAATCGAGCACATTGGTCATAGTTTCTCTGATCCAATTCATAGTGTGATTTCTTAGTTCAGTAGCAAATGAGCAAGTAAAGAAAAGATGATCCCTGGTTTCAATCTCTTGCTGGCACAGAACACATTGAGAATCAACAGTTAAAGCCCAATGTAACAGTCTAGATTTGGTAGGCAGTCTATCATGGAGGATCAGCCATAGAGTAAAGACAGCCTTAGGCCTCACATGATTTTATGTTATTAGATTCTTCCAATGAACTCTCGGCAGTTGCCCAATCTGAGACAAATAGAGGGATCTAATAGAGCAAACTGGATTATATAGACACTGCCTCAGATGTATCATGTCATAAGCTGCAAAAAATTTTCGAATCATCCAACTGGCTTGCTTAGGTACAAGAGTGTTTTCCACTTGTTGCTGCTTTATATAAACAGAATGTATCCATTTGACCCATAGAGTATCTTTCTTATGAGCCAAATTCCAGGATAACTTAGCAATGGCAGCCTTGTTCCATATTAAGAGATTTGTGAGATTCAGACCACTTGCTGATTTGGGTAAACACATTTTGTCCCAGGCAATGTATGCTTTCTTAGTAATAGCTACTGAACCTGACCAAACAAAGCTTTTGCAGTGAGCTTCAATCATTCTCAGAATCTTGGAAGGAATAAAAAACAGTTGAGCCCAATAAGCCTGAATGCCAAATAAAACTAATTGTACTAACTGTATCCTGCCTGCATATGATAATTTTCGAGTAGTCCATGATGTAATTCTGGCAGTGATCTTATCCACCAAAGGTTGCCACTGGATAAGTGTCATCTTCTTAGTAGTAAGAGGAATGCCCAAATATTTGAAAGGCAAAACTCCATAATCATAGCCTAATTGTTGAGTGATCTGCAGTTTAACCTCTGAACTGACACCTCCAAAATACACTGAGCTTTTGTTCAAGTTGGCTTTCAGACCTGAGGCTTCAGTGAATTGAGAGAAAAGCTTGAACATAGTAAGAACAGATTGTGTATCACCTTTAGAAAATAATAGCAGATCATCTGCAAAGCAAATATAAGTGATGCCCAGTTTTTTACAACCTGGATGATATATATAAGCTTGATGGTGCTTCAGTTGAGCCAATGATCTGCTGAGATATTCCATAGCAATTGCAAATAGAAAGGGGGATATAGAATCACCTTGCCTAAGGCCTTTGGCAGCCTTAAAAGGAACAGTTGTTTCTCCATTGAACAATATAATATAACTCACAGTTTGAACACATTGCATGATCCAGTTTATAAACCTGTCTGGAAATCCCAAAGCTTCAAGAACTTGCTGCAGGAAGATCCATTCTACAGAATCATAAGCCTTTTGCAAATCAATTTTAATCATGCACCTTGGAGAGATATGAGATCTGGTATAGTTCTTGATTAATTCATGGGTTAGTATCACATTATCTGCAATCTTTCTACCTGATATGAATCCAGCTTGGGCTGTAAATATGATGCTAAGCATAACATGTTGCAGTCGTAGGCACATGTTAGGCACCTTTCACGTCTCTCATTGCTATGATTATCTATCTATTTAAACTAATCTCCTAAACCAAATAATTATGTCACGGGAAAGGAAATAAAACCAAACTAGAAGAAATGGAAAAGCAAAATAAAATTATTACCTTAAGTGAGAATAATATATTATTACATTCTAGTAAATTAACTGAATACATGGAAGTAAAACCTGAAAAACAAGAAATCTTTCATTTTCAAACATTGGACGAAATGGTGTTTGAAAACGAAACATTTAGCAGGAGTGTATACCGAATAAAACATGGCAAGCCAGTTTGGGGGTCTCAAGGTATTCTACCATAATCTCAAGAAAAAAAGATTGGCCCTACGTAAAAATCATTGTGTAGACTATAGAGGTTCAAAAGTACCACCACCAACAACAACAACCTAGTATAATCTCACTTGCTGGGGTCTGGGGAGGGTAGTGTGTACTTAGACCTTACCCCTACCCTTGGGTAGAGAGGCTGTTTCCAAATAGACCCCGGCATCCTTCCCTCCAAGAACTTCCCATCTTGCTCTTGGGGAGACTCGAACTCACAACATCTCGGTTGGAAGTGGGGGTTGCTTACCATCAGAGCAACCCCTCTTGTCAAAAGTAACAACAACAACGCGATGATTTAGTAAAAGCACACAAGTGGAGTTTGAAGATGGTAGTTTATACTCTTTTGGTTCAAGAAGACGTAAAAGACTATAAAAGATAAAAACAATACCGTCAACAAAAATTCTAAAAATAATAAAAGGTTCAAAAGTAACAGAGCTAAAAATCAAATTTTCTTAATTACCAAGAGCACTCAAAAAGTAGTCCTCTGCATATATTTCTCATTTCACCCTTAGGATTTCTCATAATCCTCAAGAAATATTTAACAAAAAGCTAATAGAAAAGAAAATGAGAATTTACTGACCATTTCCTCAGCCTTTACAATAAAGGTGTTAAATTCCACAAGCTAAAGAAGCTGCAAATGTGCAGAAACAGATCAAGAGAGGTGGTCTACGTTGGGATTTGAATATTCCTTCCCCTTTGGAACACCCCCCCCCCCCCCCCCCCCCCCACTAGACACAAGATCGAAACCTGTATACATGAGATAATCACACAATCTAACATGATATTAGAGAAATCAAAGGTCTTGGGTTCAATTCTCATCTCTACCATCGTCAACCAAAAAAAACACCAAGGCTATCGTAAATAGTGACTTAGGTCAGAGGTTCAAGACTGGAATTTAAGTGAAGAAGTGTACACAAGAGAACTCATTATCCTCGAGTTTCGAACGCTGTGTTTGATCCTAAAGGTAGGGCCCATACAGATTTTTCGATCATAAAAAAATATAAATAATAAACACTAAGCCCTCTCTAATAGCTTAAGCTTTTAAATGAGATGGCAATATAAATCCAAATACAAATCTCGTTTACATACCAACTACCCTCCCCGGATTCCACTTGTCGGATTACATTGCGGTATTTTTGTTGTATACAAATCTCGTTTGCAAAAATTATTATGATCAAAACCCTTCACAAATTCATCACTACAAGACTAATCATAGAGGGAGGATAACCAGTCCTTTATATTCCTCGGTACAGAATTAAATCTATTAATCATACAAGAAATGGGTTCAGGAAAAATAGGACCACAGACTTCATGTAGTCAATCAATCATCATTCAGCATCTTCTCTAAATACACACCCACCTATGGGGGTATCACTTACCCACAGCTGAGCAACCCACTGCAGTATAATCGTAAGGGAATTCGTCATGAATGATCATGCAACGAAAAAGAATATCCTTTAACCCTTAGTAAGAGGACATCCTCAATTGAAGGATATTCATGATATTAAGTATAAGTTTATGTTTGCTCGCTCCACAGGAATTGGATTATGGCCCTAAAACAAAGTACAGCCGACATGGAGTTCCTTTTCCAATTTTATCTCAAGGAAAGGGAAGAATAGGTGAAAAGATACCTGATCCATATTGCAATTTTCGGTCATATGTAACCTTTTCATGGGATGTGCACACGCGCGGAAAATAGAATCACATAAAAAGGAGAGGAAACTAGGGTCCAGCAAAGTAAAATTCAGTTACAGTCCAATAGCCAAATATGAATGAGTATCCTACTAATACCAGAATATAAGTCGCCTTCTGTCTGCTGAGTTCATGCTCCGGGCAGTAAACACTGCTTTAAATCTTCCTCTCCCCGTAGAAGTGCAATAAACACGACATAGAATCAGCAGAAAACAACATTTAAAACCAGGCATAATTCGAAAAACTTCAAACATCTGATATCCTGAAATACAGAGCTCAAAAGCACCTCTTGGAAGCAAACTTCACAAGATTCAGCATGCCAAACAAATTAAAGCAACTGTCACATCAGTCAAACTGTTAGTACAATTACACATGAAGATGCATACCAGCATTCCTTATTTTCAGTTGCACATCAGCTGTCTAAGTTTCCATATTCTTAGACCCTGGGATTTTCAGCAATGCAGCTATAATCCAGCAAGTCATTTATCAGTGTCCTTTCTATTATATTTCTTTGAAAGATATTTCAACTTGCACAAAATAGAACTCCGGCAATTCATCACGAAACCTTGCTATCAAAAAAGTCAGACAGCTCAGGTTTATCAATAATTGCTTGATATTTGAACATTATAGGGAAGAGCAATATATTTAACATCATAAAAGTAGAGAGTCAAATCTGATATCATCAAACATATGTTCAATGAAACAGCGAGTAGCCACAGAACTTGATGAACCTCAAAACTGTAAGCATACTCATGCAAATGCAAGTCATAAAAAAATCATACTCATATAATAAGTAGTGAATAGCATGAAACTTTCCATTCTTTAACAAATGTCACCAACTCAAAGATTGCAAAATTTGAGGCAAATACCCCCAAATAATTCAATATCTAAGTTGTAGCAAATGCACCACCTAAATTGTCCTTGCTACATAAATAGTTCAGCAAGACCACCCCAATTGGATTGGTACAATATCAATAACCCCAACACATCCTAATATCTAAGAAAATAGAAAACTAAGGTTCCTAAAAGAACATATAATCCTACTTATTAGTAACTGAGACACCAAGTTTTCCAGCCACAATCACGGTCGTCGCCATATCAAGAAACATGCCATGCTCAACCACACCGGCAAGCCTCAAAATTGCATCACTTGCAGCTTTTAAATCACCCATATCACTCTTGAAA
Organism: Nicotiana benthamiana; assembly: GCA_034376525.1. Lineage (NCBI taxonomy): Eukaryota > Viridiplantae > Streptophyta > Magnoliopsida > Solanales > Solanaceae > Nicotiana > Nicotiana benthamiana. Next base: position 118,138,129 of record CM067326.1, read on the forward strand.
TACAAGTCAATAATATAATTCCCATTATCAGTAACATATGGCTCACCCCCAACTGTCCTCAGCTTCCCAACACAACCAGCTTCAATAAACAACATCTCCAATCTTTTTAAAGTAAATTCCCAACAAAAGGGCACAATCTCAACAGGCATAGCAAGACCACTTCCACCCAAATGACTCACCAACTTTGACTCATCAACAATAACTATAAATTTCTTACAAGCAGCCTCTACCATTTTCTCCCTAAGCAATGACCCTCCTCTCCCTTTAACCAAATTCATTTCTCGGTCAACTTCATCAGCACCATCAATTGCCAAATCAAGAATTGAATGTGTATTTAAATCAGACAAAGGTATTCCCAATGAAACAGCTTGTTCATGGGTAATTGTTGATGTGGGTATTCCCACAATGTTCTTTAATTTCCCTAGCTTTAATAATTCACCTATCCTTGCCACAGCATGTTTAGCTGTGGATCCTGTACCAAGACCCACAACCATACCTGACTCAACAAATTCTACAGCCTTATATGCTGCAATTTTTTTCAGCTCATCTTGGGATAAAATGACAGGTGGTGATGATGGGGTGGAAGAAACCGTCAATGATGGCTGCTGCTTCAATTTCTGGGACTTTTCAGAAACAAAAAAATGTGGATATGCAATGGCCATATTTTGTAATCGTCAAAATGAAGAATTGAAGAATGGGTTTCAAGAAAAAGGATTAAGCTTTCACCTTTAATGTGTTTTGGGGTTTGGGGTTGCGGTGTTTTTGTTCTTGAGGATGAGGGGGTAATGGGTAGGAGAGATAAGAGGAGATTTAGGGCTAGTTTAGGGCTAGCAGATGTGAAGTGAGGGGAACCAAGAAAGCATGAAACGGAGTATATATATAGGAAAGTTAAAAGAAAAAAATAAATGAAATAAATATGGGGAAAAAGAAGGGGAAGGAAATGGACAAAAAAGATTAATATGGGTTAGATTGTATGAATCTTGTGGTTAGTATTGACTACAGAATGGGATTGAGAAAGGTGGAGGAAATTGAGGGGTTTTCGGCAAGGAGCGTAATACAGCATTACAGCTAGAAAAGCGTGGAGGTGAAAGCGAGGATTGGTTGGGGAAGGAGGCACAATATCTTTGTAACTCAACAAATCTAGTTATTAGAGGACAAAAAAGTTCTAGGTTTTTTCTTTTAAGTTATATCTCCTTTCCACGTGAAGTGACCAATTTAATTTTGACACGTTTATTAAAAAATACTAAATTTTATATAAAAATACTTAGTATCACTAAATTACCTATAATTAAATATTCAATGTGGGAAGTAAGAAAACTTTTTAGAAATATGTACATAAGGGTAATTTCATAAAAGTAAATTAAATTCTTTCTTGATTATACAAATAAAAACTTATTTTGGACAAAATAAAAAAATAAATTGGTCACTTATTATGGATCAGAGGGAGTAGTTAAAAAAAGAAAGCTAGAATTTTTTTGAGTTTTCGTTCTGTGATTCTTGAGTTTTAGCTTGTTAGATGTGTGCCTGGTGGTGTTAGTCGTGACTTGTTGATTGGGCTATATAGTTTTGAGGTCTTCGTGGTTCTTGCATCATTGTTAGTATTACAGAGGTTTGAAATAGAATTCTATTATATATGAGGCTTATTGCTAGTGTTGGATTTGATTTCGGGCAGCTATTGTGATCAAAAATGTTATTATTGGGCCTATGAGTGAAATTTTGTGCTGTGTGGTTGTACTCTACAAGTGTCGGCATAAGTGGTTGCAGCTAGTTGAGACTCGGATAAGGATTTAGAATCGGGTCTTTTTGAAATAAATAGAAGGTGAGGATTTGGGGTATGAGGCTTATCGATATTGGTAAAAAGACTAAATTGCAGTTGAGATGGTGTCTTCGGGATTATGTAGATTGGGGTGACGTGGGATCACCCGCGGGTGTATGTGGGAAGTGTGCATTCAGTGATTTGATGACTTCGAGGCGAATCTTAGAACGTTCGAGGATGAATGTTTGTTTGGGGGAGGATGTAACGGTCCGGACGATCGTTTTGAGAATTTAAGCTCTGTTCGGTGGCGTAAGGTCTTGAATAGCTTCATATTATGTGTATTGACTTGCGTGCATGGTTGAATTTAGTTACCTAATGATTCGGAGTCGAATTAGAAGAAGGAATCTAATTTTGGAAGCTTAAGCGGTGGAAATTTGACAGGAATTTGACGTTTGTGTAAAAGGCTCCGAAATGGAGTTTGGATGATGTTAACAGCTTCGTATGGTGAATTGGATGTTGTACTTGTTGTAGTGATGCATGAGGTTTATGTTGTATTTTAACTATTATTTCTGTTGGTTGCTCTACATATTTACTTTCGGACAACAGAATAGTATTTCAGTAGATCCTTCTATTCTGCATATTTACTTTGGGACTACAGGATGGTATTCTAGTAGATCCTCCCGTTCTGCATATATACTTTGGGGTTATGGAACGATATTCCGGTAGATTCCCATGTCCCGCATATTTACTTTAGAAATATAGAACGGTATTCTGGTAGACCAGTTTGTTATGCATATTTACTTTGGGACTACAGAACAGTATTTCGGTATACCCCCTGTTCTGCAAACATTCTACATATTGTCCATTCTTTTCTTTATGCTTACTAGCTAGTATAAACTATGTTAGCGCATTTACACAGGCATACACGTAGCGGGTAAGCGGCTTTCTTGATATTGTTAAATATAGATGCACACCCTTGTTTACTTGCCTTCTATGTGAGAGTAACTCTATTTGACACGTGAGAAGTCAGTGCGGTTAGGAGGTGTGATGAGAGCACATGATGCTAAGTGTTAGTGTTAAGGTATTGAGATCCGTGAGTTGTAGTTTATCCGAGGTTCGGTACTTCGCAGAGTTTGTTGACTAAAACCTAATGCGAAAGTTATCGTAGTTATTGAGTTATTATTTGTCCTTGTTGTATATGTGGTTTTGGATTTAGGTAGTGTTTCCGCTCACTCTTCTATATCATTATTATGATGTTCCGGTGTTACTTGCTGCTTTCCTTGCTCTATTAACTTTACTTATAATAAACTTTAATTTCTCTTATCCACCTCAACTAGTATCATTACCCACGTGAATGCGTGGACACTAACTATATAATGTATTTGATTATTTGGATTATTTCTAAATAATATTAAAACTTAAATTTTCTCTATTAAATATAGATAATTGTTGGATATTAATTAAGAAACACTACATGTAAAAGATTAACCATTTCTCAAAATTTCTAGCTTATAATCTACTTTTATTTTTTGATACCATTCTCCCCAGTGTTATTGGATCCTAAAATTCGTCGGGAAGCAAAATAATAACTTATATTTATGACAAAACAATTAAAGGTTGAGATTATGAAGAACTCTTTGGATATAACTTGACTCTTTTACTACTATATCAACTCTTATTTTGTGTGTTGATAACTTTCAAAAATTATTTCTACTTTAAAATTTCAGTTTCTAAAATATTATTTTTAATTAATAATTTATTTTATAATAATGTAAGTAAAAATATTATCCTTAATTCAAAATACATTTTAATCGGCTATCTAAAAATTTTAAAAATTGTTTAGCCAGTAAATATTTTTTTCCAGTATGGCTACTTTTTGATATTTGACGTTAACCATATTAAATATCCAAGTTATTTGAATGATATGTAAATAACATTAAAATTTAAACCTTCTATATAATCATTTGATATCAATTACAAAACAATAAATGAAAAAATAACATTTCTCAATCTTGTAGTGATAATTTTATTTTTACTTCATTCTCATTAGTGTCATTGGAACGTAAAAATAGCCAAAAAGTGAAATAATAACTCGTATTTATGTCAAAGCATAAATGTTGACACAATATGAATGATTCTTTGGTTACGACTTGTCTCTTTTATTATGACTTGAACTCTTATTTGGTATGTTGCTATCTTTCAAAAAGTGTTTCTAATTCCAATTTCTAAAACATATATATATATATATATATATATATATATATATATATATATATATATATATATATATATATATATATATATATATATATATATATATATATATATATATATATATATATATATATATATATATATATATATATATATATATATATATATATAATATGATGCAAGTAATGATATTATCCTTAATTTAAAATTCACTTTAGTCGGCTATCTAAGAATTCAAGTGATTCTTTAGCCGGCGAAATCTTATTTTAATATGATGTCATTTTGAGTTTATCGATATCTCTAGCCATAAGTTTTGAATTTGGAATACCATATATACAAAGGTGGATCCAGAATTTACACTTTACGGATTTAATTTTTAAGGTCTTTACCATTGAATTCATTATATTTTTAGAGTTATGAGTTCATATCTACTATTTTTTTATAATTATAAGAATTATATATATATATATATATATATATATATATATATATATATTTATATTTATATATATATATATATATATATACATATGCAATTTTTTTCTTTGAATCATTAAATGTTATTTTTTTCTTTGAATCATTAAATGTTAAATTAGTTGACTGTTACCATATAATATTTCATATATTTTCTTGAACTTGCCAAGTAGTTTTTTCTCGACACCATACTTGGCTTAACCTCAATGCAAACTACTGAAATTGCATTTATATTTAGATTGATGTATCATATCAGTTTGCTAGCAATAGTGATTTTTTTAAAAACGACACATAATGTAAATTACAAAAATATATTCTAAGATATCTTCGTCTTATAATCTATGTACTTAAGTTGAAAAAATAATTTAAAATCGATGACATCAACTTCTAAATTTTTTATAATTAACATACATAAAACAGAAGAAGAAATTCGTTGTCATCTCTTATTTCTGGTTTTTAGATTTGCATACATTTTTTTTCTATATTTAGTTTCTTTTATATCTTTCTTTTTTTTTTGTACAAAGAATTAATTTATTTCTCTATAAAAGGATTCTACATAAGAACTTTATTATATTTTTAGTTTGTAATTGAACTTTATATCATAGTGATCCTTCCTACGTATTAGATTTTAGCACTGTCTAGTTGGACAAGGACTTGTCTTATGAGGAGGAGCAGGTAGCTATTCTAGGCTGGCAGGTTCTTCAGTTGAGATAGAAGAGTTTTCTACTATTCATTTTCAGTGGAGAGCTCAGCCTGCCGAAGAATTGACCTGGGAGTCCGAGTCCGATATGTAGAGCCTTTATCCCCACTTTCCCTGACTCACATACTTTCTTCTTATGTCCGTTCGAGGACAAATGGTTGTATTATAGGTGGAGAATGAATTCTACTTTCTGAAGCCTTAAAAACCTCTTTCTATCTAACTTCGATACGTGTGTAATTCGGGCGCATAGCTGGAAAGCCAGTATGTGAAAATATGTGAATATGATGAATTTCTGACTTTGAAATGAATTAATTTGACTTTGATCAATATTTTAGATAAACAGACTCTGCCCCGTAATTTGACGGTCCCAGAGGGTCCTTAAGAAAGTATATGACTTGGGCGTATGCCTGGAATCGAAGTCTGAGGTCCCAAGCCCGAGAAATGAATTTTTAAAGAAAATTATTTTTTAAAATTATTTAAGAGATTTGGAAGTGAATAGTGGTTAGAACTTGATAGTATCAGGCCCATATTTTTGTTCCGGCGCCCAGTATAGGTCATATAAGTGATGTAAGATAAGTTTGTGAAACTTGGTAAGAAACAGACTTGAAAAAACGTGAATCGGATCATTTTAGAGAAAATTGGATATTTGAAGTTCTTAAGAAAATTTCATGATTTTGATACTAAATCCATAGTTGTTGAAGTTATTTTAGTGATTTGAATGCACGAGCGAGTCCGTACGATATTTTTAGATTGACATGCATGTTTTGTTTGGAGCCCCGAGGGCTCGGGTAAGTTTTGTATAGGCCACGGGGTTAATTTTTGGACTAAGGAATTGCAGGCCTACAATGCGAAGCCTGGCTTGCAAATGCGAAGCCTGGCTCACAAATGCAATATTGCAAATGCAAGGGCTTGGTCGCAATTGTGAAAGTAACCCAGGCAAGCCTATCTTCGGAATTGCGAGGATTTTGATCGTAAATGTGATCCCCCAGCTTGAGGCCAGTCGTTTCAAATGCGACATACGAATCGCAATTCCCAACTTGCAAATGTGAGCCTTTTTTCATAAATGCAAACCTAGCAGAGGTCGGGTTCGCAATTCTTATAACTGCAACCTGTTAATTTTTATACTTAGCCGAAAATCAAACATTTTTCACATCTTTTCAAAACATAAACTCCCTAGGGTGATTTTCCAAGAACAACTTTTCTTTCAAATTGAATATAAGTTAATTTTAATTTGTTTCCTTCAATCATTAACATCTTTAAACATGTTTTCAACTCAAAATTAATAATTTTCATGGGGAAAACTTGGTGTTTTCGGTAGAACCTAGGTTTTTAAAAATTGTGGATTTGGACCTCGATTGGAGGTTTGATTTCAAAATAAATTATATATTTGGGTTCGTGGGGGAATGGGTAATCGGGTTTTGGTTCGAACCTTGGGTTTTGACCATGTGGCCATGGGGGTGATTTTTGACTTTTTGGGTAAAATTTTTGAAAATTCATTTTCATAAATTGAAATTGATTCATTTAGTGTTTGTTGATGTAATTAAGTAACTTTTGACTAGATACGAGCAAATTAGTGGTGAAATCAAGGGATAAAACGATAGCTGAGACGTGAATTGTGTTCGTGGCATCGAGGTAAGTGTTTGATCTAACCTTTGCTTGAGTGATTAGGAGTTGTGTCTTAATTGCTGCGTGTTAAATGTAGAGTACGACATTTAGGCATAGTGATGAGTATTTATACATCGGTGTCAAGCATGAACGTGAGTCTTGTATTGTAATTGTTGTGACTCCATTGTGGTTTATTGTGCTTCATATGTCATTATCATTATTGTTCCCTTGCCGAGATGTTATTGTCATATTATTGATCCTTTGTCGGGATGTCTGTTTTTTATGTTATTGATCACTTGCCCGAATATTGTGAAACTATTATTGTTACCTTGTCGGGATCTTTTTATATTGTTCTTGTTCCATTGTCGGGATTCTTTGTCATTGTTGTTGATTGGTAACTGGGATCGGGTGGCACGCTGTCACAGAAATATATGAAATGGGAGGGGGTTTCACGCCTGCAACAAGATACATGAAATGGGAGCGGGTTGAACGCCTGCAACAAGATATGTGAAATGGGAGCGAGTTGCACGCTGGCTATAGATATATGAAATGGGAGCGAGTTGCATGCCTGCAACAAGATATATGAAATGTGAGCGGGTTGTGCACCTATAATGAAATATGTGAAATGGGATCGGGTTACACGCCTACAACGAGATATATATATGAAATGGAAGCGGTTGCACGCCTGCAACAAGATATATAAAATGGGATCGGGTTGCACGCCTGCAACGAGATACATGAAATGGGAACTGGTTGTACGCCTGCAACAAGATGTGAAATGAAAGTGAACTCTGCCTTTGTTTTCCTTATCCTTATTGGTAATTGGATTTTGGTTCCTTTATAATCCTCTTGATATTTTGTTGTTACTTGTTCTTCTTTGAAACATGTTCCCCCCTTCCATCTTTAACTGTAATTATCTACTTTTATTTTCTCGTTGTATATAATTTAACTGCATAGGTTTATTTGGCAGTCTGGTCCTAGCCTCGTCACTACTTCTCCGAGATTAGGCTACGCACTTATCAGCACATGGAGTCAATTATGCTGATACTACACTCTTTACTGTTTGCAGATACCGATATCATAGTGCTTGAACCGCAATGGGTGTGCTGTCTTCAGTTTACACAGGCGACCCGAGGTAGTCCTACAGACGTCCGCGGGCCTTACATTACCTCATATCTTTCCTTTATTCCTGTTTCATTTCCTTAATTCAGAAATAATGTATTGTTTATTTCCAGACTTTTTATGTAGTATTCTTAGATCGTCTGTTGTACTATGACACATGTTTTGGGTAGTTGAGGCTCAAATAGTTATTTTGAATACATGTTCAGATATTCTATTGCTTTTCTTCCGCTTACTTTAAATTTTTCGTTGTTTTCAAGTTATTGTTTTTAATTGTTAAAGAGTATAAAATAGGTAAAGAGGTAATTTATTAAATATTCGGTTGCCTAGCTCACATTAGTAGACGTCATCACTACCCCCAAGGGTGGAAAATCCGAATCGTGATAGCATCACAAAACTTCAGCCACTAGAATGCTTAAGTTCAGCAATTACAAACAAAAATGTTAGCAAATAGAGAATAAAACTTTAGCTACTATGCTTAAGTTCAGCAATTACAAACAAAACTTCAGCTCACTTGGTTCAGCAATTTTTGCTACTTCAGGCCCGTCTACTAGAATGCTGAAGTTTTGTGTGATTACCTTCGCTACTTCAGCCCGATATGCTGAAGTTACGCAAAAAAGTGGGTACACTTATAATTTTTTTTCACAAAGCGGACACAAGTTAAAACGTGACCCAATAAGCGAGTATAGATATAAATGCCCTTGTCTAGTAAGCTAATCTCGAATAAAGGTTTAGCCCGTGGGCCTTTAGCCCTGGCCCATATAGGTGACTAGATTTGGGGTCGGAAGTTTTTGGGCCTGGGGCTCAACAAAACTCATGACCTATTATAACTAGTTTGCTTCTTCAGGTTTCAAAAAGAGAAATTACCATTTATGTCACTCTATAAACTTTTTTAACAAAAAATAACCCAAAACAAAATATTTACTAAAGAAGGCCTAAATGTCATTTTGGGCCTAAATAGTTTCAATTAATGTCAGTTTTTTTGTATCCATTATTTTTCCTATAGAAAAATGAGTTTTTTTTTCTCTCACTTTCTCTATATATATCTCTCTCTCACACACACACATACTCTCTCTCTCTCTCTCTCTCTCTCTCTCTCTCTCTCTCTCTCTCTCTCTTTCTGCGATTTTTCTAAAATTCAACAAAGATTGCTGAAATTGACGACAAAACAAGATACATTTTGGTTATTATCGTCTAATTCCAGGTAATTTGGAGTAGAAAACCTCTTATTTTATATTTTTTTTTCCTGATTTTATGTGTTTTTGTAGAATGAATGTTGCTTTCCCTTAGGTTTTTGTGACTGATTTTGTAAGTTTTGGTCGAGTTTTTGTATTAATTTCTTTTACTAATTTCTGTAACCTTTTGTTCGTATATCTTTTTTTTAAAAATTTTGTCATTGAACCTAGTATCAATTTTGAAACAGAGCAATATGAGAAGACAAACTCGTTCGATGAGTTCATCACCTTATTCAAAGTCGGTTTCAATTGAGAAATCGAGTAACATGAGAAGAGAAACTAGGTTGATGTGTTTATCTCCTCATTCATCCCCGGTTTTAGTTTACAAATCGATTGATGAACAAAATATGCAAAGACAAAATCGTTTTGACAGTTCTAATGTGTTAGAATATTGAAAGGAGATTGTTGGAAAATTTGAGAAAAAGAAGAGCAAGAGGGTTATAACGGATGTTGATCGAGGTAACAGAAAACGTATTATGGAGGACGAAGTGAATTTAGGTGTCAATCCAATAGAAAAACAAGGTTCAGAAGGAAGAAAACGTTAAAATTCCTGACGAAGTTTGTAAGGTTTATACAATTTCAGTTATACTTTTTTCTACTGTTGATTCTTCTTTTAAAATTTAGATTTAGCTTGTACTTGTTTGTTTTTAATTCGTGCCATGTATTTGTAGCCTTGGAAGCTCTATATTCCAGTTGGTGAGCCGTTTCCTGTTACTCATTTGTCATCATACACTAATGTGGACATTGTATTGGTTTTACGGTCAAAGTTGACTGATGTCTAACTTCGGATGTTTAGGAAAAGCTGTTTTGGCTATTTCCTTGATTTACCTCGAGTTGCTATCCGGACACAACTTATTCGTTCTTTAATGTTTAGGGGGTTGGTTCAAGATAAGTGTGATCAATTTTATGTGAAATTGAATGACGAATGTGTTTTACATTTTGGTCTTTGAGAATTTGGTATTGTAAGTGGTTTAACATGTTGTAGTAATGAACATGTTGAGGTAAATTCAGTGGACCCAATATATTGGTGGATACTTATTTTTATGGTTTTGAAGTGGTGTCAAAGAAGTCACTTATTGATTGTTTTGAGAATAAGAAATGACAGTCTGATGAAGAGCACTTAAGATTGCAATCATTTATTTCTTAAACACATTTCTAATGTCCACTCAAGCTTAGAAGACATTCATATGTAAACATGATTTCCATCTTGTCGAGACTAGTGAGTATGTGTCGTTTCCATGGGGTAAGATTGTGTTTCGAGCTTTGATGAAATCGGTGAGGGACAAGTTGAGGGGAAAGCTTGAGTTTTATAGGATTGGTGGATTTCCTCTTGCACTACACGTGTGGTTCTACGAATGTTGCACTGTAGTTGATCAAAAGTTTTCTATTCGCATTGGAGATCATACACCACGCAAATTGAATTGGGAAATGACAGACATGCCAACGTGTGAGGACTTCTCTACTAGTTTCTTCAACAGCACAGGGAGTAAGGTACCATCTTTTGTCTTGATGGGATATACATTTATAATACACTGTAATTCATTATGATACAACAAACATACAATTTTTATACATCTTTGATACATCTAGGGCTGAATCACTTCTGGTTACCTTTGTAGTCTAATAATATCTCTCCAACACTTGAAGAGCTAAGGAGATTTTCTTTGCTTGTTGAAGTTACCGTTAAGTATCAGAAATATTTGAGATCACGTAACAGGGAAAAACTTCCTATTGATGGTAGCGATGATTTTTTCACGCCACCCCTGAAACACATTAAGGAGCATGTACCACCAAAAAAGGCGCCAAAAATGCACCAGGTGTCCAACCTATTAATTATGACCGTAAGTTGCAGAAGTTGAAAGCTGATGTGAAAAAAGTATGTATTGGTCTTTTTAGATATATTTTTTGAAAGTATTGTTCAAATTGTATATTTAAAGTCTATTATCTTTCTTATTTGTTTCATCTTGTAGCTCCAAAAGCAGTTAAATTCCTTCATGGATTATGTTCTGATAAATTCAAGGAGCTCTTTGAGTTGATAAATTCCAAGGTATGTGTTTCTTTTCCATTGTGCATTTCTTTTTATTTTTTAGTTAACTTACTATATCATTTTTTTAAAAATAGCTTGGTGCAAGCAAAGTCAAATGTGGCGCACATTCTGAGGCAGACATCAGTGGTCGTCAAGACAATAATGATTTTGTGAGCAATATAGAGTTAGGTGGCAATTAAGATGTTGAAATGGATAGTTGTCAGGTGTGTTTAGTTGTGCATTCTACACTTTTTCCTTTTTTTTTCTTTGTTGTTTTTGATAATTCGATTATTTTTTTCTTTAAAAAAAATAGGTCGGTGAAATTAAGGGCAAAGATGTTCCACATTCTCAAAGAGATGCTAGTGTAGCAGATCAGTTAGGTGTCAATGCTATGGAAGGAACTTCTGATGTGAAAGTTGACATGTTTGTTGCTAAAGTAACTTTCACACCAGATGTAGCACATGCTGACGTCATTTGGTAAGATTGTAGATGCGGTGGTAGGGGAGATGGAGGAAGAGTCTGAGAAACAAAAGGTTCGTGAATCCTAGACTAGTGTTGTTTGTGCGACTGCAAGTGTTGATACGTTGGCAGGGGAGACGGAGGAGGAATCTTAGAAACGAAAGGTTCCCGAATCTCGGACTGGTGCTTTTTATGCGACTACAACTGCTGATGAGGTGGCAGGGGAGATGGAGGAAGAATATGAGAAACAAAAGGTTCCCGAATCTCAGACTGGTGTTGTTTGTGCGACTGCAAGTGTTGATGAGGCGGCAAGGCAGATGGTTCTGTATAATGCTGAATTACTTCCTGAAGTATCGCCACAAATGGAAAAAAGAAAAAGATGTCCTGCAAAGGACGTGCAGTCTCCGATCATTACTGTATTTGATTTAGGTTCCAGTACTGGTGTTGTTGCAACGAAAGGAGAAAGGCAAATTTATGCTATTAAGCATCCTTTTTAAAAGCAAAATTGGAACTGGCGTTAACAACTCTTTGTTGAATGTATTTTCTGCGTGGGTCAGAGAAGGGAAGTCCATAAAAAAGTATGTTTCCAACTTCTGAGTTTCTTTCAGTTTTATATTTTAATATATTATTACTTATAGCATTATTTTATATCAAATAATTATACTCATTTGTGTATATATGTTACCAGGAATGAAATTTACCCAAATCATGTTAGTGAACTCAATCCTTCTTATGATCTTGGTGTATTTTCATGTTGAAGACAAAAAATGATTTTACACTTTGGCATATAATGGTCATCCCTTGGATGACTCGGTATGTAAGAATTAATTTTTGCAGTTTTTCTTTTAAAATTTTTAGCAGTGTACACATGAACACTCAGTCCGTTTAAGTTAGAACCAATTATTAATTGCTATTTCTTGGCACAAGAGATAGAAATGAACATTCCTTTGTTTTCTGTGATTTTGGTTTGAAAAATCGTGGTTGCTTAAAGCTTACGAGCCTTTAGTGATTAGTTCTTTGTTATGTTTTGTTTCAGCATATTGATATTTTGTTCTATTATCTGAGGAAGTATGTAAGACCTACCTATAACATTCACCATTGCATATTGGTACTTCGACGAGAAAATTAATGAGTTGTGGCAGGCGTTTATTGATACATATGGAGACAGTGATATGTGCACTCTGAAACATGTCATTGCAGAGTATATTCAGGGATTGTCTTGGATGTCAATGTTCCATGGCACACTGTAGAGCATGTCTTAATGCCAATTAATGTTGCAGAACAATGGCATTGGATAATGGTTGTGATGTCCTTCAAGGATAGGTGCATTTACGTGTATGACTCTATGCGCGGTGGAGTTTCTTATCAAGCCAAAGTTCATAAGACCATGGCCAAGTAATTTTTGTTGTTGCCTCATTTTTCCGTCAACACGCATTTCTATTTTAACAAAAAATATATCAGTTGGCGCACTGGTGTCTACAAATCAAAAGACTTGATTACTCCCTTTGATGTAAACCTGATCGAAGGATTGCCTCAACAAGTCGAAGCATATGAATTTCTTTCAACACAATCAGTCTAGTTTTTAGATTCTGCGGTTTGATAGTTGTTTTTTTTATTTTTGCAGTGATTGCGGTGTATTTGCAGCATCATTTTCCCATTATTTCATTGAGGACAAAACACCTCCTAAAAAATTCAATGCCTATGCATACCGACGCAGATTTGGTGCTCTCTTGTGGGATTATGCTAGAAAAAGATGGAACTGAACACGCAAAGTGATGATTAGATTATTGGTCGACAGAATAAGCCGCGGAAGAAGAAGTAGTTACTTTTGTCATTGTTGTATGATGACCTCTATAATTTTATTTTCATATTGTGTTATGTTATGTTGTCATTGTTGTAAGACAGATCAAATTTGTTTGTGTTTGAATTTTAGGAATACTTTTAAGAATTGTATGGCAAATGTAATGTTTGCTCTATTATAAAGGTTTAATGAGTTTCAGTGCGATATTTGATTGTTATATTTTAGATTATTTTTGTGTTTTCTCCCTTGATTTTGTGTTGTGAATTATAGATATGAAAAATATACGGTAGTTTGTGATACATTGTCTCTTTCAGATACACGCATGATTCATACATGATACACATATGATACTAATATAATACATGTGTGATACACAGTTTTCAAATATGTATTGATGAAGCCACTCTTATTTGCAAATTCTAAAACTATTTGTATAGTTTTCTAGCTGCTACGACTGTTTTCCATTAGTTAGCTTTGTTACTACACAAATACAAGCATGAGTAAGAGCTGATACACAGAGATACATAGGTGATAAACAAACGATACAGATGATACAAATGTGATGCACAAGTGATACATATATGATACAAATATGATACATAGCTGATGCAACCCCTTTTTAATCAAACATATGTATAATATAAACTTGAAACACTATTTTAATTGATAGGTCAAATATTTATTTATATCTAAAATTCAAATGACATTATACAATGATATAGTTCTTGATATATTGCATTCTTCTAAATCTCCATAATATTCAATAAAGTAAAATAACAAGTATTTCTAAATTTTACATATTTCATACTCTCTTTGTATTATTTCTACATGTTTTCCTGTTGTGACGTTCTTCTCCACACTGTCCATATAAAATTAACCTTTTTCCTTTCCTTTCAGATATTGGCTTGTACCTCCCCTTCCTTGGCCTTCCTAATATTTTAGTCACGTCTGGTGGCAAGACTTTTTCATTTAGAACTTTTGCAGAAATTTTCCATGTGCTTTCATCAGGAACAAGATAAATTGGAATTTCATAGGTCTTCAATAGGTACTTCATGCTGTAGTACACCGAGCAATACTCAATGTGATCAATGTATTTATATTTTAATACACCCAAGCATGTGCACATGGCAGCTCATCTAACAGAAACCTTCTACATGTGCAAGTTAGATCTTTTAAGAACACCATTCTCCGCTTACCCTTGTCAAGTACGGAATATAAGTGACTCGCCGAAGGGGTCACCTACAAAATTTATCAACTATCATTAGTGGTGACAAAGCAAATGCCCTCAAAATACATATACTAGAGAGCCTACAAGATTCAAAATAGCTTAATATCATGTCACACCAATCAATATTATAGGAGTGCGGTAGGCATAAATGCTACATTAAATTGAAAGCCATTGTTTTTGTGCAGAGGGACACTAGTTTAACAGAATCACACAAAGGGTTAAAGATATAACAGATCCGTGAAATTTGACATGATTACATATTCTATACGCAAGTATCTACATATTCCACTCATACCTTCATATGATGTGACAATTCAAGATTGTCCATCACCATTGTATTATATTTTTTCCCAAGATCAATGAATGACTCTACTGCATTCTTTAGGTTTGTAACATTCCATCGTCCGATCAGTTTCCTTATATAGTATAGCAAAGGCAATACTAGGAGTTCCCTAGCAGCCTTGAGTGATGTATTGATCGACGCCGCAATGTTTGAAGTCATCATCAATGTTCTGTTGACAGTGGAATGTGCTCCGGACCATCTTTCATACCCAACATTCATTAAGTAATCTTTGACCCTCTTATCAATTTTCTCTACCTCTGCCATGTGGTAATCAAACTTCTCAAATGTATATATTTTGGCCATAGCAAAGAACATGTCTTTGAGCACCAAATGGTTTTTTTTGTAATTTTTTTACATTATTCCATAGATGCCATATGCAGACACAATGAGGTACTTGTGGATACAATGTTGCTGCTGCATTTTCAATGCCTTCATGACTGTCTGAGACTATGCACATTCCCTCCCTTTTCCCAAATGCATCCTTGAATCTCGCAAAAAACATTCCTAGGAAGTATTATTCTTTAAATATACTATGGCATATATAAGTCCTAGGATATTACCTACTGCATGTTGTGTTGATGCTACAAATAATGTTTCTCTATATGCCGATTTAAGAAAGGTTCCATCTACAACAACAACTGGTTTGCAATACTACCATCCTTTTATAGACGGATATAGTGCAACAAAAGCATACATGAACATGTCTTCCTCTATTTTTTTCAAGCTAACCACCAACGTAGGATTTGTAAGAACCAGCATATAAAAGTAGTTTGGCAGTTTTTCATATGATTCACTCGGGTTCCCTCTCAGTACTTGAACTGCATATTCTTTCAATCTCCGTGCTTGCATATATGTCATCTGAAGACCATACTGGTTGTTCATGTCTCTAATTATGTCATTAGGAGTGCCTATTATTTTTGGGTCTTTATACTTGTCTATCACAATACTGCCGATAAGTTTTACAGTAGCTTGACGTTGTGCGTAAGATCTGTCTTTCAGGGGGCATGAGTGCACTTTGCTGAAATTTCTTACCTTGAAAATGTTTGCTTTTTTCAGGCTTGAAAACTTAAAATACCAATCACATTTGTTGTTGATGCATACTAGACAGTACATACTGCAAGGATAAACTTTTCTATCAATGAACAAAGCGACATGAAATACAATGATATATACTGATACACACCGCCATCAACAATACTAGACGAAAACAATACAATGATTATACAATACTAGACGGTGACAACCACAACTTAAAAGTGTACAACCACATACTTACAAGCAACAACTTATTTTCTGCATAATTATGCTTCTAACATCAACTACAATATACATTGAGATACATAATTATACAATAAATATTTTGATACCTGCTTTCACTTGATCTATGCACCTTAAACTGAAATTTTCCCTTTACCGCCAAGTGCCTTATGGCTTTGATTATCGTTCCCCTGTCTTTATAAATTTGACCTTCTTCTACATCTATGTGTTGAGGGACAATTATTATTATATTTTCATCAGATTCTATATCATTCCAGTCTTCCCCATCCCCAAACTCGATCATCTTATTTGTATCACCGTTGTATCTCTCCTCTACAACTGAGCTTTGTGCACATTCTACAGATCATGTTCATATCCTTTTCACTCGATGTTATACAAAAGGGATACATTTGTAAATTCTGAGTTTTTTTTAGCTCAAGATATACACATTCACCCATACATTTCTGTATCACTATTGGCGGAGAACTGTCTTGGATAGTGTATTTGATTTCAATTTCATTCAATGAAGTATCTATCATAAGTTGTTCCGAAATCACGTCTACAAAATCTTCAAAGCTTATATTTGGAGTAACTATTATAGCATCTGCATTATAATCTACAAAGTTACTGTCAACATTCCATTGGCCACCATACTGAATAAAAATTGGTAAATTTACCATTGAAGGAGCTGAAATTAGGTCAAAACTCACCAATTCTTTGATTAATTTTGATTGCAGTTCGTAGTTCCTTCTACACAGAAATTGCCTAGAAATTGTGAAACTATATAGTGAAATTGATCGATTTTGAGTGAATTTGGAGAACCTTTTGAGAATTTTTTGAGAGAGAATGTCGTGATTTACGGAGGAAGAGAATGTGTGATATGTTAAATTGATACGCTTGAAAAAACATGGAAGGAGGAAGATCTTTAGCGTGATTCTCGGATAAAAAAATTATTCCTTATATGTATCTCTAATTTTGGACTACTTTTAATAAATGTCTAATTTTGGGTTAGAAGTTGAAAAGTTTATATTTAAATTGTCTACTATTATACTTTTCCTTTTGAATTATTGTGTCTAACTCTTCCTTGCAAAAAGGAAAATAAATAATTAGGACAGGATCAAAGAATTCATATCATGAATGGAACTTTAAAAAATCACAAGTAAAAAACAAAAAAAATCAACTTTTGTTATAAAACAATAAAAGAACAAGAGCAATATTGCAGAGAAAGGGAGAGAAAATTCTTATTGAATTTTGGGGTGGTTTACAATGGGGTAAGACCCCTCTATTTATAGGAGGAAAAATAACATAGCCTCAAAGTATAACTCTCTACAAGATAGACATTCACTCTAAATAGAATTCTATTCTTAACACTCCCCCTTGAATGTCTACTCAATAAGTAATGTGCCTCATTAAAACCTTAACTAAAACAAAACCCAATGGGAAAAAAATTCTAGAAAAGGAAAAAGAGTACACATATTTAGTAATGCGCTTATTGGTTGCCGCGTTAAAAACCTTGCAAGGAAAACCCAGTGGGACAAAACCTTGTAAGGGAAAAAGAGTGCAACGCGCATTAACTCCCCCTGAAAAGAGCATCAATTCTCATCCTTGAGCCTTCGCATTTCAATCTTGTGCACCACTTTCAAGAGATCTTTGGTAGAGATTTGATAAATAAATCAGCCATATTAACTTGAATGAATTTGTTTCACTTTGAAATCATCATCCCTAATTGATGTATCGTCTTCGTATGATCTTGTTGGAATCGTCAGTTCTATATCTTCTCATAGAGGTGAAAAACTCTTGCTATCACATTATCATGCTTATAGTTATAGCAAGATATATTCGTGCACAAATTGCACTAAGGAAACAGTACTTCAAGATCAAGAATTGTATATGCTTCAAGCAACTTAAATCCTTCATGGATTGACATATAAGTTAAGTCATATAAGCCATATAATAGACTTTAGATGCATATCAAGTTTTTCATGTCATGCTAGACAAATAAGATATTGAAAACTGATTGCACATACCATTGACTTTATACTTTCAAGTATTTGAACTACATGTCCAAAACTACATGTCTATCATATGGAATCATTTCTACTTGAATTGTGTCTCTACCATTTGGCCAATATTTTTGTGTCTATATTCAATAGACTTAAGATCCTCATCTAAACTTAGCGCTATGATAGATGTCGACGACAAATATTTTATATCGGTTCCAAAAGTTTTCCATAAAGACATAACATCGCGATCTCTTCATTCATATATTGAGGTACCTAAATCTCTCATGAGATTTTATGAAGTGTTATGTCATGTGATCTTTTAGATCACTTGCCTCCTTATTATGATCACTTTGATCATTTGCTCATCTTCTTTATTAAGAAGTTCTTTTTGAAACCGATTTGTCTATACGCTTTAAGCGTATCAAAGACTTTGTCCTTCTAGGACTTAATATGAGCATTTGCAGTGAGAATATAGTTACTATCTTTGGGTCAGCAAATGCGTATGGCATGCTTTGCAGTATGTTGCAATTGAATTATCTTTTTATGAACTTCAAGTTCATATTATGATATTCGAGGATCTATATATACAAATGATAATTCGTTCCATGTAACTTTTTCTCAAGTGTTTATCATGTCTCCCCCTCATGTTAGAAAAACTAACTTGTTTCCTCAACTCTAGGAAATCATCTTTGTGCATTATCATGTTAATATACACTGCACATCA
Organism: Nicotiana benthamiana; assembly: GCA_034376525.1. Taxonomy (NCBI): domain Eukaryota; kingdom Viridiplantae; phylum Streptophyta; class Magnoliopsida; order Solanales; family Solanaceae; genus Nicotiana; species Nicotiana benthamiana. The sequence goes on from CM067326.1 coordinate 118,157,073, forward strand.
ATAATAATAAGATGAAATTATTTGGTTCCTGACCCTGAACCACTTGTGGGGGGAGAATATAATATACTCTCGTGTATAACGTATATCAAATTGATATAGATAACTTTGTTCTCATAAGCAATAATTTAGCTATTAAGTGGAGGCACTCAATAAATTATTTTGCTAAACCAACTATGATGTAAACCACCTTATCAAGATGAACTATCTTGAATAGAATATCTGGAAATTATGCTCGAAATTAGATTACTGAGCAAGTTACCTCGCAAGCACCGGCCAGGTTGCAGGTTAATAATAATCGCACATGTAACCATATCATAGATGTATCATATGTGGTATACATGGCAGGCGAATGGGCCCATATTCGCCTTTGATATTTCCAGAATTTATGGGATTCAACTCCAACTTTAGTTGGTCAATTAATTAATGAGAACAAGTAATATAAGAGAATTCGTAAAGAACTTTCTAGTTCTTTAATATTTACCCATGTGAATTCTCTATTATTGTTGCACATCATACTTAAATTGATATGGCTAACCCGAATGCCAATTGAATAAATTATCAATATTGATAAAATTCAGGTTTACATCATGACATGTGCAATTATCGATAAACTCTAAGTTTATTATAATATGGGTTTTTATATCAATAAACATCCACTTTATTGTGGCATTCTTTTGTTTGTATAGTACAAATTGGAAAATAAAGCTGGTAGCTTTTCACATGCATATTATCATGCTACAAGTTGTAGTAATAGAAGATATCAAATCTTTCTTTTATTTATAGTCTCAATATAATCAATCGCTTCGCATATACTTTGGAAACTGAATAAGTTTCTTTGAGACTTACTACAATACAATACCTTATTGGTAATCAATTATGTTTCTCCAACATAATATAATTGGCTCTTAAAGTTGTACCATTATGGTCATGTCAAAATTATATGCAATATATGTTTCTTGCATTATTTTTATAATCATATTGCCAAAATATTTTGGCGTACAATAGGTACGTGACCAATGACCATTCATGCCATAATAATGACATTATTTTCTTATATCATCTCAACCCTCCTTCTAGAGGTGAGTGTGGTATATTCAATACCAATAGCATGTTCATATTCTTCCAATAATGAATATGTATTCATAAATCATATGTTGTCACATTCACACCATGAATGGATCATAATCATCTATATGTGCTGTATAAAATCTCATGTCAAATCGATGATATATATTACTTTCACAGAGTGAAGGAATATTTTGAGAATCCTTATTATTCTCATTATCACAATGATGACGATTATAATTTCATCTATTGCCATGTCCATATCCATTGATACCTTCACGGTAATAATTTTGTCTTCTTTCAGACTTATTACATAGTGCTATCATATTTTCTGCGGGGATATGTAATTTTGTTATCCTTTTCAAATCCCTAAATGCGTCTGGCATTTGATTTGCTATTCTTTGCAAATGAATAATCTTTTGCACCTCTTTTTCACAAATAGAGGTATGTGGATCAAGATGAGATAATGATGGATTTTTTTCATAAAATTTCCCGTTCGGTTTCATCAACTTCTCCCCCTAATTTTTGGAAAAGTGTCTCATCGAATCGACAGTCTGCAAATCGTGCAGTGAACAAATCCCCTGTCAATGTTTCGAGGTAGCGAATAATGGAGGGCGATTCAAACCCAACATATATTCCTAACCTTCTTTGCAGACCCATTTTGGTGCGATATGGCGGTGCTACAGGCACATATACTGCATATCCAAAAATTCTTAAATGGGATATGATATGTTCATTACCCAAAACTAATTGCAAATGGGAATATTTGTGATAATTTATCAGTCTGAGACGAACTAGCATTGCTGCATGCAAAATGGCGTGACCCCAGACCGAAGTGGGCAGCCTCGTTTTCATGAGTAACGGTCTTGCTATCAATTGCAGACGTTTAATTAAAGACTCTCCAAGACCATTTTGAGTGTGAACATGAGCTACAGGATGTTCCACATTTATCTCAATTGATAAGCAATAATCATTAAATGTTTGGGATGAAAACTCAGCAGCATTATTTAGTCTAATAGACTTAATTAAATTATCGGAAAATTGTGCCCGTAATCGAATTATTTGTGCCATTAATTTTGCAAATGCAAGGTTGCGAGATGACAATATGCACACAAGAGACCATCTTGAAGATGCGTCTATTAAGACCATAAAATATCTAAACGACCCACTAGGTGGGTGAATAGGTCCACAAATGTCCCCTTGTATACGTTTCAAATACGCAAGTGACTCAATTCCAACCTTTGTTGGTGATGGTCTAATAATTAACTTGCCTTGATAACAAGAAGTGCAAGAAAATTCATTATTTAAAAGAATCTTTAAATTCTTTAATGGATGCCCATTTGAGTTTTCTATAATCCATCTCATCATAATTGATCCAGGATGTCCCATTCGATCATGCCAAAGTACGAAAATATTGGAATCAGTAACCTTTTGGTTTACGGTAGAATGTGCCTCAATTGCACTAATTCTTGTCCAATACAGGCCACAAGATAAAGATGGGAACTTCTCAATAACCCTCTTTTGGCCAGAGACATTCTTTGTAATGATGAGATATTCAAGATTATTCTCATCTATTGTCTCAATATGATATCCATTTTGAATGATATCTTAAAAACTCAACAAGTTCCTCTTAGACTTGGAGGAGAACATTGCATTCTCTATGATAAATATTGTTCCTTTAGGCAGAGTTATAGTTGCTCTTCCGGAGCCTTCAATCAATTTACTACTACCAGAAATTGTAGTAACATCTGCCTTACACATACTTAAATAAGAGAAATATTTCTTCTCTTTGAATATCGTATGTGTGGTACATGAATCAATTAAACAAATAATTTAAAATAATATACATAGTCATGCCTTAAGTACTGATTCACAGTGACAACTTGCAATACATTCAATGTTCAAAACGTGTTCATGTATTGTTAATTGACACCAAATATAGTTCTATACATGTATATGTCTAAATGTGTTAATAAGAAATTTTACAATATTGCATACAATTTTGCAAAGTTTTAAGACAAATATGAAATTAGTTACAGCTTAGACAGTGCAACAATTCCATGTGAAAAATGTGCCATAATGTAGACTACACAAATAAATGCCATGGGTACAAAAACTGTTGAATATACACAAGCACAATACTTATAATTGTAAGCAATATAGTAAGGAAACAATTTGTAGTATTATAGTACAATGTCTTTGAAGAACGCAAAAATCACTGTAGTATATATAGATAAGATTACGACACTAGTTACTCATTGTGGCTATATGTACTGTTTTTGTCTAACATTTAACAAAGTCTTAAATAGCAGTTAACACAATCTTTGGATGATGCCTATATTCTTGAAGAATCTCACATTCACTCTAAATAGAATTCTATTCTTAACAACTTTATACGTATCCATACCCACAAATAATAAATAGCCTTTTCTTATTCGTGTCAATTTTGAATCTTCAAATGATATTAACAAATCAAAAGAATCAATATACATATAATAGTCCCACAAAAAACAAAAAAAAAGAACTTTCTTCATGTTTTCTACATATACTACTACTATTGAGTCTTTAACAAATATGAATACCAGCCATAACGCCTTTAGTAAACTCTACGAGATGAAAAAGTACAACAGCAGTTGATGTGGGCACACTTAATGCAACAAGTACAACCATCCCTAAAGCCAAGCTTGGCCTTGTGTTCATTAACAAAGATTGCAATAATCCCATAGCTTCACAAATACTCGAATTATAAGTCCCATAAATGTTCTTCTCCCAATCCATCCATTCTGCTGGTGGCTCGTAATTCTTCTCTATCATCTTCATCTCTTGAATTCTTTTTCTAAGAACAATCATGTTTTCGTCCACATTTCTACCATTATAATAGTTCTGATCATTGGCTTCTCTTTTCATAGCCAAAGTCAACATTCTTGTATGTATTGATCTTCTTTGAGAAAATGGTCTGGATGGAAGTGATGGTATTGAAAGAATAGAAGTTGATGATGCCATTTTTTTTAAAAATTTTGTTGTGTTCGTTGGGAATGTGTTGTGTGATATTTATAGAAGATGATATTAGAAATGTAAGCACACTTTAATTAAATTTCAAGGGAAATGTCTTAGGAAATAAGGAATGAGGCAAAACCGTGTCAGCACACCGCAATTGTGCCTGTCTTACAAATAATTTTTTATGAGAAGAAGCAACTAGCAAATGAGCAAGTGGCATCAAATCACATCACACATTTAAGGATTTAGCGTAAAGTAAGTATGGATTACGTGCTGAGAAAAACATCATAATCTCATGAGATTTAAGTTGTAAGTAGTAATTTAACATGTGAAGCAATTTAATTAGTTATATCATTTTTATTAGATTATTAATTATTTTTGCTGTATAAATTTATTCATAATTACATCACAGAAAATGAGATTGTGTAAAAAAAATTATAATGTTGATGCATATATAGAACACAAACTCAGTCGCAAAATCCATGATCATCTTCTAAGTTCTAATGCTATACTTAATAATATTTTGTTGCTGTTTTTATACGAAAATATAAATTAAATTATGTATTTTTTAACGTCACAAGTCATGCTAGAAGCTGATACTATCTCTAGGGCTAGTTTGGTATAAATAACGAATAATGATATTTTGAAATTAAGTTTAAGATAAGTTTATTTTACGTTTAGTTTGAATAAAATTACGGTATAACCAATTCTGAAATTATAGTGTTATTTTATTCCTATGAGAGAGTGGGATAACAATTTTGAAATAAAAATTTTAAGATAATTTGTTTCCCGACCAAACAACCCTATACTTTATACCTTAATTAGTACAAAACAAATTTACGCACGAAATTAATTACTCCCATTATCATCCTATATTTGTTGAAGCAAATATCGGGAGTATCTAGTACTCTTTTTCACATTTTAAAAGAAAGTCTTTTTTTCTAGAAACGTTTTTTTTTTGGGGTCATATTATTAGATACAAATAAATAATGTAATAATTATTCTAGAAACGCATTTATAGACTTGTAACTCACGCTCTTATTAGGGTATCCTTAGAAATTGTCAAAGGAAAAGGGAGAGAGATTGTTATAGAACTTTTTAAATCTTTCGATATCATAAAAATATATAACACCGCCGGATGTTTTTGAAGGCATATATATATATATATATATATATATATATATATATATATATATATATATATATATATTTCCCCCTTTCAACGGTTGTAGATATCTTTGGCGTGACTTTGATGATTTGATGTGGACGGCTCCTTTATCTATTGCAAGTGAATTCCAAAGTAACAGAATCCTTTCTGGAATGATGTGCTCTAATTAAAATAAATTACCACTGAAAGCAGAATCATTTCTGGAATACTGTCGTTTAATTAAGTATTTGTTGGATTAATTGATGGTGTTAAAGAAGAGCTATATGCTGTATAACACAAGGATGTTTCCTTAGGAAGAAACTTTATTAAAATAAGACAAAAGGAGGAAACCTTTTTTTATAATTAAGAAGTAATTGGTTGGCAAAATTTCAGAGCTTTCTACGTTGTTTCTTGCAGTTTCGTCATACCAAGTTTAAAGGGTTATGTTTTCAACGTTATTGAGCCAACATGGTAACTCGGTAATTGCCATCTACCAGTGGAGCGTGAACCTAGAGTCTTATGGGCAGTGGGGCGGTTGAATTGGGATATGGAAACGACATAGTAGAATTATAAAGTTGCATGAACTCGAGGAGTTTCGATTTCATGCATTTTAAGGGTACAAGATTGTATAAGAAAAAAGTAAAGATGATACATGATAAACACATTCTAGAAAGAAACTTCAAACTCGGAGATTTAGTTTTCTTATATAACTGGAAAATGAGGTTATTTCCGGCAAAGCAAAAATTTAGATAGTCGGGACTATTGGAAATAAACTACGTAAAAATAATATTTAAGGTATTAGTAAAAAACTCTGATTATTAAGTTATGATTAAATTACTCTTACTTTCTCTCTTTGCTGGTATGTCGAAATAAGAGTTGAAGATCTCCTTTTATAGCCAAAACCTCACTCTCTAAAGCTTACCATATTTGATAATTTTACACGTATTTTTCACAATTTCAGCAAGGTTGGCTACTAAACCAAACCAAGTCAACAAGATTGATAACCAAACTCATACTAATTCAACTAGGTTGACTATCAAACCTTTCAAATAAGATGGACATCATCAATCTCTCCCTCTATTCTCATTCATCTAGAGAACGTAGCACTATCTTCTTGTTTGAGTGTATACTGACAAGTTATTTGCATAGCTCGAACTTGTCTCTTGGTACCACCTTGGTCAATATATCAGCATGGTTTTCGCTCGTGTAAATCTTTTTGACCTGAAGTGATTCGTTCTCCACTTGCTCACGAATCTAATGACTGACATCGATGTGTTTTGTTCTAGCATGATACATAGAGTTTTTGCTCAAGTCTATTGCACTTTGACTATCACAATAGACGATATACTCCTTTTGATGCAATTCCAGCTCTTGAAGCAACCACTTGAACCATACCATCTCCTTGCCAGCTTCTGTAGTGGCAAATATTCGCTTTAGTTATAGAAAGTGCGACACACTTTTGCAACTTCGACTGCCATGAGATAGCTCCCATTGAAAATGAAAACATGTATCCCGTAGTAGATTTACGATTATCAAGATCACCTGTCTTATCAGCATCCGTGTATCCCTTCAAGATTGGATCAAATCCTCCAAAGTACAAACAATCTCCTACAATACATCTTAGGTACCTGGGTATCCACTTGACTGCTTCCAATATTTCTTTCCAGGATTTTCAAGAAACGTGCTCATAATACTAACAATGTGAGCAATATCAGGTCGAGTGCATACCATTGCATACATCAAATTTCTAACAGCACAGGAATAAGGAATTTTGGCCATTCTCTCTTTTTCCTCCATTGTTGTAGGGCACATATTTTTTCTCATTTTCAGATGACCAAGAAGTGCTGTGTGAACCAATTTAGCACTTTTCATATTAAAGCGCTCCAGTACACGTTCTATGCACTTCTCCTATGATAAGTAAAGCTTTAATTCGTTTCTTGACGAGTAATTCTCATGCCCAAAATCTGCTTAGCATGACCCAAGTCTTTCATTGCAAAAGACTTATTTAACTATTTTTTCAACTCGTCAATCTTGGAAGCATTCCTCCCCACAATCAACATATCATCCACATATAGTAAGAGGATGATAAAATCATCATCAGAAAATCTTTGTACAAACATACAGTGATATGAAAAAGTCTTCGTGTAGCCTTACTCCTCCATAACAGACTCAAACTTCTTGTACCACTATCTAGGAGCTTGCTTAAATCCATATACTCTTCTTAAGTTTTCATATAAGGTTTTCTTTACCTTTTGCCTTGAAACCTTCAGGCTGTTCCATACAAATCTCCTCTTCTAAGTCACCGTGAAGAAAAACAATCTTCACATCTATCTACTCAATCTCCAAATCAAGACTGGCAGTCAAATCAAGAACTGTCCGAATGGAGGACATTTTCACGACAAGAGAAAATACTTCGTCAAATTCAATACATTTCCTTTGACTAAATCCCGTGACAACCAATCTAGCTTTGTATCTGCGCTTTAAACTATGTTCTTCAGCTTTAACTTTGAACACCCACTTATTTTTCAAAGCTCTCATACCCTTAGTCAATTTCACCAACTCATAAGTATTGTTATCTTACAAAGATTTTATCTCATCTTGCATGGCTTCAATCCATTTATCCTTGTACTCATCTTCTATGGCCTATGCATAATATTCAGGTTCTCCCCCATGAGTGAGTAATACATACTCATTGGGTAAACAGCGGGAGGAAGAAGTACGAGGCCTAGAAGACTTCGTAAATATGAGTATTTACCTCATCAACATTAGCATTGTTATCACCATCACCACCAATATGCCAATCTGGAATATGGTTCTGGGCATCACCATCATCATTGAGCCCACCAATGTCATCCGCATTTGTATAAGGAATTTGATCAAGATTAACTAAACCTTCAAAACTTGGAGATTTTAGCTTCTCCGCTTTGTTAATATCTTCAATGGTTCGATCCTCCACGAAGATAATATCACGGCTTCTCACAACCTTCTTCTCGATTGGATCATATAGCCTGTAACCAAACTCATCAAGGCTATAACCAATGAAGATGCACTGCCTTGTCTTAGCATTTAATTTTGACCTCTCATCTTTAGGCACATGTACAAAAACTTTGCAACCAAACACTTTCAAGTGGTCATAGGATACATCCTTGCCATACTAAACTCTATTTGGAACATCACTTTGCAAAGCAACCGCAGGGTATAGATTAATAACATGTGTGACGGTCAACAAAGCCTTACCCCAAAGGAATTCGGCAACTTTGCTTCCGAAAGCAAACTTCTGACTCTTTCCATCAAGGTCCTGTTAATCCTTTCTACTAGACCATTAAGCTGAGAAGTCTTAGGAGGAGTCTTTTGGTATCTAACACCCTGTTGCTTGTAGTATTCGTCAAATGGTCCAAAGTATTCACCACATTTATCAGTACGAATACGCTTCAGCTTCTTTCCAGTTTCTCTTTCAACTGAAGACTAAAACTGCATAAAGACACCCAACACTTGGTCTTTTGTCTTTAAGATGTAGACCTGAAGTTTCCTTGAGTAGTCATCAATAAAGGTAGAAAAATAAAGTGCACCACCCAAAGTTCTTGTCTTTATTGGACCACATAAATATGAATGCACCAACTCAAGCAAATCTGTCTTTCTTGAAGGAGGATGAGGCTGGAAAGAAACATTTTTTTATTTTCGAGCCAAGCAGTACTCACATTTTTCTAATTTTTAACTTTTAAAATTTGACAATAATTTTTTCTTGGTCAGAACATTTAGTCCTTTCTTGCTAATGTGACTAAGCCTCTTATGCCATTAAGTTGAAGAGTTATGGCTCTCAACGACATTCACAATATCAACACAGGCAGAGGCCGTAGTCTAGTATAGACCACATGGCTTTTCCCCTGGAGTCACAATCATGGAGCCCTTAGTAAGCTTCCACTTTCCAGCACCATTGGTACTGACATATCCCTCATCATCCAAAACACCAACAAAGATCAAGTGCAAATGAACATCAGGTGTATGCTTTACATTGTTTAAAACTAGGTTAGTTCTAATACTAGTTTCCAAACAAATCGTTCCAACACCAACCACCCTAGATACAGTCTCATTACCCATACTCAAAGTTCCAAAGTCACCCTGAGTATAGCATGAGAAAAATTCCTTCCTTGATGTCACATGAGATGCGGAACCACTGTCCATAACCCAACTTGACTCATCACAAGCAATATTTGTTAGATTCGCATCAAGTACAGTAACAAGATCTTCTGTAGTGACGGTGGCCATACAATTTCCATCTTCTTTCTGTTCTTCCTTGTCTTTATTCTCCTTTTTCAAATTCTGGCAAAACTTTTTTGTGTGCCCTTCCTTCCCATATTGATAGCACTCAATATCTTTAAGTCTGCTTCTATATTTTCTTCTATTATGTTCTCTATTTTGAGAACCTCGATTCTTGCTTCTCCCCAAGATTTAGTCACCAAGACATCTAATGAGGAGAAACCTTGAGATTATTCTCATCATCTTTTCATTTAAAAGGCTGCTCTTGGCAAGATCCACAGAGATCACACCATCCAGAGAAGAATTTGATAATGAAGTTCTAAGAATTTTCCAAGAATCTGGTAAGGAACCAAATAGAAATAAGCCTTGAATTTCTTCATCAAATTTAATGCCCATAGTAGGTAACCGGTTCATAATCCCCTAAAAATTATACAAATGATCTATCATTGCGGAGCCATCATGGTATTTTAAACCCAACATCTGCTTTAACAGAAACTTCTTGTTGTTTCCAGTTTTCCGAGCATACAAACTTTCAAGGTACTCCCATAGGGTTCGAGCATGTGTTTTTCCAGAAATATGGTTCAAAACATCATCGTCAACCCACTGTCTAATAAAGCTGCAAACCTGCCTACAAATTCCATTCTTCATCTAATTTATTATCAGGCTTTATAGTGGTGAAGGCAAGTTGATGAAAATTATTGACAAAGAGCAAATCTTTCATTTTGCGTTTCCAAATGGCATAATATGTGCCATTCAAAGTAACCATTCTACTAGCGTTGGCTTCCATCGTTTATCACAAATACAAATACTATTTATTAGAAGGCCAAAGTAATTCTTTTATTGATGTGGAAGTTCAGACTATGCTGCAACCACAAAGCATACTCAAACAGAATCTTGACTCTGATACCACTTGTTGGGAATAAACCCCGTAAAAATAATATTCAAGGTATTAGTAATAAATGGTGACCACTAAGTTATGGTTAAATCAGCAAGAATATAAATACAGCAAAATGACACTAAGATTTTTACGTGGAAAAATCTTCTAAATAAGGAAAAAAACCATGATCCCGAGAGGAGAAATTGATATTACTATAGGAAGGAATTTATATCGTGTAGTAATGAGTACAAATACTCCAAAGAACACTACAACACTCAAAAGAAATAACCCTCTTTCGATATTCCCACCTCACTACAGTATCGCTCACTCTCTATTTTTCTCACAAATTATTTTCTTACCATGTCTGCGAAACCTCACTCTTTCTTTCTCTCTTTGTTGGTGTGTTGAAATGAGAGTGAAGCTCTCCTTTTATATTCAAAACCTCACTCTCTAAAGCGTACAATATTTGACAATTTTGCACACACTTTTCACAATATCAACAAGGTTGGCTACCAAACCAAACCAAGTCAAGAAGGTTAGCTACCAAACCCATACCAATTCAACAAGGTTGGTTACCAAATCTTTTGAATGAGATGGACATCATCAAGGACCATTTAGAGTTGTAAGTATTCCCAAGTAGAGCTGTGGAAATTGAGTCCGAAGATGGGACTAACAGGTTTAGAGTGAATGGTCCAATATTGAAACACCACCTTGGAATGATTGAAGAAAACTATGAGAAAGATGTGATGTACTTGAAAACCCAAATATGTGAGCGAAGCATAATCCTGAAAGTTTGCATTGTGTCACCATGATAAATAAGGCGCTGGGTGAGAGGCTACCACACGACTTTAAGTCCTTATTGGTATTTTATTTAGCTTGGTTTACTTGTTGTAAATTAAACAAGAGGGGCTTGGTGACAAGAGGGGCTTGGTCTGATGGTAACCAACCCTCACTTACAACCGAGAGGTTGTGAGTTCGAGTCTCCCCAGGAGCAAATTCTGGGGATTTATGCCGGGGGTCTATTTGGAAACAGCCTCTCTACCCCAGGGTAGGGGTAAGGCTGCGTACACACTACCCTCCCCAGACACCACTGAGTGATATTGTACTGGGTCGTACTTTTTTTTTACTTGTTGTAAATTAATTTTAGTCGGTTAGTTTTGTTTGTCTTGCAAGAATAATACACACCTACGAAGTTCCTAGAGCAAGTAAGGTAACCTGCGAAGGGATTAGCTTTTGAAAAATTCCATGAATTGTTGGAACTGTAAAAAATAAAAAACAAGAAAAAAAAGGTAATAGAACAGAAGTGCTTTATATAAATTGCTAGACAAGATTTTCTTTTTTTGAGGCGCATGCGTCGCAGCAAAAGCACGGACAAGGAGAATATTTTTCTCTTCTCAAAAGTGAGCTGAAGGGCTATACCACAATAAGGAGATTTTGTTTTCTCTGTAACACCGAGCTAAAGAACATAACAGTGAGCTAAAAGAGATAAGTTCTTTTCTCTTTTCTTCTTATTTCTTTTTATCCTCTCACTCTATTCCCCTTTCCCGATGCCGTTTCCCCTATATTCTACCCCGTACGCCACAAAACACTCCTAAACCCTATCAGCCCTAAAATTCTAGGGTCCGACCCTACACCATTTTTCTCTTCCTATTCCAACACCCAATATTGTTAATTTTATATGATAATTCTTTCTATCTTTACGATTTAAAAAAAAACAAACAATTGCTCTTGTTATGCCAAGTTTGCTCGACTCATATGTATATTCTAAGCTGTGATTAAAGTTGAGTTGTTACGTAATTGTCGACAATAATCCTCGTTGCTTTGGGAGGGCAGTGCCCTCTACGAATCACAAATTATGCACGTTCAAAGTTAAGCGCACCAACTGTTTGATAATTTGGCTCACCAGCTAAATGGTAGTTTTCGCAATGTTTGAGTACCGAACAATATTTTAGAGGTTCTTATCTCGCGTGTACAAATTTCTGAACGGCTCGAAACTAGCAAAAGCACTCAAATGAATCAAATAAAGACGAAGGAAAGAATACCAAATGATAAAGGTCGAATTTTTATCAAAACGCAAAATCGTCCAAAAGTCACACCCCGACCCGCGCCTCGAAATCCTACAAAACTTACAAAATCCTACAACACATTCAATTACAAGTCTAACCATACTACAACAATAACAACAACAACAACAACAACTACCCAGTATAGTCCCACAAAGTGGGGTCTGGGAAGGGTAATATGTAGACGGGCCTTACCCCTACCCGAAAGGGCAGAGAGATTGTTTCCAATCGACCCTCGGGTCAACAAAGGAAGTGAAAAACAAAAATAAAAATAATAGAGCACTAGTAACTCCAGCAGAAATAACGTAAATAATTATTTAAACATAAGAACAATAAATAAAATAGCATGCAATAATATCAGACAGTAACTCCCATAAATAACTACCATAAGGGAGACACAATCCAATACACAAATTATCTATGGATAGCCCTGCCAAGCCTCACCCAACCCCGGGTGAGGAGTACGAAAAAGTCTAGGAGCCCCTATCCTACAACACTGATACTAGACCGCCAAACTGTCCTATCAAGGGCCATGTCCTCGGAAATCCGCATTCTAGCCATGTCATGCCTGATCACCTCTCCACAATACCTCTTAGGCCTCCCTTTGCCTCGCCGTGCACCAACCATCGCCAGCCGCTCACAACTCCTCACCGGGGCATCAGGACTTCTCCTTCGCACATGCCCGAACCACCTCAGTCTCGCTTCTCGCATCTTCTCATCCGCTGGGGCCACCCCCACCTTCTCTCGAATAACTTCATTCTTAATCTTATCTAACCTGGTGAGCCCGCACATCCACCTGAGCAACCTCATCTCCGCAACCTTCATTCTATGAACATGAAAGTTCTTCACTGGCCAGCACTCTGCCCCATACAACATGGCAGGTCTAACCACAACTCTATAAAATTTCTCCTTGAGTCCAACCATACTAGTTTCGCTCAAATCCGACTCCAAATTTATGTTCAAAACTCAAATATTTGCTTTATGAAACTTAAGGCTAAAATCCCCAATTTACTCTTTAAAATTTATCATCCAATTACCAAGAAGGAAGACAAATTCATGAAGTATAACCAAAACCGAGTAGAGAACGCTTACCCCAATTCTTATGGTGAAAGTTGCTTCAAGAGTCACCTCAATCCAATCTCCATAGCTCCAAAAATAAAAAAATTAAAGAATTGAGTGCCACATACGAATACTTTTTTCTTTTGGCGCGGCAAAATCATGTCACGCAAACATGTCCACGATTAATAATGCTTTTGTTGACTTATTAAGAAAGTTTGGATGAAGTTGCGCGAACGCATCTCTCGAGTCATTTTAGAGTTAAATTTACAATTATGTTACACAAAAATATACATAATTGCAATACTAATCTAAATCGGGCCTAAAGAAAACTATGAGTAATATGATTATTTAATTTTTTTAAAGTTTGGGATGGATGTGAAGGTAATCAATTATGGACTTATTTTGTGCAACAAATAGCATCGGTTCATAACTCTTCCTCTGCATACTCATGTATGAAACACGAACATATCTGAGATAGCGTACAAAAATATAGAGCAACATCAAAATGAGTTACAAATCCAACATTTGCTCATCCCAAAGATATGTTGAAAATTAGCACAAATGAAGTGTAATACGACATTCTGCAACAATTACCGAAAAAATGACGACAAACGATCAATTAAGAAAGGAAACAAGATATTCTATTCTGAATCTAGAATTTAATACATAGATATCTCTATAGTGATTAAAATCCAATTTCCAGTACAAGAGTATAGATTCTAACACAAACACAACAAATACCCGTTTCCTTCACTCATCCGGACATTAAGAACCAACTCCTTTAAAAAAAATAAAAAATTTAAAACCTATACACCTAGTTATCATTATTAGAAAAAAACATGTCGTAGCAGAAGATCCAGTGGCTAAAGTCGGAGAAACCATTAGTGAGGCCATTATTACAGATGGTGAAAATCCAACAAAACCACTAATAAGATGAAGAAAGAGGGTGCTCAACAACTTGACGATGTTTTAGTTCTTTTCCAGAACTGTGCAGAAAACGAATTCTTCACTTGATTTTTTTTGTTAGCCTAGTTAAATATTTTTACATATTGTACCAAAGAAATAAAGATGAAGCCACAGTAACACTTAAAATAAAAATGTCCTTTTTTCTTCAAAAAAAAAAAATCATTACTAAAGAAATGCTTAAATTGTCACATACTAGAAGCAAGTTTCATCAAATTTTGACTAATGAAAGGTTACTCAAGAGATTTTAAACGTATAGGTCAAAAACAGAAAACTTGTTTCCTTTCACGACAACAAGAATAAACAGAATATAGTATTCACATTTTTCAGGCCAAACGCGATAACTGGTTACAGCAAAACGCATAGAAGAAAAATAGATCCCTAATGCTTGAAAGGAAATTGCAGCAGCCAAATAAAGGCAAAGAAATATGAATCGAGCCTAGCCAATGCAAAATCAGCAGTAAAAATCAACAGAAATCAACGACAAATCCGCAGCTTTGAGAACCACAAGTCAACTCAATCTAAACCCATTCTTGAGAACCGAGAATCAACAAAAAGAAATGCTGAAAACGTTTTTGTGCTTTCTCTAATTTCTTTTGAAAATGAAGCTTGAATGAAGAACACAAAACTCAGACCATTTTATATATATATATATATATATATATATATATTTTCTCAAGAAAGCAGAATCAAGCCTTAGGAGTAAAAGGCTCAAGAACCCTAGAAATTTTACTACTTTTTGAAAATATTTCTCTAGATTTTAATCCGATTTCCTCTCCCTTTCTAAACTCACAGAACATACCTTATACAGAGACTTCGGAAAACCTCAAAAAATCTGCTAAAAACTTCGAAAATCTTCAGTTTTTGAATAATTTTGGGATAAACGGAGGGCGTGGATTTATTCACATCTATCCACGGCTCCCATTCATCCAACAATTATCCTTTTCTGTACAGAAATCCGCAATTTAGAAGAGAATATTCGAATTTCTTCTGACAAAACTCGGTAGGAATCAAATGACGTGGAGGCGGGGACCAATTTGAGCAAATTCGGGTGAGTTGAAGGCGAGTTGGGGTGAGTCGATTTGAGGAAGATGATGAATAGTAGCAGTAGCCGCCGCTTCTTTTATGATTTTTCCATTACATTGGGATTAGGAAAGAGGAAGAGAGAAGGGGAACATTATATTGTGAATTGAATCCAAACTTATTGCGTAGAGACTTCCGCGAATAAATGCTCCAGAAGTTAAAAGGAACATTTGAATTAATCCTCAATAATGCCAATACGTGTCTTTGTATAAAAGATGAAAGTTCCCAATCTTTCTATCTATAACAAATTAAAGAAGCATTGCATAAACCAGGAGTTTATTACACATCCAAATACAGTACAATAAAGAATGGAAAGAATAGAGAATGTTGCGTTAATGCTTGCAAAATCAATGCACATAAAAAGGAACTACAAACTTCAACTTGAAAAAATTTAAGAGAACCCAAGAAGAAATTAAATTAGAAAATGAGGACTCCAAGAAATAAGTAATCCAACCAAAACCACCTTAGCCAACTCTACCAACTGAAACAAAACCACAGTTTTGAAGTGGACACACTCAATGCAATGAGTGCAACCATGCCCAAAACCAAGCCTGGCCTTGTATCCATCAATTCGGATCGCAAGAATTCCATTGCTTCGCAAATATTCGAGTCATAACCCGCTTAAAGACTCTTCTCCCAATTCATCCATATTCTGCTGGAGGCTCATAATATTAGACAAGAGGGGTTGCTCTGATGGTAAGCGACTCCCACTTCCAATCGAGAGGTTGTGAGTTCGAGTCTCCCCAAGAGCAAGGTGTGAAGTTCTTGGAGGGAAGGATGCCGGGGGTCTATTTGGAAACAGCCTCAGCCTCTCTACCCCAAGGTAGAGATAATGTCTGCATACATACTACCCTCCCAGACCCCACTATGTGAGATTATACTGGGTTGTTGGGTTGTTGTTGTTGTAGTAGTAGTTAATATTTTTAATTCAATTGATGGAAACGCAGAAACTTATTTATGGGGCCTGGGTTAGAAACATATGAAGTATGGGGAATTAATAAATAGCAGTACCTTAGGCTAAATAAATGCAGCTGATTATTGTTGAGTAAAATATCTGCGTCCTCTCATCCCCTGTCCTGCGTTCTCCGCATTCTCATCCCCTTCTTCTAGGTTACTGTTCTTTCATCCTTCTGTAACTTTCCTTATGTATTTTGGTTATTAATTGAACAATCAGTCTTCTTATATTATTGTGAGTGTTTATATTTGGAGGTTGTTACAATGGTGCTTTCATCCAGAGGTCTTTAATGGAGGACCAAAAAGTAAAACTCAAGGCTCTCGTTGATGAATCTGCGAAGGAGGTGAAGGATTCCTTCTCCAACGATATAACTGAGATGCGATGTATGTTACAGGAGTTGGTAATGAAAATGGCTCGGACCGCTCATCAATCTCTCCCTGGGTTGCATGCGTCCATGGAAGCTACATCAATAAAAATACCCAGATTCAACGGTGATGATCCTGTGGAATATGTATTTCAGCTAGAGCGGTAATTCACTCGCTGTAACATTTTTCCAGACCATAAATTATCATTGGCTTCCTTATACATGGACGGTGAGGCTTTGGATTTGTATTGTTGGTTAGTTCGAAACAAACAGCTTGAGGTTGGGATCATTTAGTGGAAAAATTGTTTATTCATTACCGGGCTCGGAGTTGGGAAGCACCTGACAGACGTTTAACGTTTCTTTGAAATCTTACTAAAGTGGAGGCTTATTCGGCACAGGCTACTTCTATTTAGTGGCGAATCTAGGAATTCAAGTTTGTGGGTGTTAAATTTTTTTGTACATAAAATTAATGGGTGCTTTTGTAAATTTTTATACGTTTTCTCAAATTTTCTATATAACTATACATACTCTGCGTCGAGGTTAATGGGTGCTCGAGCACCCAAATTTGAAGTGTAGATCTGCCACTTCTATTCCGTCATGGAGCAACATGGCCAACTTGCCCTTGCCTCAATACTGGAATGCGCACTCAGGGAACACCAACCTGAACATTACTCACAAGGTGTTTGTGGACAAGCCAAATAGGGAAAATAAAATTATTCTCGATACTGAAACAAAGCTATCAACACCTGAGGAGATCGCAATTCAGTTTTGGATAAAGACAAAGAGGGAGTCAAATCCTTTTTTCCACAGTTCTTGGTTGAACCATATGAATGCAACAGCAACAATAGGGTGTGCAAGGTGTTCGATGAACTCTATTATTGGTCTAAAGATGTTATTCCTGAGCCAAATGTTATGGAGGAACCACGCAAGGAGCTTACGGTGACAACAGAGACTACTGGTACCCATGTATCTATTTATTCAATGTATTATGTTTCTCCGACTAATGCGGCAAATGATAATGCTAGTGTCGCTGAAAATAAAGATAAGGATAACAAAGAGATAGTTATTACTACAATAGTAGCGAAGGCTCCATTATGGGTTGGTTCTCCATTCTCTATTTCCAGTAACCTCGTCATGATTGATGATCCATATGGACTTAGGCTAGCCCAAAACTTGGAGGAGATGTTTTGTGTGCTTTTAGCTTGCACTTATGACCAACTTCTAAATAGAGGTATATTTAGTCACTTAAGTGACCTTGATAATGCTTATATTGTCTTATTTTCACCTGATCATTTCGTATTAGACTTTCCCTTTGATGCTGGATCGAATTTTTTTACCACATACCTTAGAGCTACAAGAAATTGGATAGTGAGTCTTGGTGTTGCTCTTAGTAGAGATTTGGAGTCGAAGAGTGAATCTTGCGGTAATACCACTCTTGTTCTTGGTAACTATGGGCTTCCTTTTGTCTTTATTGAAGACGAAGGTATACTAATAACATACGGGGATACAAAGAACTCCATAACTATTGTGCTTCAGGGGTTTTCTAATTGTTCTCGAAGAGCAGACCAAACTTTGATTGAAAATGAAGTGAGTGACTTATTCTGGGATAGTAGTGACATCTTCAATTTGCCTTGAATCCGATTGCATAAGAATATATTCCCTCATTTTGATCCCAGTGAGTTTATCTACATGAGAGAGAGAAATAATATGGAGGAAGGTTCTAGCAACATTCAGCCTTGTCCTCCTCAACTCCAGAAACCACCTTTCTCCGCCTTTCTATAGGATTTCCTCGTGCACTCTGTTGAACTGCGGACAAGTCCGATGTGCTGTTCTATGGATTCCAAGATTGACAAATTGAACAATGCTGTTACGGTCCAAATGTTCCAGCAACTGAAGATAATTTCAATGCAATAATTATCCGGCATGATCATGAGTGGGGGGTCGAGGAGAGGGGGGGGGGGGGCGTGAATGGACTAGCAGCGGGTGGTGCTCTAATGTGTGACTGGCTTGCCGCATTAGCAACTAGATTTAAGCATCACCTAGCCGTTTTTGACTCATATCATTGGATTCATATTCATGAGGGGAATTCTTTCAAGTGTGAGCCTCATGCGGTATTGCAAAAAACTCAATTCACCACAGGAATACTGATTCATTAGCTCTGCTCAGGCACAAGGAATTAGTTTTATTGACTTTGGCAGGGGAAGCCCCTTTGCCATTCCTGGCGTGCATTAGATACTGGTAAAGCTTTAAAGTTGCATCGATCGAGTAATCGCCTTGTTTTATATGATTAAAGCAGAAAGTTGTGACGACATAGTGGCAGTTTGTTTTTAATTCAGCGACCCGGACATTGCGACCTGGCAGCAAGCTTTTGATCCAGGTGGAGTTCACCAAGAAACGAAATGCTCCCTCTTTTGGGACAGTGATGAACATAAAGCAACACAGTTGCAATGTAATGCAATTGGCAATGCCTAGCGAGCTCTTCCTTCTGGATATTCTACGGATGGTCAAGTTTCAATATGGCATTGTGATGAGTTCCCTACTTTGCTTCACGTACAACTAAAATGACGTGCCTATGTGGTGTGGCTGCTGTGATGGCTTTTTCTCTATTGAATGTTTTAGATAGTTCTGGACAATGATAGTGCCACTGCATTTGACTCAATATCTGATACTAACTTATGGCCACGAAAGATTACATATGGGAATCCTTTTCAATGGTGCAAGCCAACACAAATGCTTATGTTCTCTGAATAGAATTTTCTATCTTGAACCTTGAGGACAAAGTTTTGATTGAGGTCAGTATTTAACCAAAAAATAGGAATATCGGTCAAAGCCTAATATTAAAAGTACTTGAATTATTGATAATCAAAGAAATCGATATTCTTGCAGTAAGTAAGGAAATTAGAATAACAATGTAGTCAATAAAAAGATAAAAGTAAATAATTGTATTCCAATAATATTCAGAACGTCTCCATACAAATGACATTTCTTTTCCTTATATAGTCATCCCTAAGTACCATGTCTTTTCCCTTTTATGATCGGGTCATTATGAGCATTTATGACATTAATAAAATAATATAATTGGTAATTATAATTGTTTTGTGAAGATTCTGTAATGATTGTAATCATTCATGCTCATCAACTAAACACCAATGAATATATCTTTTTTATTGT
Source organism: Nicotiana benthamiana (assembly GCA_034376525.1). NCBI lineage: Eukaryota > Viridiplantae > Streptophyta > Magnoliopsida > Solanales > Solanaceae > Nicotiana > Nicotiana benthamiana. Next base: position 118,177,074 of record CM067326.1, read on the forward strand.
CTTGGTTCATTCCATCGGTGCCTCTTCAAACTACTACAAGCTACCGTTTCTTCTCGTCTCTTAGACGTTTTGCTCGTACCTATTAAGACTCACATCTTTTTTTATACTCTGCTTTAGTTGTCGTTTTTCTAGTGATCCACATGTCTTGCCATGTCAGCCACATAATTAATTCCATGTGTACTATTTATTTTTCTTAATATAGATAGTGCCCCTACTTACCAATTATTCAGCAATTGGATATTTGGGAAGTGGATCTCATTTAAGGCGGGAATGTTTACCGCCGTTTCTCACATACCATTGTACCTTCTTCTGAACTGATGCGTCGTATGTCACTTCCATTTAATGTATGTGACATGTGGAAGTCATCGATTGGCTCTGCAACACTTCAACGGGTTTTAGAGATTTTTAGGGGTTGTATCAGTCACGAAGTGACGGTTTTCATAATGACGTTTCCATCATTACCTTTTTGCATGATGGTTGCTTCTGCATAAAAATACATCCTTTGCCTTTGCTTTTACGATTTTTTTTCTTTAGTGTTCTTTATTCATAACTTGTTCTTGTTCTTCAAAAAATTCTACTTCTTCATTCAACTATGTCTTCTTCAAATCCTGATCATTGAAAAGTTCTCATCGTAGATAAACTTTCCCTTTCTTCTGCTCCTACCAGAAGTAGGAGATGTGGTAGGTTGCGTAGTTTAGGTCAGTAGACGATGAAAAAATTCCCTTTCAATCGTTTATTCTCTTCTTTTTTCTAAAAGAACTTGTACTCTCGTAACTGTTTTACTTTTCTTTTTCAGCAACCATAGGAACTGTTGAGGAATTTTTTAATTTCTGTGGTTGGGAAGAAAAATTGTTAACAGTTCCAATGGAAGTAAGGTCTTGGAAATACCTTTCAAACAGCTTTGGATGGAATGCTAAGATTCACGGTAACTTTCTCTTTCACATATTTCTTTATTTTCATGTTTATCCTGGGACTTATTAATCATTTTCTTTATTAAGGTTTCCCATTCGGGGTGTGAGTGTTGCATCGATCACTGCTTCGTGGCTCTCTCTATCAACGGATCAAGAGATAATCTTGAGTTCCTCATAAAAAAAAGTTGATAAACCACAAAACACTAAAGATGAAGAGGAGGAAGATGAAGGTTCGTTGCTCCGAAAGCCACGAGCTAGAAGACGGGTCATTTCAGATGATGAAGCTACTCCTCCTCCTAGTTTTGTACCCATGTTCGAGCCTAAGAGTTCTACTTTAGGGAGTTCTAATGAAGAGATGCATGCAACACCTCATGACTCTACTGAACAACTGTTTTCTCGTGGATTTGATGAAGAAAGCTTTGGCTTTATTTCTAATGAGACGCCTCTTGCCTCATTTCATGTATCTATTCCAATTGAATCTCAGTTACCTATACCTACTATTGTTGCTACTACTTTGCCCATGTCTATTTTGACTTCCTCGACTGTTTGTATTGCCATAACTTTCCATGCTAAAATTGGTTCCTCTAGTAGCAGTAGGGCAATGAAAAAAATTACCATCGAGATTCTTCCAGATGGTAGTTATCACGACCCGAAACCACGCCCAGCCATTATGGCGCGTATGGCAGTACTAGTCAAACCGATTCAACATTTAAAACATAAAAGATTTTTATTTTCTTAATTCATTTACCAATTAGATATTATCACAATTCTTTCATTTAAACATTTCAAACAAGTTGAAACAAATATGCCAAAACATCCAACACTGCCCCATCACGGTGACACTAGTCATGAAGCACTAATATACAGTATGATATTGTCTACTCAATACAAGATAAGTCTGATAAAAACAAATACCAAAAGATACGAAGGAGAAAGTCAGGGTTGTGGACGCCATGCATCTACCTTGCAATCTTTGGAATGCTCTGAAGGCAAGATACGACTCTCATTCGAATGCTCTGGCACCTGGATCTGCACAGGAGGTGCAAGGAGTAACGTGAGTATGCCAACTCAGTAACTAACAATTTTAAATAAAGGTTTAGTGTAGTGACGAGCATTTAAAATTATATACATAAACATAAAAGCCTTAGTGGGAATAACAAGATCAAATCAGTAATTAAACTCTAAACATCTAGTAAAAGCTCCAGTTTCAATGAAAAAATCGTAAAAACATTTGTTCAATATTTTCAACACTGGCTCAGTAACAAAAAGAGGGAAAGCAGTATTTTCATAAAATAAGCCCCTCGGGGAAAGAATAACTCATATATATAGTCCATCGGGCAAGCCTCTTAGTAACTCGTGACTCAACTATCATCCATCAGCTCTCATACTCAGCACTCACGCTCAATAGATATCTTATAATAACCGATACCGCGTGCAACCCGATCCATAAATATATAGTCAACTGTTCTCACTGGTAGTGTACAGACTCTAGAGTGGCTCCTACAGCCCAAGCACTATATCGCTGCGGTGTGCAACCCCATCCAACATATCATTGTGGCGTACAGCCCAATCGATGCATATATGTGTGTATATATCATTGCGTGCAGGCCGGTTCATAACTATCCTCACAAATTGGCCCTCGATCTCACTCACTTATCAATGTCATAAACCACCTAGGCATTTCAGTGCAAACGTAGGGTACTCCCCCAAAACGCGTTCAAAAATATTAAATAGAGTGATGAACAAGATTTAATAATAAATAGGTATAAACCACGACGGAGGATAAAGCTTTATATCATAACAATGTGAGGATAATAGTAAAACACCCCTAGTGGTGCAAACAGCATGGCACAAAGCCCAAAACATGGCATTCAACCCTAGTTAACAGAATCATTTCTTAAATACATAGATATCATATAGAGTTTATCTAAATATGCAACACTATAGTTGCCACAGGATGGACCAAGTCACAATCACTAGGGGTGTACGCCCACACGCCCGTAACCTAGCATGTGTGTCACCTTATTTATGTACGAAATTACAAGGTTTCATACCCTCAGGTCTAGATTTACAATAGTTACTTACCTCAAATCGGACGAAAATTTACTTCGCAATGCCTTTGCCTCTTGACTCCGCCTCAAATCACCCTAAATCTATCCAAAATTAGAATCATATTATCAATACATGCCAAAGGAACAAAGCCCACTAGAAAATTATCAAATTTAATCAAAATTCCCGAAATTGGCCAAACTCGACCCCTAGGCCAACATCTTAGAATCTGATAAAAATCACAATAATAGAATCCTTATCCTTTCACGAGTCTATACATATCATAATCATCAAAATCGGACCTCAAATCCCCAATTTAAACTCTCCAATTTCAAGCTCTGATCTCCCAATTTCATCTCTAATTTTTCGACAAATTCCATGATTAAACAACGGGAAGTCATCACATTTTAGGACTCAAGTTACTCACCTTGTTGTTAACCCTTGAATCCATTCTCAAATTCTCCTTTAAAAGCTTCAAAGCCGTCCAAAAATTGTGAGAAATAAGCTGAAAATCATGAAGATGGCCTTTTATACTTTCCACCCAGTGATTTCTGCATCTGCGAACAAAATCTCGCATATGCGGGCCGCTTCTGCGTCCAAAAATTTGGACCGCAGATTCCACTTATGTCCTCAGACGCTGCACCTGCTTCCCATGTCTCGTACATGTGGGCTCGCAGAAGCGGTCCAGCCCTTTGCTCTTGCAACTAATGCCACTTCTGCGGCTCGCACCTGTGGTCCCCAATCCACAAGTGCGGTTATGAAAGAAAACAGTAGCTTCAGCTGCAAAACCAATCTTTCCAAATCTCCGATAACCCTTCAAAATCATCTCAATGCCCTCAGGATCTCAACCAAACCTACCAACAAGCAACATATCATCATTCAAACTTATACCAACCTTCGTAACACTCAAAACAATATCGAAACACCAAAACACCCTCGAATTCAAGCCTAAGAATTACAAAACTTTTGAATTCCACAAATGATGTAATAACCCATCAAACCTCGTCCGAATGACCTGAACTTTTGCACACACATCACAAATGACACAACGGACCTACTCCAATTTTTGGAATTCCATTCCGACCCTAATATCAAGATTTTCGCTGTTGACTGGAAAGCTCTAAATTTTAATTTTGCCAATTCAAGCTTAAATCTACCACATACCTCCAAATTACATTCTGAACATGCTCCATAGTCCAAAATAACCTAACAAAGCTGTCTGAACCATCAGAATTCACATATGAGACTTTCTATATATAAGTTAACATCTGGTTGACTTTTTCCAACTTAAACTCCTAAATTAAAGACTAAGTGTCTCATTTTCACTCCAACACCCACTTCGAACACTGAACAACCAATACGATATGACTAAATATATCTTAACAACATCTAAAGAAGCATAAGTGGGGAAAACAGGGTTGTAACTCATGAAACAATCGTTTGGGTCATTACAGGAATCTTTTTAAGAAATCAGGCCATGTTGACGTGTGGCTGAAACCATTGATTGTCCTAGTTGAGAAGTCTATACTGGAAAGTCACACCTCTTAAACATGGATGAATGATATTGTACATTCATCTTTAAAGGTATAAACCTAGTCTTTTTACGTGATTTTTGTTTTACTAGTATCACATTTCTCTTTTCATTGTGTAGATCAATCTCACTAGTACGGACATGATGAAAAGGATTGTTCACATAGAGTAGCTGATGAATGACTATCACACTGAATAGACAATTAGAAAGAATAATACGAGGTTCTTCAACTTGAAATGGAGGTTTTAGAGGAAAATAAGTGTACCTTAGAGCAGCAAGTAAAGGTTATGGCAGCGGAACTAGCGATTAAGAAAGCCTCTTCTAATCAGGCGGGCAAAGATAAAATTCTTCTAGAGTCTTCATTTGTTGAATAACCTTCTAAAGCCTCTGAAGATATTAGAGGTCTGAAGGAACTATTGAACCAGAAAGAAGTTTACGCCGGTAAGCTTGTTCAAACGATCACCTAAGCTCAAAAAGATCTCCGATGTTTTCTAATAGAGTTTGATTTTTAGAGAGTTCATCTGCCCCTTTACAGGATTTTGATGATGCATCCTTGACTGAGAAGGAAGATCTAAGAAGTGACATTGAGCATTGGGAAAGAGATTACGAAGCTCTTGAAGATAAGGCTGCCATTAGAGTTAGTTGGTCTTTCTTGAACACACGCCATGACACTTTGATGGAGGAAAGCCGGGAAGGCTTTGAATTAGCTACTGAGATTGCAAATATCAAAGAAACTATTGATAAAATCCAATAAAGTCAGAGCTTTTCTGTACTCGTAACTGACATTGCCGAGGGTGATGAAGTTACTCCTGGTGAGGCTGCTGTTCAATCTCCTTCCGCTTAAGTTATTCCAGGGTGACTAGGTTCTTTTCTCTATAGCGTTGCAAATATGTTGATATCATTTTTTTATGCCTCCTGCTTCTGATGATGTCGTTCTTCATCCTACTGGTTCAGATTCTTCCCATCAGTAAAAGTTTGAAAAAGCTTGAAGTGTTGTTTTTTTTATTGGTGGAACATTTGGAGTTTTACCCCTGTTCCCATTTGGGGGTAATGTTTTGGAAGATCTTAAGCTTATTCCGTTTTGGGATTTTCTGTATAAAACAATCAGGTTGGAACTAAGTTCATACTTGGTTTTAACCAAGTTATTATAATATTATAAAGTTTTTTGTCTCATTCTTATAATACCTTTATTTAGAGTTTCTGTTCTATTCTCTTAATGGTTTTCCCTTGCCTTATCTTTATATGTTTAGGCTTTATTTCCAATTATTTTAATGTTTGGGGTTTTGTTTTACCCTTTGTTATTTCAACTTTTGCATTTAAAAATGCTTCATTGCTTCGTGACTCTTTTAAACAAGCATGAATTATATAAGAGGGCCCTTTTATATACAACACTTAATGAAAAAGATGTCTCAACTTCATAATGGTATAAATATACGAAAGAAGAATAGGAACACATATGTTTCTATGGATAACTTTGAGGAAAGTTTTGTATCATTCGAACTTTCAAATCATATAACACATTACATATATTTAGGTATCATCTATAACTCTTTCATAACTATTTTCTTTACAACAGATTTATAAACAATTCAAAGGTATATCTTGCAAACCATGACTAAATATTGCATTTAACCTAAAAAGTCGTAAAATTTTGAAATTTACATCCACAAGTGTATTCTTCACAGGTTTTTGAATCAGGCATGCGTTTTGGCTGCTGTGACTTTGCTCTGAACTTTTGATTTGTTAAATAGACTTGGTAGACTTTAAGCTTGACTTGGATTCTGATTTTTCCGGTCTTTTTTGTCTTCCTCATATGTGTGTGTGTGTGTATATATATATATATATATATATATATATATATATATATATATATATATATATATATATATATATATATATATATATATATATATATATATATATATATATATACACACACACACACACACACTCCCCAAAGTGTTTGAGCTTTGAAGTATGAAATCTCTAGCACTTGATTATTCCTTCCATGCGGTCATTCTCCTTACAAGGGAAAAATGTACGAGCTCGGAGGTATATATAATTTAGATGATGACTGCTTAACCCTTTATATTTCCATCAGAAAGGTTGTAACCCTAGAAGAGAATTATGTTACTTCCGCTTGTCTTTCAATTCTAATATCATCATTTGGTGTGTGCTAACTTTTGCCTATCATCTAAAATTATCAGTATAATTTTAACTATACAAAACAAAAATCATAATTCCAGCGATACCTGACCGTGGGTGTTTATTTTGCTTATAAATTATTTAGATGAATAGAATTCCAACTCGAAAGTAGAACTTTTCCATCCATGGTTTCTAACTCGTAATCACACTTTTCCAGCAATACCTCGAATCATGTAAGGTCCTTCCTAATTTGGACTTAACTTTCTTGCATTGGCTTCTTTTGTTGATTGAAAACGTTTCTTGAGTACGAAGTACCCAATCTTGAAGTACCTAGATGAGCTTTTCGATTGTAATATTGTTCAATAATTTGCTTCTGGTGCAGCCATCTTTATCAGGGCGGTTTCTCTCCTTTCTTTAAGCAAATAGAAATTTATTCACATCTCCTCCTCGTTTGACTCTTCCGTTTCTTGATTATATCTCGTACCGGTTCACCTATTTTAGTAGGAATTAAGGCTTTAACACCGTACACAATTGAAAATCGTGTCTCTCCCATACTCATTTTTGTTGTTGTTCGGTAAGCCCACAAGACTCCAGGTAATACTTTTGACCACTTACCTTTTAACTCCTCTAGCCTTTTCTTCAAGTTATTAATAATAACTTTGTTTGTTGATTTAGCTTGTCCATTGGCCATGGGATGATAATGTGTTGAAGTAATCTTTTTAATTTTTCAACTTTGAAAGAATTCTGTGATTTTTGAACCTATGAACTGCGGGACGTTATCACACATGATTTCTTTTGGAACACCAAACCGACATATGATGTTTTGCTAAATTAAGTCCCTGACTTCTTTTTCTTGCACCTGTTTCAAGGCTCCTTCTTCGATCCACTTAGTAAAATAATCAGTGAGTACTAATAAAAATCGTACCTTTCCTTTGGCTTGTGGTAGTGGACCTATGATATCCATTATCCACTTCATAAAAGGCCATAGAGAAATAATCGGATGTAATAGATTTACTGGTCGATGCATGTTGTTACCATATATTTGGAATTTATCGCATTTGGCCACAAAGCTCTCTACCTCTTCTTCCATTTTGTCCAGTAATACCCTAATCTAATTAGAGTGTTTACCAAGGATCTTCCTCATGCGTGATTTGCACAATGTCCTTCATGTACTTCTATAATCACACACTCTATTTTCCAAGCTCTGAGACACCTTGCTAAAGGACCATCAAATATATTTTGATATAAATTGCCTCGATCCAAATAACAATAGCAGCTTTTCATCAAAGTGCCTAAGCCTTTTTATTATCTTCAGATAGCATTTCGTACTGCAAAAAATTAACAATCTCGTTTCATCAATCCTTGGTTAGATTATTGAAATTTACCTCATTTTCATCTTGATCGTATCGAATGAAACAAATGCATTACAGAAGCAATTTCCTTATTTGTTACTTCTGCAGCGAATGCAAAGTTATCAAATGTGTCTTCTTTGACATTTTCTTCCCTAGGTATCTGTACGATTTTCCAGGTTTGGAATTCCCTGATCAAATCTCATGCCTTTTCCAGATATTGTTGCATACTCGCCTCTCTAGCCATATAAGTCCCCTGCATTTGATTAACTACAAGTTGTGAGTCGCTTTTGATTGTAACCTGCTCTATTTTGAGCTCTCGTGCCAATTCTAAACCTACAATCATAGCTTCATATTCTGCTTCATTATTAGTAATAGGATGGCATTTTTTGGTTTGCCTTATAGTTTCTCCCGAATGTGGGATTAGAACAATTCCTAAACCCGCTCCTTTAACATTCGAGGAGCTATCGGTAAACAGGGTCCAAGTACCTAGATTAGACCCGTTAAATAGTTGCAGCTCTTTTTTTGCTTCTAGTATCATCCTTGGACTAAAGTCTACCACGAAATCTGCTAAAACCTATGATTTTATCGCAGCTCTAGGTTGATACGTGATGTCGTATTCACTTAGTTCTATGGCCCACTTGGCTAATCTACCTGATAACTCTTTCTTATGAAATATATTTTGTAAGGGTAGGCGGTCACTACAGAGATAGGGTGACATTGAAAGTAAGACCTTAATTTTCTAGATGCCATTATTAGTGCTTCTAACATAATGAGATAGATATGTAGCTTTTCACCGTCCTTTGGTTTAGCCAGCAGCGGTAGGTTTGATAAGTATGTGTTTAAATTTTTGAGCGCTTGTTGGCTTTCTTCAGTCTACTCAAATTGGCTTTGCTTTCTGAATACTGAGAATAACTTAAAGCTTTTCTCTGAAGATTTAGAAATAGATCTTTGCAATGATGCTATCCTACATGTCAACCTCTGTACTTATTTTTTGCTCGTAAGTATATCTTTACCTTTCACTTTGGGCACCACTACAGTATTATCTAGCTAATAACTATGGATTTTGTCACATTTTATACTCTTTTTTGCTCATGGTATGATTAGAAATTCATACAAAATAGTTCCAATCAAAAGTTGTGCTTGATTGCAGGTTTGATCAACAAAGTGACAAGATGTTAAAGATCAGCTCAAACGGAGTGAAACTTGCACAAGTGCCAAGGACAAGACAAGCTCAGGAAAAATAGGTGCAGTGCGGCCGCACACCACTTTGTGCGATCTGCACTGGGAGATTTAGAGAGTAGGATTTCTAGGTTAAGAGGCAGTGCAGCCGCACTAGGTTTTGTGTGGTCCGCACTAAAGGCAATGCGGCTGCACTACCATTTTGTGTGGTCCGCGGAGCTGAGATTCAGAGAAGTTGCAAGATGATGTTTTGAAGCATGTATGGGCTGCGGTCGCTTTTTTGTAGATCGCACTAGAAGCCTCAACGGCCGCAGTCCATTCTGTGCGATCCGCAGAGCCTGAATTCAGATAGTTGGATTTTGAAGCCAAGAGTCCTACTGCAGTCGCAGTCCATTCTACGTGGTCCGTAATAACCCTGCAGGGGCATTTTTGTCTAGATTCTTCAACTTAGAATAAACATATTCTTTTTCCATTTTTCGGGTATCAGATATTGTAATTTAGCAGCTGTGCTCATGGGTTTGAGATTCTTAGCTATTTTGGGCACTTTTAGCTACTTTTAATCATTGAATCTTTGTATTTAATTTAGTGATAAATTAATAAGAATTTATCTTCATCTATTTCTTGTTTTTCTTCTTCAATTCTGAGTAGCTAGACCCATTATCTAGGGTTGTGGCTCAATGCTGGTGCGAGTAATTGAGTCTTGTATTTTAGGGCTAAATTGACTATGAATGTTTGTTATTTGGATAGATATCATGGTTAATTTCTGAATTGGTGGTTGCAAACACTAGTTTTTGTGGAGTTGACTTGAGCTCTTCTTGATAAAGAGAGCCTAAGTCTCCGAAATTGGTCCAACAAGGAATTGGGGCGTACTCAAGAGATTGATAAGCCCAATTAAAGGGTTAATCCTCGAGAGAGTAATACCCGAGTTGAACCCTAGTTGCTTGGAAATGTTGCATACCCAATTCGTCATGAGAAAATCAATTGGGCAAAATCACTTGAACCACCGAGAGGTGTAGAGAGGGTAAATTAGTAAAACAGTTATATCATATTCCCCAAATACGTCAAATATGCCTTAGACTCAAGTACCCGTCAATTGACCACTTACGCGGAAGTCACTACCATAGTGCCTTTTTAATCTTATTTGACTAACTCGTAGCATTATAACTCTTAGCGTAATTTAGTTGCAATTACCATTTGTAGTTTGATAATAGTAGAATTAATAAAAAAAAACCCCAAAAATGATTAGAAGTGTAATTAAGAACACATACACAACCCTAAACTAGATAGATACCAGATTCCAATTCTAGCTCTCTGTGGATTCGATCCCGGCCCAAAATCAGGTAAAAGCTACTCTGACCCTCTTTGCTACATAATTAGTAGTGGGGAGTAGGCCGCGATCAGTAGCCAATTAGGATATTTTACCTCTCGCATAGAACTAAATTTTAAAAGCTTTTGTACATCATCCTGAATTACCTAATTTTTGAAGGATCCTTGCTTCCTTTTCTTTTGTTTGATAGGTGAGTGTGTTGGATCTTCATTTAGCTAATGGGTCATTACCTCCAAGGGTATACCTGTCAAATCTGAATGCAACCAAGTAAAGCAATATGCGTTAACTTTTTGAAATTCAATTAACTACCTTCCAACTCTGGGCTCAAATTGGTTTCCGGACCATGTATAAACATTACCACAGCTTCGAGTTCCTCGATTGTCATTTTTATGTTTTCATTTTCTTCTGGCTCTTGAATAGTATCTATCATTGATTCTACATCCATTTGTCCATCTTCGGTTGAGGTTTGAGTTATTAAAGCCTCAACTGAATTCTGTAATTGCTATTTTTGGTCTGTAACGTTAGTTTGTATGCTTGAATCTGCCACTGAATTGATACTTCTAAAAGGTTGTTGATCTCCACGGATTTGCCTAATTCCACATTGAGAAGGGAACTTAATAACCTGATGTAAAGTAGATGTATCAACATCCATCTCATGAATCCAAGGTCTGCCAAGGATCATATTATATGCCATGTCCATATCTATTGCTTGAAATTTTGTTTCTTTGATCACTCCCTCTATAAATGTGGTGAGTATTATCTCCGATTTTGTGACAATGCTTGAATTATCAAATCCAGATAAGGTACGTGCTTTCGGTAGCAATTTGTCATAAGCTTGCATCTCGTTTACCACTCTTAAAAGAATGATATCTACAGAGCTACCTGGATCAATCAAAACTCGTTTCACATTAGTGTCATGTACAAGTAAAGATATTACCAGTACATCATTATATGGGATCAACATGCCATCTGCATCATCAAATGTCATACTGTCTTCTTCTAAAACCTGACGAACTCGCTTTTCAATGGTGAATGTGATTTTTAATACCTTTTTCTAGCCGTATATGTCACACCATTGACCTCCTCTCATCTGCTTATGAAATTAATTAATCTCTTTGGTGATGGAGGTTTTGGGGGCTCCTATCTATTCTTCGTATATGCTTGCTTACCCTTCTCATTGAACAAATCAATTAAGTAGCCTTGTTTTAATAAGTGCTCTAAGTCACCTTGTAGCAATCTGCAATATGTTGTTTTATGATCGTGATCATTATGAAACTAGCACCAGAAATCTGGGTTTCTTCTGTTGGGGTTCGATTTTATTATTTTTCTCCACCGCACCTTATCGCCCACGCTTCTTAAAACAGCTACCAATTCGGATGTGCTAACATTAAAACCATAACCGCCAATCTTTGCTTTTGAACTTCTATCGTTGTCTCACATTTCTTGTGTGTCTCTCCTTTCCAAACTTGCATGATGAACCCGAATCACAGTCCCTAGATCTGGAATGTACCTCGAGTTCTCCTATTTTGAACGTGAATCCCTTCCTACTAGTCCCATGTAAGGATCGTACCTATTCTTACATTAGCTTTTTTCAGTTTGTGGTCGCCTCGAGCTTACTCTTTTATCTCCTCCAGTGACTGAATGATAGTATTTTCTTCCATCCGCAGCTTCATGCTATATCTGTTATAAACATCATTCTAAGTTTTTGCAATGAATTATCTAAGCTTTCTTTGAGTCTTCTCGTGGCTTCTGAGCTTTTTTCATTTTAATTACTCATAAATGACATTGTCGCCAAACTGTCAGGTAGGCATGGTAACATCATTATTTCATGTTGGAATCTATCCACGAAATCCCTAAGTAGCTCTGTATCTCCTTTTTTATTTTGAAGATGTCTTCCACCCTCTTTTTAACTTTTTAAGCTCCCGAGTGTGCTTTTATAAATAAATCTGCAAGCTCAACAAAACAATCAATAGAGTTTTCAGGTAAAAACGGATACCATGTTAGTGCTCTCTTTGTGAGTGTTTCACCAAATTTATCATTGCCCTTCACGCCACTTGTAAATGCAGTTACATGATCTCGTGGACCAGTTGTCCCATTATACTTTGGGATATCAGGCATTTTAAACTTTTTTGGAATGGTCAAAGGAGCAGTACTTGGCTTCCAAGGTTGTTAAGAATATTTATCTATATCCATTCCTTTGATCATAGGTGGAACACCGGGTATCTCCTCTATGCGATCGTTTTGCTCCTTTGAGCTGTTTCTGCAAAGTTAGTACTAAATTTTGTAAATCAGAATTAATTAAAATACCTGACCTTCCATCACGATATTTGCTAGGAGTTCCTCCACTGCCCGAATTAGCAAGTCTTGAGCGTGGATTTTCTATAGTGCGGTGTTATTCAGAGGTGGGGGTTGGTGGTACAGTTGGCAACCCACTAACAAAAGCTTGAAGAGCATTGTTGATCTGTTCTGCGATTAATTGCTTTAATGCTTCATAAATAGTTTGATCATCCCTATATTGGTCATTCACATGTGATTGAATCTGTTAGGTGACCCTTCTCGGGATTGTTGAGGAGAGTTTTATGGTAAAGGGACCGAAGTTCCATCCCCTTATTGATTTTGCTGGTTCAACTGGTGTTGCTGGTTTTTTTGGTTATTGTAGATAGTATTCGACATGATTTTTTGATAGGAAAAGAATTTGGAAAGTGAATAGATTATAAGTCTTCCCGGCAACAGAACCAATTTATTTAACCAAAAAATAGGAATTTCGATCAAAGCCTATTTTTAAAAGTACTCGGGTTGCTCACAATTAAAGAAATCGATATTTTTGCAGTAAGAAAGGAAATCAAAATAATAAAGTAATCAATAGAAAGCAAAAGTAAATAATTGTATTGCAATAATAATCAGAACGTCTCCATACAAATGATATTTCTTTTCCTTATATAGTCATCTCTAAGTACAACGTCTTTTTCCTTTTATGATCGAGTTATGAGCACTAATGATATTAATGAAACGTTATAATTGATAATCGTAACTATTTTGTAAAGATTCGGTAACGTTTGTAATCATTCATGCTCATTAATTGAAGACCAATGAATCTGTCTTTTTTATTATATTGGTTCATTCCACTGGCGTCTCTTCAACTTGCTAAAGAGACTTAAGCTACCGTTTCTTCTCATCTCTTAGACGTTTTGCTCGTGCCTACTAAGACTCGCGTCTTTTTAATACTCTTCTCTAGTTATCATTTTTCTAGTGATTCACATGTCTTGCTATGTCAGCCACATAATTAATTTCATATGTAATATTTATTTTCCCCAATATAGTCAGGGATATTGTTATGAACGTAGTTATTATTTGGGAGGGCGTGGATGGAAACTTAGGAACTAATTTGTGGAACTCGGATTAGGAACATGTGAGGTACGAGGAATTAACAAATAGCAGTACCTTAGGGTAAAAATAGACAACCGATTATTGTTGAGTAAAATGTTTGAGTCCTCTCATCCCCTATTTTGTGTCCTATGCATTCTCATTCCCTTCTTCTAGGTTATTGTTCTTCTATCCTTCTATAACTTTCCTTATGTATTTTGGTTATTAATTGAACAATTAGTCTTTTTCTGTTATTGTGAGTGTTCATATTTGGAGGTTGTTGCATAATTCCTCTTGTTCATCTTCATCTCGTGAATTCTCTTTCGAAGGACGATCAAGTCTCATCTACAAAACGACCATCGCAGTAGTTCCTATCGTGGGCTTCTATTTTCATTGCAAGGGTTGTAGTTCTTGAAGCTCTTGATGACATTCTTTTTGGTGAAGGAAGAATTGGAAAAGAAGTAATTAGGAAGGAAGTTGATGTTGTCGCCATTGTGGTTGACATTGGGTTGAGGATTAATGTATCTTGAATTTTCGAGTAGTTTGAAGTAATATTGAGGGTTAGATGTACCTTGAATCTATGTATTTATGGATATTTTTTTATGTGAAGAGTTGCTTTAATAATAAACAACCTTCACTTTCAACCACTTAAAGTTTCACCGGCCACGAGCCCACTACAGTCTATTGGTGCATGTTTTTCTCTATTGGTACACACAAATACACACACATTATATTTATATAACATATTTCGGTCTGTGAGGAGGAGGACGTAACATTATTTACTGCCACTTAAACATCAAATATTATTTCTCTATTTCGGTTCTTTGTATGTTTTCCATCATCACAATCGTCATTCCACGTAGGGTCTACCATTCATAGTACTGAACAACTAAATAAGAGTAATGACTGGCCATTAATTTGAAAAGTAAGAGAGACGAAGATCTTCAAGAGGCTTCCCAGAAATCGGGAACCAGGAAATAAAGTAGCAACAACATGCATGAGATAACAAATTTCGGATTCGCTCATGACCATCGTCGTCTTCTTCAAATGAGGGAGACAAATTTCGGATTCGGCTTCCGAGGGAGAGAAGGATCTTCACTTGGATAGTCATCACCATCTTCTTCTTCTTTTGTGTTTTTTATGATGTTGGGGTCCAAACCACTTTGTGCATCCCCGTATTTTAAAAGACCTGAACGTAAGGCGACTAGTTTTATATATACATAAGTTTCGAAACATGGAGTATAAGTCCTATGAATATTTAATTTTAATATTTTAAAAATAATACAATTATAATAAATATTTATTAATATGTAAAACTACATAAAAATTAAAGAAAATTATATATATATATATATATATATATATATATATATATATATATATATATATATATATATATATATATATATATATGTGTGTGTGTGTGTGTGTGTGGGGGGGGGGGGGGGGGTGCGCGCGCGCGCGTTTGTGTGCGCGCGCGTGTGGGAGCGCACGCGCGCCCCATCCCTAATAAAAACTAGTCAAAACAATCTATTATACGCTACTTACAAGCATATGTAACTTGAGTCGAAAAGAATAAGTGTGTGTGCGCTCCATCCCTACAAAAAACTAGTCCAACAAATCTGTTATACGCTACTTACAAGCACAAGTAATTTGAGTCGAAAAGAGTAAAGTTTTCTACATGAAGGAACAAAAAGGATGACTAACCTACAATTAGAACTTTGAACTTGCTACTATGAAGAAGAATAGAGTTCTCTTTGTATTTATAAAAAAAATTAAATATTCATTGTTTTGGTAGATATTAGTATTAATATACTGTATTTGTAAAATAATTCTGGAGAAAATAAATAACATATAAAACAGAAATATAAATGAAACAAAAGTTAATTCGAGCCCACTGAATTCACAGTCTTTCATTAAGGAATTTAACCCCCTCCTAGTACCCAAGGTTATGGATATTTCCTCCCAAAATAGAACGAATTACACACTAGTGTGGTGGTACTTCAAATCCCAGTATTTTAGCAAACACAAAGTTCGGTAGCAAATCATACATACTGATTCTTTCTTTGAAGTTAAAACAATGCAGAAGAAATGAGGAGAACTCAAAAAATCGTATGGAATATCTGAGAGAACGGACTGGCATTTATAGCCAATGTTGAGCTCAAAACTGAAGAGATGCAACTTTTCAGAATGGTTATTTATTTAAATGGCCATAACATAAATTCCATAACATAAATGCCATAACATAAATGGCTATTAGGCAACAATAACCGGGAATTGAAGAGGGAGGTTAATTTTCAGTTACAAATCGAAAGACTGAAAACGGATAATAGAATAAAACGTTTAATATTTCCATTGGATTTAATATTAATATTCCGTTGGATTTTTGTTAATATTTGTTATTAACAAATAAGTTTGGTCTAAAAAATCAATCAATCAATCAATCGATCATTTGACCAAATCCGAAGTCAAAGCATAAGCCGAGTCGAGCGAGTGACGATGGCACGAGGCTTGTCTTCTTTTTAACTCTTTAAGAGCTACAAGAAGAGCGATTGTATATATACCTTCCAATATAGGACAATGTCCCTTTGTCAAGAGGAGCAATTTAAAATTCTCTCCATTTCTTATTCACCCTTTTAAGCCTATTTAGCTTAAAACCTCAACAATTAGAAGACTTATGGACAATATAAACAATTGTAAAATATCATAAATTAGGGCTTCAATATGTAAAAAAGGTCTTGACTTTTAAATTTAATACATTTTAATTCATTTTTAAAACTTTTGAGTAAATGCAAGCCGACTTTTGAGAATTTGAGAATTATATGAAGGACTTATTCAATAAATTTTATTTTAATTTGAAAAAGTCTCTGGGCTTATGCCTCATTACAAAAATGCCCCTCAAATGCTCGGGCATACGCCTCGAACGCCCAGAATTGCTGGGCGTACTTCCTCTTGAGAGTTTCACCCCACACCATGGCCTCGGGGTATTTTTGGTGCGGCTCGCCCAGAAAATACCTTTAAAACACTAGTGCATACTTCGATTAATTTCATCAAGGATATACTATCCTACACCAGCACAAGTAATAGATAAATATTTTTACCATGACTAGAGCATATAGAAAGAAATCATCAATAATCTTTTTGCGTTTCACTGACATTTGAACTCGAGGATTCTCATGATCCTCCCTAAAATTTTTTCCTGATTTCATTAAAATTTGAACTCGAGACTTCTCGTGGTTCTCCCCATTTTATTTTATTGACTCTAAATCACAGGCTTTCGCAGGCTCGAGTGCAAAGTTCATAACATCATCTTCTTCTTCTCTGAGGGAGAGAAAGATCTTCAGTTGAGTACTTATAATCATCTTCTTTTTTTATGTTGTTTTGTATGACATTAGTGTCCAAATCAGTTTGTACATACCTCAGGCAAATTTTATTTAATATATGCTATCTTACACAAGCACGGGTATAGAATAACTTGTCTGCTCATGACTTACGCAAAAAAAAAAAAGAAATCACCGATTATTTTTGCTTCTTACAAAATTTAAATCAATTTTTTTTAAATTAGTAACCAAAATTTTTGTTCAGCTCTGTTTTTTTTTTTTTTTTTTTGGCGTGAAAGGATGTTAAATACTAGTATTACATACTGATAGTACCTCGCGTTAATTATTCCAGAAGTTAAAGGGAACTTGTGAATTAATCCTCAAAAAATACAATCCTTTTCTTTTGTATAAAAGATAATAGTTCCCGTTCTATTAATAATATTTATCAAACCAGGACCTTATTACACATCCAAATAGAGTATAATAATAGAGAATGTTATGTTAAGGCTTGTAGTATCAATGTACATATAATGGATAGGAAGTGAGGACTCTAAGAAATATGAAGTCCAGCCAAAACCTCCTTAGCCAACTCTATCAGATGAAACAAAACCACAACAGTTGAAGTGGGCACACTCAATGCAATGAGTACAACCATGCCCAAAGCCAAACCTGGCCTTGTATCCATCAACTCGGACTGCAAGAATCCCATTGCTTCACAAATATTTGAGTCATAGTTGGCGTAAAGACTCTTCTCCCAATTCGTCCATTCAGCTGGAGGCTCGTAATTCCTCTCGATCATCTTCATCTCATGAATTCTCTTTCGAAGGACAATCATGTTCTCATCTACAACACGACCGTTATAGTAGTTTTGATCATGTGCTTCTCTTTTCATTGCCAGCGTCTTTGTTCTTGAAGCTCTTGACGATGACTTTGTTTTTGGTGAGAATAGTGAAGGAAGAATTGGAGAATTAAGGAAGAAAGATGATGTTGTTGCCATTTTGGTTGATTAATTTTGTGTTGAGTCTTGAGTTTTTCTTGGAGTTGTTTAGAGAAATATAATGAGGTTTAGATGTGTGTTGGTAGTACGTATTTATAGATATTGGCCCATTTGCGACGGTGTTAAAGTCTGAACCAATAATAAGGAATGACGCATAGCCGCGTGAAAATGCCAGCAGCCTATTAGACATGTGCGCGTTTTTCTCACTTGGGAATTAAATATTAGTATTTTCTTATTTCAAGTATTGAATTACTGGCGTTTGCAAATATTGATTTGAAGCATGGATTTGAAAAAGAACAATTAATTTTTATTATTAGGGAAGGGAAAGAGAAATGAAAAGCAGAATTACAATGTCGAAAAATTAAACCCCACATACAAGATGAAAATTCTAGTTGCCAACCAACTTAAGTGCTACCCCTCATGTCCACGATATGTTATTATTTTACTTTTGACGCATCCATTAAAAAATACGAACTCCTAAAGAAAAATAAAGGATGTATTCACTAAATTAATTGTTACCTTGATACATTAAAATATATAAATAAGGGCCAATTTTAAAAAAATAAAATTGGATTAAATGAGAAAAATTTTCCTAAGAGTGAAATTAATATCTTCTTGGTTTCTTTAATGATACATTTAGAATGGACCACTGGTATAAAGAGTTAATTAAATGGCCATTAATTTTGGAAAGCAGCTGGAAAGTAAGGGAGAGAAAGATCTTCAACATGCTTCCTGGGAAACAGGAAATAAAGTAGCAACAGCAAGAGGCAAGTAGTTTCCTAAAGAAGGCCACACGCTCTAACTCTTTTGTTATGTTAGGCTGATACATGGTGCCTGTTTGGCCATAAAATTTGATGAAGACGTTTTCTGAAAAATTTTAAAAACGCAAAAAGCTATTTTTTAAAATTTTCATTCAAATCACTCACAAAATTTAAAAAATAACCCAAATTAAAATTTATATCCAAACACAACTCTGGATTTCAAATACAATTTCCACTTAAAAATATAGTTCACCATTTTTTCGAATTCTACAATTCTTATGTCCAAACACCTACTTATTATCTTCCCATCTTTACTTTAAGTGGAAGTAACTTGGCCCTAAGACATATATAATTAGTGGTGGCAAAATGATTAAAAGAAAGCATGTAGCGAACTATATTATCCACCTAAAAATGCATTGGATAATAAACTTTTTAAAAACGGGTCAAATATGAATAAAAACCATATTATCCATTTAGAAAATGAATAACCAATGGATAATTAATGAGTTTAAATATTATACTTATAAAGCCTCAAATAGGGGCTTTCTCAAGTTTGGGAGACTGAAAAATCTCTCAAAAATGATCATATTCAAAAAACCATGAATAATATAGTTACCCCTAGTATCCGCCGGTTAACTCATTTTTTATCCACATTAAATATGGCTCGGGTCAGATAATTTAGCCGTTTTCAACTCATCTTGTATTCAACCCGACATTCCTGTTTTCCACCCCTATATATAACCAATTGCATCGTGGGATCGAACAGATTGATGCAGATACATAATTTTAAGATAATGGGTGTACCATTGTGAAAAGGCGAATCTCAAATTTATATTTGACGGGTTTAATTTTAGACTTTTATCATGAACTCATTACACCTTTAAAATGATAGTTTCACTTATATTATTTTCATAATTTTAATGATTTTTACATATTTATCTAAATTTTGTAGCAAAAAAAGGCTATCCGAAATGGAGTTTGAATTGCCAATTTTACATTTAAATATGTACTCAATAATTATTACATCATAGGGGTCTTTGAGCTTGGATGCACCCGTGTGTGAGTGAATGACATTATTATACATAGTCGCAGGAAAGAAAAAATGATCAAAATGGCGGTTAATATGTAAGGGTTGGACTATTTTGATCCTTGATATGAGTCAATTCGACAAATGGTTATGCAAGTTGGAGAAATAACCACAAAAGTAAGTTTCAAACTTTTTTTGGACAATATAGTCATAAATTTTACCTATATCTTCACTAAAATAACAGTAGCCGGAAACCCAAATTTTCTCACTAAAAGTTACTGTTGGCTTCCCATTTTTTTAATCGTAGTTGCTATTTAAATAGTGTTTCAAAAAGCATTTTCGAAGCGCTTTGGGTCGAGACGTACCAAAAATACGACGGGACTATGGTACAGGGCGTAAGTCTCAAAAAGTGTAAGCATTGAAGAGTATTTTTGTAGTAAGGTGTAAGCCCAAGAGGATTTTGTAAATTAAAATAAAATTTGTTGAATAAGTCCTTAATATAATATCCGAATTCTCATAAGTTTTGAAAATTAGGGACTGAAATATTAAATTTAAAGTCAAGACCTTTTTTTATTGCTAAAAACTCTAATTTATGGTATTATCCCATTTTTTAAATTTTTTCCGCTAGTCTAAGCAACATCGGCCAATTTTTTTTTTTGCAAAAAATTAAAAATAAATCATTCTCCTCCATAGTAGCAAGTTCAGGTTAGTCATTTCCTTCATATAGAAAACTTTATTCTTTCAGCTCAAGTTATTTGTGGTTGTAAGTAGTGTATAATGAATTATTTTGACTATTGTTTTGGAATGGAGCACATCTATATATAATATTTCTCACTTGTTTTTGACTTTTTTCAATTTTATGCAATTTTACCTATTTAAATTTTTTTACAGTAATTGCATTATTTTATAAAATATCAAATAATAAGTATCCACGGGGCTTACGTTTCGTTGAGGCATACATTAAATTTGCTAATGTTTATACTAATTTCATCATTACTAATGTTAAATAAGATGCTTCTCACTCACTTATTGTTTAAGATAAAAAGCTAGGTTTGAATTGTGGGAGTTGTGGTTTTACTTTTAAATTCCAAACTCCTATTTTTTCGTATAATTAAGGTTCAAGGATCAACTTTATACGAGGATTGTGTTAAGTTTAAAATTTTAATAATGTTCAATAATCTAAGGAAGCCTTGACTAATGATATCTCATTGTGTGCAGATTCAGAGGAACGCCATTGATGAAAGAAAAGAAGATCGTATGGGAAATTAGATGAACTCAACAACTATATATTTTGAACCGTGCATCAAATGAAAATATAATCAATCAATCGAAGAACAAAGAAGGAGAGCTAATCAATCAGCCTTGCCAAAGATCCTCAAGCATGCAATAAGGGAAAGAGAGCTAGTCATGGTTAGAGATCCAATCAAGAACAATCTGCGGAAGCTCTAATCAAGGAGAAATGGAGGAACCACTTCTTCAAGATTAAGGATGAATCTAGTATCGTTTCAAGCTAGATTCATGAGGCTACCCTTGGTTCTCACTCTTAGATCTCTATGCCACATAAGGAAAAGTCTCCAATAATTGCTGCCATACAATCCTAGAAGATAAGGAAACAGAAGACTCATCAAGGTATAAAGGAAGAAGAAGAAGAAGAAGAAGAAGAAGAAGAAGAAGAAGAAGAAGAAGAAGAAGAAGAAGAAGAAGAAGAAGAAGAAGAAGAAGAAAAAGGACATCGAAGTGCATGCAACTACGTTATATTTATACACCTTTCTAGTTCTTAGTACAAACACTGTATTCTTGAGTCTACTAGTATCACAAAAGATATGAAGATTTAGAAAATAAAGCAAGAGTTGTGTCAACATTATAAAGAAACATTATTGTTGTATATCGTTGGTGATGAATGTACTAAAACCATCACTATCACAAACTCTTATTAAATATCTAAGAGACACCTTGTGACCCAAGGGAACCGAAAGTAGGTACTATACCGGTATTGAACCAGTATAAAAACTATTGTGCCTCATTTACTTCTCTATTTACTCAGTTTATTTCTGTTGTGATTATTCACTATGTAAAGTCTAGTCAACTAGTTTCCTACATAGTCAATTAAGATTTACAAATCGGCTACAATTCAATCCTCCCCCCTCTTGTACTTTCATTGGTATCATAGCAAGACTCACAAAAATTACTTAACGGCGAGTGAGGAAAAGATCATGGCATCAAACACAGTCGTCAGAGTACAATTTCAAGAAGGAACCTCTCAAATACGTCCTCCTTACTTCAATGGCCACCACTTTTCCCATTGGAAAGTGTGCATGGAGATCTACACTATGTAACATGCCATTAAGGTTTGGTGTGTGATCAAAAAGGAAAATCTTGCAATTCCGATAAAGAAGGATAAAGACGATAAAATCATTGTATCATCTGATCCTCTTGATTTATACGATTATACTGAAGAACAAGCAGTTGTTATTCAAGTGAATACCAAAGCAAAAAATTGGTTATACAATGCTATAAAAGGAGAAGAATACCAAAAAATATCTAGCTGTGAAATTGCAAAGAAAATGTGAGATAAGTCATAAGTTACAATGGAATAACTAACAAGGCGAAAGAGATAAGGATCAAGCTTCTAGTTTGAGATTATCAATTGTTTCAAATGAAGGATGGAGAATCAGTAGAGGAAATACTTTTTAGGTTCACCAAAATCCTTGGAGACATTAAATTCTTTGCTAGACCAATTAGAAGAGGAGAACAAGTCAGAAAAAATCTGAGAAGTCTCCCCACAATTTGGAAACCCCAAGTCATTACTTTGGAATGGTAGGATCTTGACAAAATATCATATGATGAACTCAGAGGTGATCTAATTGTGTTTGAGAAACGACATTTAGATAGGAATGTTCAACAAGGAAAAAAAAAGAAGATAGTTCTATTCAAAGCAACTGTGGATGAATCAGAAAATAAATAAGAAGGAGGAAGAGGAGAGCAATATGAGAATATACTTATGCTCTCTAAATTTGTAACAAGCATGCCGAGGAAAAACAGAAATAGTAGAAGCAGTAGAAATGGCGGGGAAGACCCTGTCACACCTCCAATAATTGTAGGTTTAAGAATAATGGGAGATGGGTCTGCCAACCCTAGCCCTCTAGTCAAATACTCAGAACACTAACCATTCAGGATCCAAGAAGTCTTGGGCCCCTAAAAACAAGTAATTTGTTTTTACAGGAACATCGCAAGAAGAATCGTAAAAGGAAATGGTTCCTTGATAGCGCGTGTTCCAAATATATGAGTGGTGACAAACAACTATTAAAAACTATCACCAAACTAGATGGAGGAACAGTCACTTTTGGAGGCAAATCAAAGTTCCTCTCAGCTCAACATGAGATGTAGACTAAGTGTACCTGGTTGATAAACTTAGCTACAACCTCCTCAGTATCAGTCAACTATGTGACAATGACTATGAGGTTCGTTTTCAAAAACATGGTTGGTTTATTGAAGACGAATCAAGCAAAGTTATTCGTTTTGGTAATAGAGGGCATGAATGTATATACCATCAGTAATATGGATAGTCTTCGTAATCAAATTTGTCTAGCCTCTATGATTGATGATCCTTGGGTATGACATAGAAAACTTGGCCAGCCAGCATGCATACTATTCATAAACTTTTCAAAATGATCTTGTCATTGGTCTTACAATGTTAGATCTTTCAAAAGATCAAATATGTGATGCATGACAACTAGGAAACTAAACTTGGTCCTTTTTTAAAGTTAAAAACATAGTTTCTACTACAAAGCCTCTTTAACTCTTATATATGGACCTTTTTGGTCCAACTAGAACTGCTAGTATATGTCGTAGAAAATATGCCTTTGTTATAGTGGATGAATTTTCTCGATTTACCTTGGTTATTTTTCAAAGTTATAAAGATAGGCATTAAGGAATTTTGAAGTTTTCTGCAAGAAGGTACAACGAGAGACATGTTCCTACATATTTTTGATAAGTAGGAATTTTGACCGCTTATTTGCACTCTTTTACTTGTGTTTTAGCTCAAAAATACTTAAAGGTATTTTTGGAAACTAACAAAATGTGCTTACAAAAATATTAGGAAACAAGCCAAAGAAGTCAAAACAGACTCAAAAACAAGTCAAAAGTGAACAAGAACCAAAACTGGGCAAAAACGCTAGCAGTGCAGGCCGCACAATTCTAGTGCGACCGCAGATTGAAGAATGATATAGTAGTGTTTTAGCCAACTCAGGGAGTGCGGATTGCACCAAAATTGCACGGTCGCAGGAAGTCAAGTGCGGCCACAGTCATTATTATGCGGACCATAAGATTGAAGATTCAGACAGTTGTTTCAAATCAAAAAATAGAAGAGTGCGTACCGCAATACTTTTGTGCGGCCGCATAACTAGAAGTGCGGCCGCATTGTAGACGATTGAATTTTATTTGAGTTTGGTTCCATTAAATTATTTGGACCACATGATAAATTCAAAGATGTGTCATCCCAAGCAATGATTACGGTCTAGAATAATTGAATTTATTATTTAAATCTAATATGCATATATGACTTTAATTAAAGAGACTGAGTTAATTGGGATGGTTCATCTTGTTGAGCTTCAAATGATAAGCCCAAAATCCATGCCACGTGTCAAATGACATGGCACGACAAGTCAAATCAAGGGCCACTAAAATCATGCCACGCGCATAAGTGATGTAGCATGCCAAGTCAAATGTAAGGACCAATCAAATGTCGTCAAATAATCAAATAACATAGTTCAACCAATTATGTGCAAGCTTATCACATATCTTTAGTGATAGGTGTGATGCCTCAAGTTGGCCAATCAAATTGGAGGAAAAATATGTGTGTTTATCACACGTTCCCTCCCCTATAACTATAAATAGGGGGTCTCCATAAGGCAAAAGGAAAAAAAGATACATATTAAAGCTCTCGTCTATAGTGGTGATTTGCAAGTCTTCCGCATAGCAAGCAGTCGTCGTATCCAAGGGGTGAGCCGCAAGTTTTCCATCCTTCACGTTTGTGATCAAAGCCTTGCTCCACACACATGGTCAAATCCCAGCAACAAGTGGTCCATCAATTCAAGAACAAGCAAAGCTCTCAAATTGACGGCCTTGAGGAGAAGAATCAGAGGATTACATCTTTTAAACTTAAGATAGTTCAAAGATTGTAACTCACATAAATTATTGAAATGCATATAATTTTATTTGTCGCTATATTTCTTGTCTTGACTATTATTCTCAGGAATGAAATTTTATTTTTTACAAATTTTGGCACGCCCAGTGGGACTATCTTTGCCTTTTATCTCTTCTCTCCAACAAGAAAAATCCAAGAACGCTAAAATGGCTTCAAAGAAAATCAACTCCAGTTCAACTTCCACCAAGGTTGCTAACTCCAGGTTCTATATTGATGTGGAGAGCATCCTTGATGTTACCTTTGGAAGGTTCGGACCAGTTACGAGGAGTAAAGCAAGTTCTTTAGGACAACAAGCACTTCAAGTGTCGTCCGTGTCTACCCCAGTTTTCAGATCTTCATCCTCAAAAGGAGCAAGATCTTCCACAAACACATGTGAATGAGGAAGCGATGTACCTGAAAAGATCAAGAAAACCCTTGCTCTACTCGACCTCTCTGGATCCAAGCACTCTGTTGTGAAGGAAGATGATGATGCTTCAAGTGATGGATCCTCCCCACTTACACCACATAGCATGAGCCGATCAAGGATCAATCTGTGTGAAAATCCATGCTACTCTCTATTGTCCACGACAATCATACAAGCCATGGTGACAAATACTTCATCCGTGGAGGAGCAGTTGGAAAACTTAACAGAAGCGATCACTGGCTTGACCAAATGCATGCAAAATCAAGAGGCTAAAATCAACAAGCTAGCAAATAGGGTGGGAAACTTGATGGAAGAAGAATCCACCCATGCACCCGGCAAGCTCCTAGAAGTTCTAGAGAGTGACTCTCCCCCAAGACAAGCAACATCCACTAAGGTTATCCCTGTCTCATCTAAAGGAATGATTTCGATCGATCAACTAAAGGAGTTCGTTTAAGAACAAATATGAAGTTGCTGCCAAATCTTCATTTACATATGTAAAGTCGTACACTGTAAGGGTCGATATGTTGAAGATGCCTGCTAGCTATCAACCTCTAAAGTTTCAACAGTTTGATGGTAAAGGTAACCCCAAGCAATATTTTATGCACTTTGTGGAGACGTGAAACAATGCTGGAACTTATGGAGATTACATCATCAAGCAATTTGTCCGCCCGTTAAAAGGAAATGCTTTTGGATGGTACACAAACCTCGAGGCTGGATCTATCGATAGCTGGGATCAACTGGAGCAAGAGTTCCTCAATCGCTTTTATAGTACGAGACGTACTGTGAGTATGATAGAACTTACAAACACTCGTCAACAAAAAGAGGAACCAGTTATCGACTTCATCAATCATTGGAGGAATGCAAGCATCAGCTGCAAAGACAAGCTTACTGAAGCTTCATGCATAGAGATGTGCATACAAGACATGCATTGGGGATTGTGCTAGATCTTGCAAGGTATCAAGCCTAGCACATTTGAAGAACTTGCAACTCATGCCCATGACATGGAATTGAGCATGGCCTCCGCTAGAAATGAAAGGCTACCCATCTATGAACCTCACAAAGGGAATGATAAGCAATAATTTAGGAAGTGGGAAAAGTTCATACCCAAGTCTGAAAGCAAAGAAGCTATGAATGTCAACACGTCACCTGCGAAGTTCACGATGAAGGTGAGTAAGAAGTAGAGTATGAAATCCACTTCTTTTCAAGATAAGCGAAGTGGAAAGTTGACTCTAAAAGAAATGCAAGAGAAAGAGTACCCATTCTTGGATTCTAATATGCCATCCATTTCGAAGAACTCCTTGAGTTAAATCTCATTGAGCTTCCGGAGTTGAAGCAACCAAATGAAGCTAGGAAAATAAATGGCCCAAATTATTGCAAATATCACTGACTTGTATGCCACCTGCTGGAGAAGTGCTTTGTCTTCAAGGACAACGTCATGGACTTGGCTCGCTAAAAGAAGATCATGATTGTAGATGAGAAAGCAAGCACAAACCAAGTCTCTATCACCTTTCCTCATTCAGAGCGGATGAATTATGTGGTTTTAGAAAAGGTAAAGATGAAGAATTACTGGAGAGTGACAAACCTGAAGTTAATCAACCTGATGATGATAAGGGTTGACATTGGTGACTCGTCGTAGGCACCACAAAAGGAGCTCACGAAAAGAGTCAATAGGCTAACCAACAAGGAAAAGGATGGTGAAAAGACCAATGAGACGGAATTTGAAGAAAGAAAAAATAGAAGTGCACCATCCTCAAAATCCACGACATCCAGTGACCTTGGATAAGCTTTTACCAAGTTGGTTCCGTACGAAGATTTCCCATGAGGATATTGAGGCCTCTTGTTACAATGCTGATAAAGGGGAAGAAAAAAGTGATGTCCTACCGTTGGCACCATCTTTGGAAAAGCTTATTGAGTCCACTCCTCAAGAAGTTAATTCTTGTAAGGAAGAAGTCACATTCATAAATGGCGATCTTCTGCTAGGTGACACTCTTCATAACCGCCCATTGTACCTGATTGGCTATATACGTGATGAAAAGGTTAATCGAATTTTGGTTGATGGAGGATCCTCAGTGAATATTTTGTCGATTCGCACTGTGAAAGAACTTGGTATTCCTATGAACGAACCCTCAGAAAGTTGTGTGATGATTCAAAGATTCAACCAAGGGGGGTAAAGAGCCATAGGTGCGATCAGGCTGGAAATCACCATTAAAGATATGTAATCAAGTGCATGGTTACGTGTGATTGATGCAAAAACTTCATACAACGTCTTGCTTGGAAGGCCTTGGATACATGAGAATAAAGTGGTTCCATCTACCTACCCTCAATGTTTGAAATACTATGAGGGTGAAGTCGAGAAGAAGATAGTTGTTGATGATGAGCCATTCACCGAGGCTGTCACACTTTGCCGATGCAAAGTTCTATTTGAAGAACTGCATTGTGAAGAAGATAAAAGCTGATGGTGGCATGAAAAACAAGAATGAGACTATTTTTTTTTGGATCAAACTGTCGTATATCATTAATATCAAAAAAATATTTACAATGTATCAAGATTGGCAGTAGTATGGACTGACTACTACACTGCTCAGTAATCTATTGTCTATTACTATCTATACACAAGTATGCAACTAAGTAAGCTATCTAAGGGTAAGAATTAAGCTTGCTCAATCCAGTCTTCCATTTCTTGCATTTCCTGCCTCTAAGGTGTAGAAGTGTTGCAATTTCTCGACATGTCAAGTCTTCTACAAAAGTTGCACCTTCAAAACGAATATGGTTCCTTTCCCTCCAAATGATAGCAATAGTGGTAACAAAAGCAGCTGCTGTGATATCATTCTTCCATAGCTTGCTTCTAGCCTTGCTAAAAATCTAGTGTACTTCATTTTCCCAGCATCCAATGGTCCTGGAGTGTCCCAGCCATACACAAATTCTCACCCATAATCTGTTGGTGATATAACATTCAAAAAATAGGTGTTTGAAATCCTCAACATGCTGCTTACAGAATGCACACAGTATTGGAACTTGTATGCCCATAATCTGTAATCTATTAACTGTGGGAAGCTTGTGCAGAGCAGCTAACCAGACAGTAAACTTGTGCTTAGGAAGAACATTAGTAATAATATACATTTTGTGAATATGAAACTTGTCCAGTTTGCAGACACTTTGCAGCCTGCATGTAAGAGTACCCTGCAACTGAGTATTGTTCATCACCAGGGTTCTACTGTCCAGGATCTTTTTGATCACCCAAGAGCTGGTAGTTGGTACAGCAACTGTATCAACATCCCTCTTCTTGATATAATAAGTATGCACCCATCTGACCCATAAACAGTCCTTTTTCCTAGCCAAATCCCATAATAATTTGACTATGGCTGCTTTGTTACAGACATCCAACCTCAGAGTATTAAGTCCACCAGAAGAAATAGGCTGACAAACCTTGTCCCAGGCAACTAATGCTCTTTTAGACAGTGTAGCTTTACCAGTCCAGAGATAAGTTCTGCATATTGCTTCTATAGTCTTCAAGACTTTCTTGGGTATAACAAACACTTGAGCCCAGTAAGTCTGCATTCCAAAGATCACTGACTTAATCAATTGAGTTCTGCCAGCATAAGATAACAGTTTAGCTGACCAACAAGTGACTCTAGCTGTAATCTTCTCAATAAGAGGCAAATAATGATGAATAGCCAACTTCTTTGAATCCAGAGGGACACCTAGGTATCTGAAAGGGCGGTGTCCTTCAGTGAATCCCAGAACTGCAATAATCTCTTTTCTGATATCCAGTGGAACTCCAGCCAAATAGATTGCACTCTTACTTACATTAGCCTGAAGGCTAGATGCTGCTGAAAATTGAAGGAAGGTCCTATGCAATATCTGGATGGATATTAAGTCTGCTCTGCAAAACATGAGCAAGTCATCTGCAAAACAGACATGGGATATGTTGAGTTTCCTGCACCTAGGATGAAAATTGAAATTCCCATCTTTATGCAGCTGCTGAAGTAATCTGTTAAGATATTCCATGGCCAAGACAAAGAGATAAGGTGACATAGGATCCCCCTGCCTTATGCCTCTCTTAGCAATGAATGGTTTAGTAAGGCCACCATTCATTACTAATGAGTATGAGACAGTTGAGACACAAGCCATAATCCATGCGGTAAACTTGGCTGGAAATCCCAGGGTTATTAAAATCTGCTTCAGAAATCTCCATTCCAGTGTATCATATGCTTTCCTTAGGTCCACTTTAAGAACACATCTAGGAGAGACACCTTTCCTAGAATATCCTTTGAAAATTTCATGGCTAAGTAGGATGTTATCCATAATACCTCTTCCTTCAATAAATGCAGATTGGGCAGGCCCAATCAACTCTCCAATCACAGCCTTCATCCTTCTAGTAAGGACTTTAGATATGATTTTGTACAGTGTAGTACAGCATGCAATAGGTCTAAAGTCCTTTACAGTAGTAGGAGTTTTAATTTTAGGCACAAGGGCTATTGCAGTGGTATTAATCATATGTGGAATTTGGCGGGTTTCAAAGAATTCCTCAGCAGCTGATAGTATATCTTGTTGCACCATCTCCGAGTTTAAAGTAAAGAATTCAATAGGAAAACCATCTACTCCTGGAGCCTTATCCTTTGGCATATCAGCTACAGATGCAGTAATCTCCTCCATAGTAACTGGCCTGATAAGAGCTCTCTGCTGATCAATTGTAAGGTATTTACCTTCCTTCATAATGCTGGTATCTACACAGGGAAGCTCAGGAGCATACTCCCCCATTAATGATTGAAACACCTTCAGAAATTCCTGTTCCACAGCTAGAGGGTCTGTTAGTTTTATACCTGTGTCAGTATAAATAGAAGTGACATTATTTTGGCCTGTCCTTATCCTCCATTGTGCATGAAAGTACTTTGTATTTGCATCACCACATTCAATCCATAGAGCTTTGGATTTCTTCCTCACTATTTGTTCCTCCACACTGTTCCATTTCTCAAGTTCTTCTAATATAACTCTTTCATCATTTATCAGTTCCTGTGAGAGAGGGTTACTTAGCAGCTGCATCTGAATACTGCCAAGCCTCTTTCTTGCCTGCACAATCTGCTTCTTGTAGGTTGCCATATGGTTAGTTATACCTTTGAGTTGTTGCTTCATTGCCTTCAATTTACTCCAAATCTGCTGCATTGGTGAGCCTATATAATCCTGCTCCCAAACTTGCTTAACAATGTCATGAAAATGAACATGTTCCATAACAGCACTGTATTGCCTGAAAGGTTTAGGATGTAGTGGTTTATAATCACCAAATTTAACCAGAATTGGGGAATGATCAGATACCAATGGATTCATGTAGTCAGCTTCCAAGTGTCCAAACTGCTGCAGCCATTAATTATTGCCCAGAGGCCAGTCAATCTTGCTATATACTCTAGTATCAGCATCTTGCTTATTTGTCCAAGTATAATGCTAACCTGTAGCTCTTAAAGCAGTAAGTTGTAAATCAGACATTGTATCTTTGAAATCTTTTACTTCATCCTCAGTAACTAGGGATCCAATTCTGTCCTCAGAGTTAAGGACACAATTAAAGTCCACACTAATTAGCCAAGCATCTTGATTGGAACCATGTATAGCTCTGAGATCATGCCACAGTTGAACTCTGAGAGGTGCAGTATTGTGACCATATATAACACTAAACTGGATTTTGATTTGTGTTCTTGTGTAATCAATAAAATAGTGAATAAGTTGATCTGTAAGAGAAGAAATATGTACTTGAATATAAGACTTCCACAATAACCAGATTCTTCCATTAGTAGCCTTAGAATAATTGCATTGCACCTTCCAATCCTTGGCCACCTTGTCCAGTATTTTCTTGGCTTTGTGCTCCTTTACTCTAGTTTCTATTACTCCCATGACATCTACTTTATTTACAATAAGGAAAATTTTTAATTCCTTCTGTTTATGGGGCTAATTAAGGCCTCTAATGTTCCAAGTAGCTATAATCATGGAAGGGGAGGGGGGAACACCTATAAGAGGGTCCTGGATCAATCTGTTGGACCCTATTACTTTCCACATTCATTGTTGCCTTTCCCTTGTCATAGTTGTCAGCCACTTGGTCAGTAACTCCATTACCTGTAGTGACAAGATCCCCTTGACACACAGCTTCAGGCATTGTAATCTGCTGAGAATTGGATAGGCTCTCATCTATTCTACTAGATTCCTGCACTACCTGATTGCCCAGCACATTATCTGTTACAATTTCCTCATGAGTTACCTGCACCTCTGCTACAGTTTGTTTGACCCGCCATTCAGTTTTGCCTAGCTGTTTGCCCTTTCCTTTCTGTCTAGGTAGTTTATCCAGCTGCTTCACTTCCTTGTGTTTATTGTTCTCAGCAGAATACCAGCAGTCAAAGATGTCATGCCCAAACTTCAAACAATGGTTGCAAAAGCAAGGCTTCCAGTCATACTCAACTGTCTGGATTTTTGAACCATAAGGAGTCTCAATTTCCAATTGGTCAGGCAAAGGATAAGCAGCATCTACTTCAACTAGAACTCTGGCAAATAAGATCTTCTCATAGTGTGCTATAAATTTATCAGTGTATAAGGGCTTGCCAATTGCACTGGCCATTTTGCTTAAAACTTCAGAAGACCAGTAGCCCACCGGAAGGCCAGGAAATCTAATCCAAATTGGAACAGTGCTAAGAACATTACTGTGAAAATAAAAATCAACCTCCCATGGTTTTAAAACCATCGGCTTATTTCTATAGGTGTAAGGACCTGATTGCAACACCAGATCTCTATCCTCAGTGCTATTAAGGAGAAAAATACAGTAGCCTTCAGCATGCATTAAAACCCGAGGTTTAGCAGCAAAGTTCCATACATGCATGACAAAGCTATCCATACTCCTCTCACTAGGATTATCACCTATTACAAATCCAATCAGTGCATTTTGCCAGTAATCCAACTGAGGTTTAAGGTCTTCCTCAGTAATCTTTACTACTTTTGTACCATTACGATCTGAAGGAGGCACAAAGGAGAGGATCTTACCCATATGTGCATCTCTATTACCTCTGACAGCTTCAGCAGCAGTTGGTACTGATTTAGCAGGTTCATTCACTTCAGAAAACTCTAATCTCCTCGCAATCGAGTTAATCAATTCTTCATTAACCTTCGGAGGTGTGTTGCTAGCTTCTTCAACCTCTGCATGTATCATCACTGGCGATTGGTACTTCTGTGGAAGGAAGTTCCCAAATGTCAGGGGTTCGAGTGTCGTAGTGACACCATGAGCAGGGGTGACGAGCTGGGGATGAGTTATTGTGGTCGTCAGAGCTGCATTTCGCCGGCGTCTGGCCATTTCCGGCGGAAATCGCACCTTGCTATTGTGCGCCGGGAAGGTCACTGTTTTATTGCGTAAAATACGCAGAAGATATACACACCAACGTGAATAAATCTCATAAAGGGGGTATTGCGTCTTATGGCGAGAAAGTAAGTCATACGCTCTAGTACGTCCCTAAAAGGAAGCAAGACGAGGGTGAATCATCTAATCTCTAAACCAAGATGCTATAGGAGTTAACTCTTCAGGTAAAACGAATTGGGGCAGTAAAGTTGTCCTCAAAACTGCTTGCAGGATTTGTAGCCCAAAATCATTGGCAGAATATGGCAGTCCCTACAAAGCGAACAGATAAAGGTTTTGATCCTAACGCTTACAAGCTATTTGCAAAAGCTGGATACAATCCCAATGAGCCATCAAAGTTAGCAAAACTCCCATCAGAAGATGCAATGAGGAAATCACGTGAAGGTTTGGGATACAAGCAATCGTCACCCGTGCGCGTCTCAATAAAAAGGGTGAGCATCAATTATTCCACTGTATAAGATGAATCGACAGCTTCTAACAGGCCTTCTGTCTTTGATCGACTTGGAAAATTGCCTGTGAGGACCTCTGTGTTTGAAAGATTGGGTACATTAAAGAAGGGAAACAAGTTCCATAGAAATATTCAAGGCATAAGAACACTTGCTTCACCCAAAATTCAGGAGATCTCTAAGGATTTCCAAAGTTTGGTTCCTTCCAGAATGAGATGACAAAAAAAACTCGTGGTTTCATGTGAAAGAAGTACTGAAGGTAAAACCATATGCTGTGGTCTACACTAAGGAACATGACGAGGATGTAGAAAGTGGAGGTTCTTCGTATCATGTTACTGTACAAGTTGAGAAATGAAGTTCCATCTTCGATAGAGGATAATGCGAAATTGGAGGATATTTCACCTGTTATCACATCTCCTTTAATAATGGGGACCCTCAATATGATGAAGATACGAAGGATGCTCCACCTGAACTTGAAGGAGTGAAAACGACAGTTGATGCCTTAAAAGAAGTTAACCCTGGTACCGATGAAGAACAAAGACCCACCTACATAAGTGTTTTACTAAAAGTTGATGAAGAGAGCACTTATATTGAGTTAATCTCGGAGTTTTGGGATGTCTTCGCTTGGAGTTACAAAGATATGCCTGGCTTGGACCCGAAAGTAGCAGTCCATCAGCTTGCAATCAAAAATGGTGCTTGCCCTGTTAAACAAGCTCAACGGCGCTTTAGGCCAGACTTGGTTCCCTTGATTAAAACCGAAGTTAACAAACTCATCAAAGATGTCTTTGTTTGTGAAGTTAAATACCCAACATGGGTTTCAAGTATTGTCCCTGTAAGGAAGAAGAATGGCTAGATTCGAGTGTGGATTGACTTTAGAGATCTCAACAATACATGTCCGAAAGATGAATTTTCGCTTCCTATTCCAGAGCTCATGATCGATGCTACTACTAGTTACGAGGCAATGTCTTTAATGGACGGTTCATCGGGCTATAACCAAATACGCATGGCACCAAAAGATGAAGAGCTTACTGCATTCTGTACCCTAAAGGGTGTTTATTGCTACAAGTTAATGTCTTTTGGCTTGAAGGACGCTGGTGCTACATACCAAAGAGCTGTGTAGAATATTTTCGATGATCTTCTCCATAAGAATGTTGAATGCTATGTTGACGACTTTCTGGTAAAATCAAGAGAGAAGGACAACCACTTGGAGGACTTGAGGATGGTATTTGAATTGCTCTAGAGGTACCAATATAGGATGAATCCATTGAACTGCGCCTTTGGAGTTACTTCTGGAAATTTCCTTTGTTTCATCGTCTGACATAGAGGGATCGAAATTGATCAAGCCAAAGTTGATGCCATTTTGAAAATGCCCGAGCCTTGGGATATCAATGAATTGAAAAGTCTACAAGGAAAATTAGTGTACCTTAGGAGATTCATCTCGAACCTAGCTGGGAGGTGTCAACCATTCAGTCGTCTTATGAAGAAAGGTGTCCCTTTCAAATGGGACCAAGCATGCAGTAGTGCCTTTGAGAGCATAAATACTACTTGATTAAGCCTCCAGTTTTAGCAACCCCCATACTTGGAAAAGCCGTTGATACTATACATTGCGGAATAAGAAAGGTCCATTGGAGCACTGTTGGACCAATAAAATAGTGAAGGGAAAGAAAACTCTCTTTACTACTTGAGCAGGATGATGACACCAAACGAGTTGAATTATTCGCCACTTGAAAATTTATATTTAGAACTAGTCTTGCCAATTCAAAAGTGGAAGCACTACTTTCAAGCTCATACCGTTCATCTTGTTTCTATGGCAAATCCCACAAGTTCGTGATGTCAAAACTTGTTCTTAGTGATCGATTAGCGAGGTGATACTCCAATTGCAACATTTTGAGATTTTAAATCCCTCAAAAGTCTATAAAGGAACAAGCATTAGATGACTACTTGACAGATCATCCAATACCTGATGACTGAGAGCTAACCGACGAACTACCTGATGAGAATGCAATGGTCGTTGAAGTTCAACCTCCATGGAAGAAGTACTTTGATGGTGCTGCACATCGTGGAGGAGCTAGTGCTGGCGTAGTATTTTCACTTCCCAAGGTGAAGTCTTGCCCTACTCCTTCACCTTAACACAACTCTATTCCAACAATATTGCTGAGTACCAAGCACTAATACTTGGGCTTGAAATGGTCATTGATGTGAAGCAATTGCAATTGCAAGACTTTGGAGACTCCCAGTTAGTGGTCAATCATCTTTTAGGTAGTTACGAGGTCAAGAAGCCTAAACTACGCCAATATCATTATTACTCTAAAAGTTAATAGAGTGGCTAGGTGATGTGACTATTCAGCACGTGCCAAGGAAAGACAACAAGAAGGTGGATGCTTTAGCTGACCTAGCTTTATTGCTAACCCTACCTGATCAAGCGCAAGTTACTGTCTGCCAAAATTGGGTAGTACCGCTGCCAAATGAGGCTGCATGTGAAGAAAATGAACTCAAGCATCTTGTCGCTGTTTCTGAAGTCGAGAAAGAGGAACGGCGACAACCCATTATCGACTACTTGTGCTATGGGATGCTTCCAAAAAATTTGCGGAGAACAATTGAAATCCGTCGTCGTGCACCTCGCTTCCTTTACTAAAAGATACCCTATAAATAAGATCAATTGAAGGAGTACTCTTGCGATGCTTAGGGGTAAATGAAGAACTCCAAGCTTTGCAAGAAGCGCATTTGGAATTGACCAAAGCTCCACTTCCATATAAAAAGGATGGGATATTATTGGCTAACGATGGTAAATGATTACGTGGATTATGCTCGAAGATGCAAGGCTTGTCAATTCCATACGAATTTTATTCATCAACCTTCTGAAGTGTTGCACCCGACTATGGCATCCTGGCCGTTTGACGCTTAGGGATTTGATGTTGTTGGACCACTGCCAAAGTCCTCTGGTGGGCACCTATACATCCTGACTGCAACCGACTACTTCTCAAAATGGGCTGAAGTTGTTGCTCTTAAGGAAGTAAAGAAGCAAAATATTGCAAATTTCATCGGAGTAAACATTGTTTATCGCTTTGGAATTTCTCTTTACATAATAACAGATAATGGAAAGTCATTCGATAATAGTTTTATGAATAAGGTTTGTGATCTCTTTGGCTTCAAGCAACGTAACTCTTCGATGTACAATGTTGCCGCCAATGGTCTAGCCGAGGCATTCAACAAAACTCTATGCAACTAGCTAACGAAAGTCGTCTCCAAATGCAAACGAGATTGGAATGACCATATGGAAGAAGCTCTATGGGCATGTAGGAGGACTCACCGCACGCCAACACAAGCAACTCCTTAATCACTCGTTTATGGAGTCGAAACCGTCTTGCCACTTGAGTGTCAAATACCTTCATTATGATTGGCTATTTAAGAAGGGATCACTGATGATGAAAATGCTTGGTTTCGATTAACAGAGTTGGAGGCTCTTGATGAAAAGAGGTTGGAAGCTCAACAAAGTCTTGAATGTTATCAAGCTCGATTGTATTGCACCTTCAATAAAAGAGTTCGCCCGATATCGTTTCAAGTAGGAGATCAAGTCCTTGCCATACGAAGACCCATAATTACTTCCCATAAACCTGTTGCAAAGTTCATTTCAAAATGGGATGGGCCATATGTTGTACAAGAAGCTTACTCAAGTGGGGCTTACAAGCTGGTTGATGCAGATGGCATGAGAATTGGCCCTATCATTGGCAAGTTTTTGAAGAAGTACTATCCTTGAAGTTGCAATGCTCCTTGATGCACTCCTAGCCCACATGAGTCTAAACTGTGTACTGCTAGAAAAAGAGAAGTCTGCTAGGTTGAAAACCTCGTGAAAGGCGGCCTAGGAAAAAATTTAGGACATAAGAAAAAAGAAAAAAAAACTCATCCCTTTGAACTACGTTATGACTTGATCCATTTCACCGAGGTACGTAGGCAGCTTATACTTTCATTCTAAGTTCAGTCGCATGAGTTTTAAAAAAATAAAAGTTTAGCATCATTGGATCATTACATTAATTTTTCCAAGTGTAAAGACACATATCTATAAGGAAAATGAGACGATTTGCATTGAAGTATAAAAGATGTTTGACCACTTCAATAGTACAAAAGATGATATATCCAAAAAATATAGAAATAATACGAACTAGACATTTTTCTATACAAAAGATCATAAACTAGGCATTGTTGCTGATGCATCAAAATGCTTTTTCTAAGTCTATATGACGTCTCCACATCTAA
Organism: Nicotiana benthamiana; assembly: GCA_034376525.1. Lineage (NCBI taxonomy): Eukaryota > Viridiplantae > Streptophyta > Magnoliopsida > Solanales > Solanaceae > Nicotiana > Nicotiana benthamiana. The sequence continues at coordinate 118,214,729 of CM067326.1, forward strand.
TGCCATTTTCAATTGTTGGTTGAAGGTCCCAATCACCATGGGAGTCGCCATTGATGAGCTTCAAGACTATCAACAAATCAAGTACAATAGTTGGTCACCTTGGTTTGATATTTGGACTCTTTGAGCTTCTTTGCAAGTATGAAAAAGAAATAAATGAAGAGATAAGATTTGTGATGCATATAGCCAAAGCTACTACACGCAAGACTGTGGAGTCAATTTCAAGAAGAAAAAAACAATTGTAGGAAAAGTCAGAGAGCATGGAGCTGGAAAACAGGCTCGACAGCTGCGAGATCAATTTTGGAAAACTACTGCAATCCATCTTGATGACGTTTTGCTCCTAACATTTTACATGTTGTATATTTGGTTGTCTAGTTTATAATAACACAAACCTCTTGCAATTTGGAAGCCCCTAGCTCAAGATATGATTTTTTTTTTTGCCGGAACCACACGAATCTGAAAGTTATTGCAGCTAGGTGGACTTTGAGAATTTTTTGTTTCTAGCTCTGAAAGAGTTCTGCCACGAAAATCTTAGGTGTTGCAGATCTCTGAGTGTACTTTCTAAGGCGCAAGCGGATCTCAATTCGGAGTCTTCTAGCTTGAGATATGAATCATTCGACAGGAGTTCCTAAAGCAGAAACAAATGCAAGGCGGACATCAGGAACGACTTCAAAATAATATCGCGGCCAATCTAAAAGGAGTTCTGCCTCAATATTTTCAGGTGTTGTAGGTGTCGAACTTATCGTTTCGATGTTGCAGGCGTCTTGGAATTCCGATACCCATAGCTTGAGATATGTGCATTCCAATAACAGCATGCAGTGCTGTAAAGCCGAAATGAAAGATTTGTGCATCGCCTTCAAAAGTTCATTCCGGCTTGTCCTATTGCAAGTTTTGATTTTGCAAAACCAAGCGGATTGCAGTTTGGACACTCCTAGGTCGAGATACAGGATTTTCAATGCAAGCATGAAATTCAATGAAGTCAAAGTAGCAGAGACGTGCCGAGTGCTTGCTCGCCGGAGTTGAAAAGGCCAACTCCAAGCCTGTTCCGCGGCCAATCTGCAAGAATCATGAGTTTCGCCACATGCGCGCTTGCATAGAAGAATACGATTGCTCCAACTCCAAGCCTCTTCCGCGCCAATCCGATGAGAGGTGCCACATGCTCGCTCTTCAAGGATGAACTCGGTCTTCATCTTCGGCATGACCATGGATTTTGAAGGTAAGATGCCAAAGGACCAGACTTATCGCAATTCGGATTCACCAAACAAAAGAAAGTACACGAGTTTGAAAGTTTACTGCGGTTAGGCCAACTTCAAGAATTTTCTGTTGATAGCTAAAAGGGAGTTTTACTATGGAAATCATATGAGTTGTAAGCCTCTGAGTGTAATTTCTAGTGGAGCAAACGGATTTCAATTCCGATTCCCCTAGCTAAAGATACATTGTTTTCTTCTGAAAGTACGCGAATTGGAAAGTCACTGCGGTTAGGACAACTTCAACTGTTGACAGTTCGAAAAGAGTTTTGCTATGAAAATCATATGAGTTGTAAGCCTCCGAGTGTGCTTTCTAACGGAACAAATGAATTTCAATTCCGATTACTCTAGCTCAAGATACATTATTTTTCGCTGAAAGTATGCAAATTGGAAAGTTTACTACGGTTAGGCCAACTTCAAGAATTTTCTGTTGACAGCTTGAAAGGAGTTTTACTATGGAAATTGTATGAGTTTTAATCCTCTGAGTTTAATTTCTAAAAGAGCAAGCGGATTTCAATTCCGATTTCCCTAGCTCAAAATACATTCTTTTTTGCTGAAAGTATGCAAATCGGAAAGTTCTCTGCGGTTAGGCCAACTTCAAAAAACTTTTGTTGATAGTCCGAAAGGAGTTTTGCTATGAAAACCGTAGGAGTTGTAAGCCTCTGAGTTTGCTTTCTTACGGAGCAAATGGATTTCAATTCCGATTACTCTAGCTCAAGATACATTTTTTTCGCTGAAAGTACACGAATTGGAAGTTTATTGCAGTTAGGTCGACTTCAAAAACATTTCTATTGACAGCCCAAAAGGATTTTCACTATGAAATTCGTATGCATAGTAAGTCCCTAAGTTTACTTTCTAATGGAGCAAACGGATTGCAATTCCGATTCCCCTAGCTCAAGATACATTATTTTTCACTGAAAGTACACGAGTTTGAAAGTTTACTGCAGTAAGGTCGACTTTGAGAATTTTCTGTCGACAGCCCCGAAGGAGTCCTAATATGAAATGCATACGTGTTGAAGGTCTCTAAGTTTAATTCCTAACAGCACTGGCGGATCAGAATTCCGACACTCCTAGCTCGGATATAATGTTCTACGCTGAAAGTATGCAAACCTGTAAAGTTACTGCAGTTAAAACCAATTCAAGAAACTACTGCAACTAAATCTAGAAGGAATTTTGATATGAAATCTGACTTAGAGATTAGCTTCAGGAATCAGCTTGGACAACGCGGAAGGAATTTCAAGGCGCATGAAGTGAATGACAGATGTTGTAATAGAAAATAACTCTGCCGCACGCGATCTTCACCGCCTCTCCAGCATCATATCATGAAGATTTTGCTGTGTACTATTTTCTGAACTTGGTGTAGGTTTTCAATACAAACAGACGCACTGCGAAGTCCCTAAAAAATATGTGAGCAAGTCGTCCAGTTAAGAAGTCATCAAATAGGTGCATCCAGTAAAAAGTCACCTAAATATGTTTGTCACCGAATGGAGTCCATGGCTCGCGTTCGGGAATGGTCATTCGACTGAAGCTTCCATGAGTAGCTGGCTGCAACAAAAAAAAAACAACTTTTCCAATGAAGTTGAAACTGAACTATTAAAAAAAGGAATTCTTCTGAGAATCATAAAAAGTGCAGCAGTGTTTCAAGCCAAAAGACGTGTAACCGAGCTCAAGTACTGCGACGCTAAAAAGTGTAGCAGCATTTTTCGGCAATATCTCCAACAACGGAGCAAAGAATCTGAAAAGCAACTTTGGTCGTTCAATGACCTATGCAATCTGATATTTTCTTCTCTGTCCTTTACAAGGCCAGCAGCAGCCCTTTTTATACAAAATACAATGGCAACCAATTCCTAACTTGTAGGATGTGTATTGAACTAGGATTCTATCATATGTGTATTGAACTAGGATTCTATCATGATCCTTAACATGTAGGATTTATATGTAACTAGGATTCTATAATATTATCTCTAATATTATCTCCAATACCCCCCCTCAAGTTGGAGCATACGGGTTACAAATGCCCAACTTGCGAAGTAAAAATTCAAACTTGTCTCTTCCCAAGGCCTTAGTGAATATATCAGCTAGTTGTACCGTAGTCGACACATATGAAGGTTGAATAGTGCCAGCAGTAATCGAGTCCCGAATAAAGTGACAATCTGCCTCAATGTGTTTCGTTCTCTCATGAAACACTGGATTTTGAGCAATGTATAACGCAGACTGACTATCACAATAAAGATGCATCCCACTCTTGTGTTCAACACCCAAATCCCCTAAAAGTTGTTTTAACCATTTTAATTCACAAGTCAATGCAGCCATAGAACGATATTCTGCTTCGGCAGAGGAACGAGAAACCGTATGGTGTTTCTTAGTTTTCCATGAGACAGGAGACAAACTAAGAAGAACAAACCAACCACTTAAGGACCGTCTGGAAATAGGACAACTAGCCCAATCTGAGTCACACCAACCTTCAAGCTGCAATGCACTATCCGATCTCAACAATATACCTTGTCCTGGGTGTTTCTTCAAATACCGAACAACACGCAATGCAGCTTCCCAATGTTCCACTCGCGGAGCCTGCATGAACTGAGATAGTATGTGGACCGAGTATGCCAAGTCAGGCCTAGTGACAGACAAATATATCAAACGACCAATTAGTCGACGATACTTCTCTACATCTTGCAACACATCTCCTCTCGCCAGGGCTAGTTTGTGATGTTGCTCCATTGGGAAATCTGCAGGCGAGGAATCAAGCATACCTGTTTCTGTAATGATGTCCATGGCATATTTGTTCTGACAAATAAAAAATCCCTGTTTGCTACGAGCTACCTCCAAACCCAAAAAATATTTTAAAAGACCCAAGTCTTTCATCTTGAAACAGTTCCCCAAGTATTGTTTAAAATTGAGCATAGCAGATTTATCATTACTTGCAACAATCAAGTCATCCACATATACCAGCACATTTAACTGTGTTTTACCTTTCAACAAAGTAAATAGGGAATAATCAGAATATGACTGTTTAAAGCCATAAGTTTTCAAAGCTGTTGCGAGCTTGGCAAACCAACATCGGGGAGCCTGTTTCAAACCATACAGTGACTTTTTCATCCTGCAAACTCTGCCACAATTTATATTATCAAAACCAGGAGGAATTTTCATATATAATTCCTCTTCAAGATCTCCATGGAGGAATGCATTATGCACGTCCATCTGATGAACCTCCCAGTTCTTCACTGCTGCTACTGCTAGAAAAGTACGAACAGTTACCATTTTAGCTACCGGAGCAAATGTCTCATTGTAATCCAAGCCTTCAATCTGATGATGACCAAAAATGACCAAACGAGCTTTCAATCTTTGCAAGTGTCCATGCTCGTCATACTTCTCTTTATATACCCATTTGCTTCCGAGGGCCTTTTTGCCGGGAGGCAAGTTAACAAGTTCCCAAGTACCTTGTTCCTCTAGAGCCTTAATTTCATCTGCCATTGCCTTTCTCCACCCCTCGTGTCTCATAGCTTCTTTGAAATTTCTTGGCTCATTCCCTACTGAAATAGCTGCAATATAGTTTCTATGTTTTTGAGAAAAATTGTGAGAATCAATGAAATGTGTTAATGTAAAGACCATACCTGAGGGAGATGTTGTCACGGGAATAACCGGAGGCGGAGATGGACGTTTATTATTTCGCACAGTGGTCACAAAGTCACGATATTTCACATTTGCATACTTAGTACGCATTCCCTTTCCCATAGCATCACCTTGCTCGCGCACCACAACCCGCTCATCAACAAGCTGTGGTTCACTGACCACAGGCTGCGTTACAGCAGCCTCCTCGCCACCAGCAGCTACCGCGCCACTGGCAGCCTCCTCACCACCAGCAGCTGCCTCGCCACTGGCAGCCTCCTCGCCACCAGGCTGGGCAGGCTGTGCAGCTGCGGCACCAGCACAAATGTCCTCATCAACAGCCCCCCTAACTCGTAGTCCACCCTCATAGCACTCATCTTCATCGTCACTTAACACACAATCCCCCTTAAACGAGGCCGGAGTTGGATTAGATGTCACACTATTGCTAGTTATGAAAGGGAATTCATGCTCAAAGAATTGCACATCACGAGACACAAATCGTTGGTTAGTTTCTACATCAAAAACTTTCCACCCTTTTTTCCCAAAAGGATATCCTAAGAAAACACATTTCCTACTACGACTTGCAAATTTATCCCCTTTTCCCCGTTGATCATGAGCATAACACAGGCATCCGAAAACTTTGATGTGGTCATAAGAAGGGGTTTTATTGAACAAAATTTCAAAAGGAGTTTTATGTTTAAGCAATCTAGAAGGGGTACGGTTAATCAAATGACATGCGGCTTGAACACATTCCCCCCAAAATTGAAGCGGTAAATTTGCCTGAAATCTTAAAGCTCTGGCTACATTCAATATGTGTTGGTGTTTTCTCTCAACCCGCCCATTTTGTTGGGGGGTACCGACACACGAGGACTCAAATATTATTCCATTAGCCACAAAATAATCATTCAGATTATTAAACTCTGTTCCATTATCACTCCGGACTATTTTAATGTCACAAGAAAACTGACGTTTAATCAAAGCAATAAACGAAAGAAACAAGTATTCAACTTCCGGTTTATTGCTTAACAAATATGTCCACACACTTCTAGAAAAATCATCGACGATGGTCAAAAAATAACGAGATCCACACAAAGAGGGTGTCCTGTAAGGCCCCCATAAATCAATGTGAACCAATTCAAATAAACGACTAGCTTTACTATTGCTAATTGGAAAACTATTCCTATGTTGTTTTGCACGAGGACAAATATCACAGGATTTATTTTTAATGTCTCTAGTAGAACCACTCACAAACGGAAGATGTTGTAGAACTCTTCCCGACGGATGTCCCAACCGTTGATGCCATAACTCTGCAGAACTACTTCGATCAATCTTCAAAGCTTTCACCCCTGGAACCCCGCGGAAATAATAAAGTCCATCCACCCGATCACCCGCTCCAATCACCTTCCTCGTCGCTAGGTCCTGTATAACACACAATGTTTTAGTGATTTGCAAAGTACAATTTGATTCATCACATAATTGTGAAGAAGAAATTAAATTGCAGTTTAATTCTGGAACATAGAGAACATTTTTAATAGTCAATCCTCCTTCCAGTTCCACCGAACCCTTCGAAGAAGCATTTGCACATCGGCCATCCGGTAAACCTACCGGATAATGAGACACACGGACCGCATTAATCAAAAGAGACGCATCACATGTGACATGATTTGATGCGCCGGTGTCGATTATCCAATCAACATCTTGCTTACCATGGAGTTTTGGCTTGAGAGTATTAAGATGGTCTAGGAGTTGCTGAACCTGAGCCGCGGAAACCCCCGCAAGAGCTGAGCCATCAGCGTGAGTAGCAGGCTGCTGCGTTCCTTGAGCAACAGACCCTCCTGTCTTGTTTGCACGAGCAGGAGGTGGTCGCAGTCCACGACCTGCTGTACCTACTGCACGGCCCCCTCCGCGAGCCGAACGTGCTACCACGACCATTACCACAGCCTCCTCGAGGCCTATCACCCCACCAATCCGGGTATCCATGAAGCTGAAAGCAAGAGGCTTCGACATGCCCCTCACGATTGCAATAGGAACAAAGTTTATCCGAATTATCAGGTCGATTAAACTTTGGTCGCGGGTCAGATTGCACCTTGAAAGCCATGACGCTTTCTCGATTAGAGGCCACTGTATCGGCCGAGCTTAGCCTCTCTGCCTGAATAATTTGCTGATATGATTTGTCCACCCCCGGAAGAGGGTCTTGAGCAAGAAGTTGTCCTCGGATGGAGGCAAACTTGTCATCCAAACCAATCAAAAAATGATGTACGTAGTCATCTTCCCGCAATTTTTCCACCTGGGAAACAATATTACATGAACAATTCCCACAAGAACACGACGGAACAGTGATATACGTGTGGAGTTCATCCCAAATTTTGGCCAGACGACCAAAATACATTGCAACAGATTCATTTTTCTCCTGCCTACACAAGCCTAAAGAGAGCTTCAATTGACAAATCCTAGTGCCATTGACAACACAAAAACGATTTTTAAGGTTTGTCCATAGCAAGTGAGCATCATCATATTCACCAATCGTAGAACGAATAGACGGTTCTAGAGTATTGGTAATCCAAGAGACCAACATTGAATGAACGACCTCCCAATCCTCTCGCTTCTGGACATCAGTAGGCTTCACAATCGAGCCATCAACAAAACCAAACTTTCATTTGGCCTTCAACGAGGTCTTGATCGCCCTCGCCCACTCATCGTAGTTTTCACCACGAAGCTGAATAGGAGTGATGATATTTCCTGGACCATCACTTGAGCCTAAGTGATAGAGTAAATCGACCTTGGGTACTGAGGTGTCTTGCGCAGCTGCCATGACAGCGAAGTTGGAGGGGAAAGAGAAAAAAAAAAAAAAAAAATTATGTGATAACTCTTTCTCAATTATACGTGATTAATGAATAATACGTATAAGGAATTGAAAAAAACTAGGCTCTTGATACCATGTTAAAACAATATGATCAATATGCAATCTGATATTTTCTTCTCTGTCCTTTACAAGGCCAGTAGCAGCCCTTTTTATACAAAATACAATGGCAACCAATTCCTAACTTGTAGGATGTGTATTGAACTAGGATTCTATCATATGTGTATTGAACTAGGATTCTATCATGATCCTTAACATGTAGGATTTATATGTAACTAGGATTCTATAATATTATCTCTAATATTATCTCCAATAGAAGCAGCGATTAACAAACATAGGGTGCAACTCTGACCAGCAACACACAAAAAATGGGAATTATACAAAAGTGTAAAGACGGAGAATCGGCCAAGCAAAGAATCTGAGTGTCATATGTTTTAGAAATAAACTGTTTCAGAACTATGACACCAGTTAGTTTTTCTCGATTAACCTCGATATACCTGTATAATTCATCCATGCCATAATTCACAGGAAACTCAAAATTCAGTGAGACAATGCAAATAAAAAGAAGGTACTTTTATTGCTCTAAGAAAAGAAATATCAATACATGATATCCGTTTAAAAAAAAGGGAAAGATGCAGGGGATCCTAAATAAAAAAAAATAAAATCTAAAGCTACGGAAAAGGTTTGAAGCTAAGGATTTGCTGGAGACTTGTTTTAACCTGCATCTTTCAAGAGGGACAGTTTCTCTGCTTCATCATCCGACAACGGAACGTTCGCCTCAATGGTATAAATCTCGCCTTCGGTAACGGTGATTTCTTGTTGACTTTTGGACAGCTTCTCTTGTTGTTTATTCAGAAGCACGATGATATTCTTCTTTATAGAGGTCATGGCTGCTTATTGTGTCTCTGACACTCACAATAGCCACTTGAAGTCTGTCAGCGGACTCATTTGCCTTCCCATATTCCAACTTCGCATCATCGAGGCATTGTTGTGCATTAGAGAGTGAATCTTGGTGTAATTCACTACTCATCTTGGACGATCTTAAAGCATCATACTCTGTATAAGTCTTGAAGAAAGGTTCAATTAGATCCTCTAAAGTAGAAATATCAATGATATTCTCTCTTCGTATCTCCGTAAGAGTCAAACTAATACTTGCCTCCAACTTCATAAAGCTGTCCGTAGAATCTACAGAGAACTCCTTGATCCACTCACACAATCCACGCCACATCACAGAAACAAAATTTGATTTGGCTCGAAAAATAGTCTCATGCGGCTCCTTGCTTGAAGCACCAGGCATTAATGGCCATGATGAAGGCCTGAACGATTTCGGATGCATGACCTTAGTTGTAGCAGCGGCAACTTCACTCATCACAGCTGGTTGTATAACTTTCTATGAACTAGAGAAGAAGAATATAGCTTTCTAGGTGGAATTGACTCCTCCAAAGAAGCTCCACCCATACCATGATCCTTAGAACCAATTGGTGATTTGTGGGAGCTCTTTGTGGTCATACCAAGATCATCTATGTCGGCAAAGAAATCCTCAATAATGTCACCCCCAAGCTCATCATTGTGTAATTCTTGAAGATCCGACTGAAGAAAAAAAATATATAGAAGAAGAAAATGCTGTTAGTATTCAAAAAAAAAGGAAAAGAAAAAATGTAAAGTGACAGGAATACAAACAGGAAGAAATCTACTTGTTCTGATAATTCAGGGAATGGCATTGTTAAGCCCGCATCCTCATCCACAAAGGCATCATCCTCAATAATGATGGTATCTAAGACAACAGTACCGCAACAGTCGTCACCCAACTCCTTCGCATTCTTGTTCGGACGGTTCCAATGGTGGTCTTCGCTGGATTCACTCTCTACTGGACTGGAAGGTGTAGTAATATCTCCAATACCATTTAACGAAACGGAAAGATGATTTTTATCTTCATAAAGTGGCATAAGGTTGGGCTCTCTATCATTATCTTGGTTTGACGAAATTGGGTGCTCCTTCCTTTTGTAAGAGTCGCTGGGTACCTTGGGGGTAGTAGCAGTTGTCTTCAAGGCCAATGAAAGTCGCCTAACTTTCTTTTTCGCTGGTGCATCCACATCCTTCATGAATTTGGACATGGAAAGGGTCTGGGCTGCTTGCGGAAGGTCATTTGACTTTGTCTTAGGCTTGGAAGAAGGAGAAGGTAGCTTTACTTTCAGTCTACTCGGAACCCCTTTGGATCGCACATGCACTTGATTTTGCCTTCGACTTGTCGAAATAATATGAGGACACTTTTTTGAAGGATCTAGTCGATGTATTGGCCACCAGTCTCTGTACTCACGAGTCATTAAAGGCACATCATTTACCGAAAGTATTGGCACAATGAATTTTGAGGAGGTGCCAAAACGTGTGGATGAATCCCAAAGTTGCACTAGTGCCTGCAACATACCATCATAGGACTGCTCCATAAGATCTCCAGGGATGTCTTGGCAAAAACCAAACTGCCTACTAAATTTGTGAGGGCTGTAGGACTCCATGGTAAAAGTAGCATCATGCCTAAGGGTGAGATAGCTAGAGCGAAGAGATATAAAAAATTCGCTGAAAGAATCTGAAAATTTGCCATTGTTTGTAAAGTGTAACTCTTTGTCGCGCAGCAATGCCAAATGGTGGAGTTCATAGGCATCATCACGTTGGATTAACCTTCGAGCATCAGAAACGTTGAAATATTTAGCAATCTTCTTGCCTGAAATTTTGCATAAGGGTAATCTTCGGTGTGTGTGATTAACACGATGGAGGGTCTCAAAATACTCTCCCATCCAGCCATACACATAGTGTATGGGGAAAATTACACCACTTGCAATCAGGTCATTGGAAGTGGAGAACTGCCTCAAGCCACGGTATATGCTAGAATTTTACTCCATGAGCTATTAAGCTTGCAACTTTAAAAACACTAGCATGAATGTGGTCAACCTTCTTATTTGGAAGCACAAACTTACAAAGCCAACATGCAAGGAAATCTGCCAAGTTAGTCTCATTTATAAGAGACTCCTCCACACCTAGCTCTAGAAAGGGGGCACTTCTCCTTATCTGTTCATGGTAGAAAGGTTTTATCTATGCATCCCGAAGGATTATGATTTTGCCTCGGCTTGGTGGTCCTCACCTTTGACGTCTTTTGTGGAGGCTCAACATACTTGATGGGCCCTCTAAACCAGAACCCCACCCAATCACGGACAGAGACCTCATGAAATTCCCCTTTTTCAAGTATGTGGAACGCTGACAACAAGTATAAGCAGCTTTCTGGGAGGAATGGCTTTGCTTGATGGTCCATATCTGTCAACTCCGTCGCCGAAGGAACTACTTGGTCATAAAAGGACCCATGCACGGAAAGGCCTCCAATGGTTCGCAGGTCTCATAGAGATATAGATAATTCTCCAATGAAGGTAACAAATGTGTTGGTGGAAGGATGCCAAAGCTCACAAGAGGCTTGAAGCACGTTGTCGTTATAATCGTACGTAAACAATGAAGTGTATATGGCATCGTAGACCTTCAGATCTTCCAAAAATATTTTGTGGCGGGAAAGCACATCTTCTACCCACTCCCAGTAGCCGGGTGTGTAGCAAACCTTGCCAAAGCCAGTGGGGGGAACATTCCAAGTGTGGAAGCCTCCATCGCGATAAGAAAACTCAGACGACGCGACTTCCCGATGAGTTGCGGACTTTAAAATAGGAACCTTCATGTTAGTGACCTCGCCTGAAAATTCACCCATAACATCTTTGGCCTCCCTTGTCCACCATTCTGTAAGATGAAGAGATGTGGCAGGCAGCTTCCTAACTAGAGGGAAGGAACCAATAACTGGAGGACGAACTTCCAAGGTAAGAACTTTATCGAACTGATTTTGCTCATCGCTCGTGATTTCAAGATGAGGGTGCAGCTTATTATGGTCATGAAATTGCATCTTGATTGCTAGAACTCAAGGTCGTATACGCTGCACGAAAGGAATTGAGGAAGAAGATTAACATTCTTGAAGCATGTAACACGATGAATTGAAGTGTTAGTATTTGGTGTAAAAGTAGTCCCAGAATTTTAGTCTTCAAAGGATCAAGAAGTGCTTGATTTCGGGCTTCTTACATCAAGATACAAGCTATCTAGTGAGCGAGCGTAAATCTAGAGATGCAATATAGCAGGATCTCAACTCTAACAACAACAACAACAACCCACATAATCTCTGGGTGGGGTTTGGGGAGGGTAGTGTGTACGCAGACCTTACCAAGGGTAGGGGTAGAGAGGCTGTTTCCAAATAGACCCCCGGCATCCTTCCCTCCAAGAACTTCCCACATTGCTCTTGGAAAGACTCGAACTCACAACCTCTCGGTTGGAAGTGGGGGTTGCTTACCATCAGAGCAACCCCTCTTGTCTAACGGATCTCAACTCTAAATTTTGGAATATTACCTGGGTAAATCTATTAGTTTCTGGTCGTGATTTTAGTCTATGTTGAAGCTCCATGAGTCTACTTTGCACTGCTGCAAACCGTTCATGATTTCGGTATCCCTTCAAAAAGTTATTATGTTTCTCGTGATGGCACGCAAATCTGAAACCATCAGCGAATTCGAAGTAAGAACCTGATTTCGAAGAGATTACTTGAACAAATCTATGATCTATGTGATCGTGATTTTCGGATATGTCGAAACTTCACGAGTTTACTATGCAGTTCCGCAAACGGTTCGTGATTTCAGTATTCCTTCAAAAAGTTATTGATTTCTCGTGATCACACGTGAATCTAAAACCATCAGCGAATTCGAAGTAAGAACTTGATTTCGAAGAGATTACCTGAACAAATCTACGAGCTACGTAATTGTGATATTTGGATATATCAAGGCTCTACGAGTCTACGTTCCAGATCCACTAGCCGTTTAAGATTCAGGTGCTCCTACAACAAGTTATAAATTTTCTCCTGCAAGTTCTCCAAGCCGCCAGGAAAGTTCTATCACAAAGACAATAAGGAAAGACTCGAAGAGTTGGTATGAATATCATGCATCAGAATGAGTCCTTATATAGACCACCGAAGGTAGTCTTTGATTCGTTTCCAATGTGGTTTCATTGAGCTGTCACTCTTTGAGAAGAACTCAAATTTCAGGATTGAGGAGTTTATGTTCTAAAATTTCTGGACAAGAGAAAGTTAGCTTCATAGTGGAAGACAAATTGCAAAAATTAGACTCCTGCAGAAGACAAACTGAAAAGAAATACTAGGAGTCCAATTGAAAAGAATCATCTGGACAAGAAAAGTTGCGTCCTAAAACAAGACAAATTGAAAAGAAAAATACTGCTCTCTCTTGTTCCTAAAAGAAAAGGGAGTTTTCCTTGGCATGAGTCCTAAAATATATGGATGGAATACCTATTGAAAGTTCTAAAAAAAATAATAAAAAAATAAAAGGGCGCGGCTTTTCATTTTCAATTTCAAGTGGAGAATGACTTCCTAGAGTATTGATGGGCTCAAGTATGAAGTTACTGGTTTGGAATATCGCAAGGCAAATTCGAAATGCCAAATCAATTCGATCCAAATAATATATGTTGTAAATTCACAAGGTTGCATTTCCAAAATAGGAAAGGGCTTACAAGGAGTCAAGTTTGAGGTTCAGACAAAATAAAAGTTTGTCAATATTAGTACTTCAAGCCTCGCCGTTGAAGTTTGACAAGTCTACAATTCGACGCAACTTGAAGTAGGGGCATTTGTAGTCGATTGAATTTTATTTGAGTTTGAGTCCATTAAATTATTTGGACCACATGATAAATTCAAATACGTGTCAGCCCAAGCAATGATTACGGACTAGAATAATTGAATTTATTATTTAAATTCAATATGTGTATATGGATTTAATTAAAGAGCCCGAGTTAATTGGGCTAGTTCATCTGATTAGGCTTCAAATGATAAGCCCAAAATCCAAGCCACGTGTCCAATGACATGGCACGCCAAGTCAAATCAAGGGCCACTAAAATCATGCCACACGCATAAGTGATGTAGCATGCCAAGTCAAATGTAAGGACCAATCAAATATCACCAAACAATCAAATGACATGGTTCAACCAATTATGTTCAAGGTTATCACATAGCTTTAGTGATAGATTTGCTGACTCAAGTTGGTCAATCAAATTGGAGGAAAAAGATATGTGTTTATCACAAGTTTCCTCCCCTACAACTATAAATAGGGGTTCTCCAGAAGGCCAAAGGGAGGAAAAAAGATACATATTAAAGCTCTCATCTACAGTGGTGATTTGCAAGTCTTCCGCATAGCAAGACGTCGTCGTCTCTAAGGGGTGAGCCGCAAGTTTTCCATCCTCCAGATTTTTGATCAATGCCTAGCTCCGAATTCGTAGTCAAATCCCAACAACAAGTGGTCCATCAATTGAAGAACAAGCGAAGCTCTCGAATTGACGGTCGTGAGGAGAAGAATAAGCGGATTACATCTTTTAAACTTAAGACTATTCAAAGATTGAAACCCACGTAAATTATTAAAATACAAATAATTTTATTTGTCGCTATGTTTCTTGTCTTGATTATTATTTTTAGGAATGGAATTTTAGTTGTTACATGCATAATCAGAAGTGCGGCTGCACCCACTTTTATGCGGACCGCAAAAGCCTGGAGTTCCAACTTCTAAAGACTGCAGACCGCACGATAATTGTGCTGCCGCAGAAGCCCATTATGCGGACAATACCAAAATAATACAGCCGCACAACCTTCGCATGGGCATTTTTGTTCAATATTTTCAACTTAGTATAAATAGTATTTTTTGTCATTTCAAGGTAAAGTTCAGTTTGTAGAGGTGCACCTAAGCCGTTTTCTTTACTTCTTTGAATAATTTTGGACTAGATTGGCTTCTTAACATTAGTTTTTCTTTGTTTAATCAATTATTATGCGTTATATCTTAATTTTTATTGTATTTCTTTGTTTTTCATAAGTAGCTAAATCTTTAGCTTGGGTTATGGCTCAATACTAGTGTGGGTACTTAATGGGTATTTAATGTTAGGACTTGTTGTGATTAGGTTAGTGATATTTACCCTTGACTATGTTTAATTTCTAGAATTAATGGTTGAAAATATTGATTTATTCCTAATTTACCTAGTTTTTGCTTGAGAAAGTGAGACTAGGTTTAGGAAGACTTGGCTAACAAGGATTGGGGTGAACTCAAGAAATTGATAGCCCTAATTTAAACAGTCAAATCTAGATAGTAAGGCCTGACTTGAAAATACATCGCTTGATTTGTGCAATACCCTTTGATCTAAGAAAGCCAAATTGGCAAAATCACTCAAACTACCGAGAGGTATAGAGTGAGCAATAGCGTGTGATTGCTATACTACGATCGCGATAAATCAATCTTTCCCTATAGTTACCCATTAGGTAGTCACCTAAGTGAAAGTCACGACCCTAGATTCCTTTATCATTTGAAAAACAACCAAAACCAAAAACATTGTCTTCTAATGTATTATTTAAAATTATTAGTTAAAATTAGAAATAAAACAACCAACACGAATATGCGGAAGTACAAGTTGAGGCACATCATATATTTACTATAGTTATATAGCTAATCCCATATCTAACTCCCTGAGGAATTGACCACGACATGTGTTGGGATTTATTATTGTTTCGACCGTCTCACTACCTATAATCTTGATGTGAGTTTGGGAGACATTAATATTCCATAAGAAGTGATCATTGAGGAGAATTTTAAAGCAAAGCATTTGAGAAATTCTGCAATTATCAAAGATCTCCCACAAATTTTTATCTCTAAGATCATGTTAATAAAATGGAGTGCTAGAACACAAACACATAACCTTGCAAGATATGGCAAGAACTATAATTGTGAAAAATCCACTTCCACACCCACTTCAAGGCAGTAGTTGTAAGCACAGCAAGTCAGATGATCAATAGAACCATTCATACCCAAGAAAGCTTAGGTACCTAAAAATATGTAATTTGTTGTTGCAAAAACACCGCAAGAAGAATCGGAGAAGGAAATGGCACCTTGATAGTGCATGTTCCAAACATATGACTGGTGACAAATAACTGTTCAAAACTATCACCAAAGTAGATGAAGGAACATTCACTTTTGGAGACAAATAAAAAGGAAATGTTTTTGGAGTTTTAAGAGTTCCTCTTA
Organism: Nicotiana benthamiana; assembly: GCA_034376525.1. NCBI lineage: Eukaryota > Viridiplantae > Streptophyta > Magnoliopsida > Solanales > Solanaceae > Nicotiana > Nicotiana benthamiana. Next base: position 118,230,574 of record CM067326.1, read on the forward strand.
GCTCAACATGTGATGTAGACGAAGTGTACTTGATTGATGAACTTGGCTACGACCTTCTCGGTATCAGTCAACTATGTGACAATGACTATGATGTTCGTTTTCAGAAGCATGGTTGATTTATTGAAGAGAAATAAGGTATATTTTTTTATTTTTTTAACTAGGACAAGAATGTATATATCATCGGCAATATACATAGTCTTGGTAATCAAATTTGCCTAACATCTACGATTGATGATCCTTTGGTATAGCATAGAAAACTTGGTCATGCCAGCATGTATACTATTCATAACCTTTCCAAAAATAATCTTGTCATTGGTCTTCCAAAACTAAATTTTTCAAAAGATCAAAATATGTGATGCATGTTAAATAGGAAAACAAACTAGGTCCTCTTTTAAAGTTGTCTACTACAAAGCCTCTTCTTGCATATGGACCTTTTTGGTCCAACTAGAACTGCTAGTATAGGTGGTAGAAAATATGACATTGTTATAATAGATGATTTTTCTCGATTTATCTGTGTTATTTTTCAAAGTTATAAAGATGAGGCATTAAGGAATTTTGAAGTCTTATGCAAGAAGGTACAACGAGAAAAGGGTTATTATATATCTTTGATAAGTAGGGATTGTGACCGTTAATTTGCTCTGCTTAACTTGCATTTTAACTCAAAAATACTTAAAGGTATTTCGGAAAACTAACAAAATGTGCTTACTTGCATGAATATTGGGAAACGAGCCAAAAGAGTCAAAATCAACTCAAAAATGAGTCAAAAGTGAACAAAAACCAAAATCGGGGAAAAGGCTAGTAGTGCAAACCACACAATTCTAGTGGCGCTGCAGAATAAAGAATCAGAGAGTATTGTTTTGGTCAGCTCAGGGAGTGGTGACCGCATCGAAATTGTGTTGATGCATGAAATCAAGTGCAACCGCAGTCATTATTATGCGGACTACAAGATTGAAGATTCAGAGTGTAGTTTCAAATCCAAAATTAGAAGATTGCGGAACGCATCACCTTTGTGCGGCCACATAATCAGAAGTGCAACCGCACTCACTTTTATGATACCGCAGAATATTGAAGTTCCAAGCCCAAATTCCCAAGACTTCGGACCGCTCAATAATTGTGCGGATTACACCAAAATTATGCGGCTGCACAACCTTCATAGGGGCATTTTTGTTCGATATTTTCAGCATAGAATAAATAATAATTTTTGTCATTTTTAGGTAAAGTTCAGTTTGCAGGGGTGCACCTGAGCCATTTTCTTTACTTCTTTGAGTAATTTTACACTAGATTTATTTCTTAACATTAGTTTTTCTTCGTTTAATCAATTATTATGCATTTTCTCTTAATTTTTCTTATGTTCTTTATTTTTCATAAGTAGCTAAATATTTAGCTAGGGTTGTAACTCAACCCTAGTATGCGTACTTATTGGGTATTTAATTTTAGTGCTTGTTTGTAATTAGGTTAGTGATAGTTAGCCTTGTTTATGTTTAATTTTTGGAATTAATGGCTGCAAACGTTGATTCATGCCTAATTGACCTAGTTTTTGCTTGAGAAAGAGAGACTTGGTTTAAGAAAACTTGACTAATAAGGATTTGGGGTGAGATCAAGAAATTGATAGCCCCAATTAAAGGGTCAAATCTAGAGATAGTAAGACCCGACTTGAACATACATCACTTAATTTGTACAATAATCATTTGGGCTAGAGAAAGTCAAATTGGAAAAAATCACTCAAATTACCGAGAGGTGTATAGTGAGCAATTACGTGGGATTTCTATATCACGATCCCGATAAATCAAACTTGCTTTATAATTTACAACCGGTTAGGTAATCACCTAGGTGAAAGTCATGGCCCTAGATTCTTTTATCATTTTAAAAACAACAAAAACCAAAAACATGTCTTGTAGTTTATTTAAAATTATTAGTTAAAAGTAGAAATAGAAAGAACCAACATAAATTGAGGCACATCATATATTTACTCTAGTTATATACCTGATCCCATATCTAACTCCTTGAGGAATTGACCCTGACCTGTGTTTAGATTTATTATGGCTATCATATCCTAGTTCGAACCAAAAAAGGTGAATGACATGAGGCATTTGGGGACGAAAGCTAGACAAGTGCAATAAAGGAAGAGCTTGATCAATTTGAGAAAAATAGGCATGAGAACTCATTCCTAAACCTCCAAATGCATCCATTGTTGGAATAAAACGGGTGTACAGAAATAAGTTGAATGAGTCTAGAAAAGTAGTCTGAAATAAACCAATACTGGTCGCTCAAGGCTATTCACAGCGAGAAGGAATTGATTACCATGAGACCTTCGCCCCTATTACCAGGTTAGAATCTATTCGCATCCTATTAGTCTATGTTGCTCACTAATGTTTCAGACTATTTTAGATGGATGTGAAAAGCACTTTCTTAAATGGGTTCATCTCTGAGGAAGTATTTGTTAAGAAGCCTCTAGGATTTGTAAATGAATCATTTCCAAATCAAGTCTACAAACTGTCCAAAATCCTGTATGGTCTAAAGCAAGCTCCTACAGCTCAGTATGAAAGTCTGATTTCATTCCTAGGCGAACATAGGTTTGTCAGAGGTAATATTGATACTACTATTTTTATCAAATGATCATCTAAAGGTAATTTGATAGCATAAATCTACATAGATGATATTATTTTTGGCAGTACTAACTCTATTCTATGCAAGGACTTTTCAAACATTATGAAAGAGGAATTTGCAATAAGCATGATGGGAGAATTAACCTTCTTCCTTGGGCTTCAAATAAAGCAAGTACATAATGGGATTTTAATTAGTCAAACAAAATACAAAAAACAGCTCATCAAAAAGTTTGTCAATAATGCAAAGGCCATAGAGACGCCTATGAGTCCATCAACTACTTTGGATGAAGATAAAGATGGTAAGAGTGTCGATGGAACAATGTATCGAGGTATGATTAATTCTCAACACTATATTATGGCTAGTCAACATGATATTATATTCAGTGCTTGTAAATGTGTAAGGTATCAGTGAGCTCCTAAAGAGTCCCACTTGACTGTTATCAAACGTATTATCAGATATTTGATAGGGACAATCGACTATGGATTATGGTACGAAAGATTAGATATCTTTGATCTCAAAGGGTTTTTAGATGCAGTTGCATGAGATATGAGTGAAACGTGCTAATTACTAGGAAAATCTCTTATATTCTGGCACACCAAGAAATAAAGATGTGTAGACCTATTTACTACTGAAGTAGAATATTTGGTTGTATTCAACTACTGCATACAAGTTCTATCAATTATGCATACTGTTAGATTATGATTTACGAGTTAACTGTGTTCCTATTATGTGTGACAACACTAGTGCTTTTCGTCTTTCAAAAAATTTTGTGCATCATTTTAGGGCTAAGCATATTGAGATTAAGCATTATTTTATGTGTGATCATGTTGTTAAAGGTAATATTGTGTTAGAATTTGTCAATACTAACAAAATTAAGTTAGGGGATACTTTTACAAAGCCATTGCTTGAAGAAAGATTTTTTTCCTTCGTGGCAAAATTGGTATTTGTCCAATTCCCATCTAACTATGCTAAATATTTTCCATAATTGTCTAAGTTTATAAATTTTTCCATAATTATTCTTCGTAATTTTTGCCCAAAAAATGTTTTAGTACTTGATTAGTCTGTACATGCATTAATTGTTGAACTGACGGCAGGCTTGTAGAAGGCAAGTTTTCAGTTGCTCTTCACATGTCTATCCGAGAATTAAGGTGTCCATTCAAAATCCTTTTAACCCTTTCAACATCGATCATATCTCCGATTCTATCAAATAAACTCAGTCTCTCTTTGTTCTCTTCTACACAAGGCCAAAATCACATCCTCTCCTTCTTTCTCCATGCCTAGAAAAAGCCACGACTTCAAGAAAAACCATCAAACTGATGATCCTGTTGATGTAGAATCCTCATAAAGCACATATCGTCTATTCTCCGATGATGATTCCAGTGATTCTCAAGAAGATATTCTCGTATCCCAATAGAGGACTAGAAATCATCGTGCATCCCCAAACATTCTTCTCAAAAAGAGGTAAAACTAAAAGCATAAAGTTTAGCTCTGAAGACAAGATAAATTTCTATGGCCCCCGATGAGGGCTAGGTTTGTTGCTTTCAAAGGAAATTCGATTGCCTATGGTCACACTTTAAGTTTAAAATCTATGCAAAACTCTCAATGTGATGTTATCTCTTTATTTGAAACTTAGAAACTTGTCTCTCTATTTGCTATTGTTGGTGACACTGTCTATGAAGAGCATATGCATATGTTTTTTTGCAAATCTGTTAGCCAATGATATGGGTGATCTAGAATCTATGGTTGTAGGAACTCGTATTATTCTTGATGCCTATCAGTTGGAGAAAATCTTTGCAATAAAGTTTATCAGATATCTTCTATTTGTTCAACATTCTTGGCCTGATAATTTTGATGTGTTGTTTGAGGAAGCTAAAAGTGTTTTACTAAACACCCCCCCTTGATTTCATCCAAAAAGTTTGAATTTTTAACATCTTGCACTAGCACACATTATTGCTACCAGTTTGCTACCCCATACTGGTTCACTTAGCCCCTCGTCTGTGAGATTTGTGTTTGTTTTATACTATTTGGTAAATGAGAAGGTCATTAATTGGTTTGCCTAGGTACGTCAGTTATGCTTGAAAGCATCAAGGAAGTTTCATCTTCTGCGAACAGTTTGCCCTATGATTTACTAATCTGTCACATCTTGAAATTTATGAAAGTGGATTTGTCTCTCTATGCTCCCAAAATCATTTCCAGCATATATGAAAAGGCTTCCTTTGCCATGATGGGATATATCTTGATTGAGGGAACGTGACTCAAGAAAGATAAGGCACCGGAATTCATCCCTCAACAGGACACTGGAGGGATTAAATCTGAAGCTAGCAAATTCTTTTCCTAAAATCTTAACCTCTATGCATGAATAAGTGGACAACATTAGGGCAGTAACAAAGGAAACTGGAGCATATGTGGCTACACTAAGGATCACTCTCCAAGCCATAAAGGGTCAAGGAATCAGGCTACGCATGATGTAATTGAGAAGCTGACCAAGCACCAAAAATATTGACGCCTCCTATGATAGTTTCTGCACCACAATGATTAATACCTTAAAATATTTTCTTGGAAGAAATTAAGTATCTGAGGTGTTTAGACAATCTTTTTATTTTGTTTTATGTGGTGGATGTTAAAAAATTTTCTTTTGATTGTGTCTGGATGGGCATGTCATGGGACTATGCCCAGTATAACTGCTAACTGTATATATTGTTTGCCTGCTTAACTAGTGCTATTATTAGCTATTGTTCTTTTTGATCTTTTTGATTAATGTCAAAAGGGGAGAATAAAAATAGTACAAAGATATGGGGACAACAAATAAGGCATAACTCCAACACAGGGGAAGCAGAAGTACACTCATAAAAGGGAAGTATCCACTAAATTAATCTGAACTCTTTTAGATTATTGTCATCATCAAAAATGAGAAAATTGCTAAGTTTAGAATTTTAATAATATTCAATAATCTAAAGAAGCATTGACTAATGACATCTCATTGTGTGCAGATTCAGACGAAAGATATTGATGAAATGAAAGAAGATCATATAGGAAATCAGAGGAACTCAATAGCTATATATTTGAGCTTTGCATCAAATGGGAAAAAATCAATCAATCAAAGAACAAAGAAGAAAAGTCAATCAATAGGCCTTTCCAAAGATCCTCAAGCGCGCAAGAAAGGAAAGAGAGTTAATCATGGATAGAGACCAAATCAAGAACAATCTGCAAAAGCTCTAACAAAGGAGAAATGGAGGAACCAATTCGTTAAGATTAAGGATGAATCTAGTTACCCTTTCAAGCTAGAACCATGGGGCTATCCTTAGGTCTCACTCTTAGATGTCTATGCCTCACAAGGAAACGTCTCCAATAATTGATGTCATACAATCCCATAAGATAAGGAAACAGAAGACTCATCAAGCTATAAAAGAAGAAGAAGAAGAAGAAGAAGGAGGAGGAGGAGGAGGAGGAGGAGGAGGAGGAGGAGGAGGAGGAGGACATCGAAGGGCACGCAACTACATCATCTGTTTTTACACCTTTCTAGTTCTTAGTATAAACATTGTATTCTTGAGTCTACAAGTGTCGCAAAAGATAGAAAAATTTAGGAAACAAAACGAGAGTTGTGTCAATATTTGAAAGAAACATTGTTGCTGTATATTGTTGGTGATGGACGTACTAAAACCATCACTGTTGTTAACTTTTACCGAAGATCTAAAAGAACCCTTGTGACCCAAGGAAACTGGACATAGGTACCACACATGTACTGAACCAATATAAAAATTATTGTGCCTCCTTTGTTTTTCTGTTTGCTCAGTTTATTTCTGATGCGATTCATCATTGTGTAAAGTCTAGTCGTCTAATCAAGTAAGATTTATAAATCGGCTACAATTCACCCCTCTTATACTTTAATATTGGTTTGCTGATTTTGGATCTTGCCATCTCAACATAACGACCCGTTCGAAGAACCTGCCTTTACCTCTCCACAGCTGTAAAGAAATTCGTCATAATTTATGACTTTATAATGAGAGATCGTAAGTTTGGACTCCCAAATGTCGAGACTTATATTTTTCACATCGGTTCAACTTTTACCATATATTGTATGCTCCGACAAAGTTTCGATGACTTAATTAAAGATGATGATCATGATAAATTGGACCAGCAAATGCACGATGAGTTTCCTACAATGTTAAGAGTTGCTTTACACCTATATGGCAATATTAGTAAGGATGGGACATGAGTGGCACGTCAACTCTAGAGAATTCACGAACTCCTCTAGAGAAGTACGTGTTAAAGCTAGTTAATGATTAAAGCTAGCTAAGTTGGTGTGAATGAGAAATGGAGGGAAGAAGACAATAGAAGGAAAATGAAGTTTCAAAGCAAAGTTCCTTTGAAAAGGAGGCTTTGTACCACATTGGTGGTAGAAAGGGAAAGTTATGTGCTTATATTAGAAAGCACTTCTTCTAGCTCTTAAAGGGTTAAGAAGAGGGACTCCCCTCGCGCCGTCGTCGTCGCTCGGCTTTGGATTTGGATTTGGATTTGGATTTGGTCAAATGATCTGATTGATTGATAATCTTTTTGGACCAAATTTATTTAAAATTCAATCTTCATTTTCTGAAATTAATTTTAATTCCCGCGGGAAAAAAAAAAAAAAAAAAAGAAAAGAAAAAAAAATAAAAATAAAAAAAAAATATTAATTTGTGAACTGTAAACTTCCCAACGTTCTTATTTTTCAGGAAAAGGCATGGCCTTTCCCGAACAGGCACCAAGCCTTTCCGAACAGTCACAATTCGAGGCTATATATACTGAGGCAATGCCTCATTTTTGAATACTGGAAGCATTAAAAATTCTGCATTCTTTTCTGCAAACTGAAACCTATCGAGTCATAGTGTGATTCCGTTCCCGAATTTGAGTTCGTCGAAGTCGTAGGCGTTTGAGGTACCGCCACTCCTACGACAGGTATATCCGTTATATCCTGGGAGGAAATAATCCACAACCTCGGGTACAGTGAGGGGGTTAAATTCCTTAAGGACACACAGTGAATTCTGTGGTCTCGGATTTCTTCATTTCTGTGAATTTTTTTTTTTAACGTGACATACGTTCTGTTTGTGTCTCTTCTTCTTACTGGTTTCCAGTTTCTCGTTGCTTTGAACACGGACAATCGATAACAACCTTAAGGAATTTAATTTTATTATTTCCGTGTTCATCTGCTGTTGATTAAAACGTTACAGAACGATACATACAGTTTTTCCTAACATAAAATTGTGACTGTCCAAAAAATAAAAGAAACTTGTAATTTTGTTGTTTGCATGTAACGAACTTGTATGTTGTTTGGAGACTAAATCTTCGGATTTTCTACTCCGGTTGAGATTAAAGTTTTCAGAACTTTCTACTCATTTGGGTACTTGATTTGAAGATATAAAAACTTCATCAAGTATACTACATACAGTATATTACATTCTATTTGAAGTTTGTTTTATTTCTGTTTGTGTAAATTTGATTCGGTTTGAAGAAATAAAATCTTCACCGATTATTAAAGTGTTCTGTTATTTCCTACGACAGAAATGGGAGACCAAACTCCAAATTTGAATGCTACTGCTACTGTTACTGCCACACCAGCCCCCGTGGTTGGTTCTACGAGCAATGCTGCGTCCTCCAGTCGTACTGCACCAGCACCGGCTCCGGCAGAGAAGCCCGGAAAATTCACCGGGATTGATTTCAAACGATGGCAACAAAAGATGTTCTTCTATCTAACTACTTTAAGCCTTCAAAAGTTTATTAAGGAGGATATTCCGGTTCCGCCGGAATCAACACCTGAAAATGAACGATTTGTTGTAATTGAGGCGTGGAAGCACTCAGATTTTTTGTGCAAGAATTACATTCTTAGCGGACTGGAGGATGATCTTTACAACGTCTATAGTAATGTGGGAACATCAAAAGAACTATGGGATGCGTTGGAAAAGAAATATAAAACAGAAGATGCTGGCTTAAAGAAGTTTATCGCTGCCAAGTTTTTGGACTACAAAATGGTAGATGGCAAGTCTGTTGTCACTCAAGTTCAAGAGTTGCAGGTTATCATCCATGATCTCCTCGCTGAAGGTATAAATTTAATTAATGCCTTTGTCAAAAGTATTCAGTGCCCCGTCACTTACATGTTGTTTGTTGTAGGTTTGGTGATTAGTGGGGCGTTTCAAGTTGCGGCAGTGATAGAGAAGTTGCCTCCTTCATGGAAGGACTTCAAAAATTACTTGAAACATAAGCGAAAGGAGATGACATTGGAAGATCTCATCGTCCGGTTGAGAATCGAGGAAGATAACAAGGCAGCGGAGAAAAAGGCAAATGGGAGATCAACCATAGGGGGAGCACATATAGTTGAAACTGCCCCAACTAATATGAAAAAGAGGAAAAAGGCATCGGGACCAAGGAACTATCCCAACAAGAAGAAATTCAAGGGAAACTGCCATAATTGTGGAAAAATCGGACACAAAGCTGCAGACTGTCGTGCTCCGAAAAAGGAAAAGAAGAAGGGTCAGGCTAATATGGTTGAAACAAACGAGGAGGTTGATGACTTGTGCGCTATGTTGTCCGAGTGCAACCTAGTGGGAAGTCCGAAAGAGTGGTGGATTGACTCTGGCGCCACTCGCCACATTTGTGCTGTTAGAGAAGCCTTTGCTTCATATGCTCCCGCCGGGCCCGACGAAACAATATATATGGGAAATTCTGCAACGGCCAAGATTGAAGGTTATGGAAAGATACTGGTGAAGATGACCTCTGGCAAGGTGGTGACTCTCAACAACGTCTGTCATGTTCCTGAAATTAGGAAAAATCTTGTATCTACCGGACTTCTAGTGAAGAACGGTTTTAAATGTGTTTATGTTTCTGACAAGGTTGTAATAAGTAAGAACGAAATGTACATAGGAAAAGGCTACCTCACAGAGGGCCTTTTCAAACTGAATATAATGGTTGTTGCTAATAATAATAAAGTTTCTGCTTCGTCTTACTTGCTTGAGTCAAATGATTTATGGCATTCACGTTTAGGACATGTCAATTATAGAACCTTGCGAAAAATGATTAGTTTGGAAGTATTGCCTAAGTTTGAATGCAATCAATCAAAATGTCAAATCTGTGTTGAATCTAAGTATGCTAAACATCCTTATAAGTCAGTTGAAAGGAATTCAAGTCCTTTAGACTTAATCCATACAGATATTTGTGACATGAAGTCAATTCCATCTCGCGGTGGAAAGAAGTATTTCATAACTTTTATTGACGATAGTACGCGGTATTGCTACGTTTATTTACTTAATAGTAAAGATGAAGAAATTGAAGCGTTCAGGCAATACAAAACTGAAGTTGAGACTCAACTTAACAAAAAGATTAAAATGATAAGGAGTGATAGGGGCGGTGAATATGAATCTCCTTTTGAACAAATATGTTTGGAATATGGCATTATTCATCAAACAACTGCTCCTTACTCGCCACAATCAAACGGAATTGCGGAAAGAAAAAATAGAACACTGAAAGAAATGATGAATGCCCTGTTAATAAGTTCTGGTTTACCCCAGAACTTGTGGGGGGAAGCCATTCTAACAGCTAGCCGAATACTCAATCGAGTGCCCCATAGCAAAACAAGATCTATTCCATACGAAAAGTGGAAAGGAAGGAAGCCCAATTTGGAATACTTCAAAGTGTGGGGGTGTTTGGCCAAGGTGCAAGTTCCTAAACCCAAAAGGGTAAAAATAGGACCTAAAACCGTTGATTGTGTTTTCTTAGGATATGCCACAAATAGTAAGGCATATAGATTTCTGGTTCACAAATCAGAAAATCCCGACATTCAGGTGAATACGGTAATTGAATCAGATAATGCTGACTTCTTTGAAACCATATATCCGTATAAAAAGGAATGTGCGTCGTCTAGCAAAGAATCTAAACGACCTCGGGAAGAAATAAAGGAAAACATTCCTGATGAGGAAAATCCAAGACGTAGCAAACGTCAAAGGACGACTGCTTCCTTTGGACCAGAATTTTTAACATTTTTGTTGGAAAATGAGCCTCGAACGTTCAACGAAGCTACGTCTTCATCGGAAGCTCAATTTTGGAAAGAGGCAATCAATAGTGAGATAGAATCCATATTGAACAACCATACTTGGGAATTGGTTGATCTTCCTCCAGGGAATAAACCTTTAGGTTCCAAATGGATTTTCAAGCGGAAAATGAAAGCTGATGGCACTATTGAAAAATATAAGGCAAGACTAGTTGTTAAAGGGTTTAGACAACGAGAAGGTCTTGATTACTTTGATACATACTCGCCGGTAACGAGGATTACATCTATTCGGGTGTTAGTAGCATTAGCCGCCGTATACGGTCTTGAAATCCATCAAATGGATGTGAAAACAGCCTTCTTAAATGGAGAGTTGGAGGAAGAAATTTACATGGAACAACCCGAAGGGTTTGTAGTTCCAGGGAAAGAGAAGAAGGTATGTAGACTTGTTAAGTCTCTTTATGGACTAAAACAAGCACCAAAACAGTGGCATGCAAAATTTGACCATACGATGCTGTCAAATGGATTCAAGATAAATGAATGTGATAAATGTGTCTACATTAAGAACACTCCGAACCACGTCGTCATTGTTTGTTTATACGTGGATGATATGTTAATAATGAGTAACAACATTGCTAACATAAATGCTACTAAGCGCATGCTTGCTAGTAAGTTTGATATGAAAGACTTAGGAGTTGCCGATTTAATTCTGGGAATTAAAATCCATAAGACTCCTCAAGGTCTAGCATTGTCTCAATCTCATTATATTGAAAAAGTACTTGAAAAGTTCAAGTATTTGGACTTTAAAGTTGCAAAGACGCCAATTGATATGAACCTTGCTCTTGCAAAGAATAAAGGTGAAAGTCATTCTCAATTAGATTATGCCAGAGTGTTGGGAAGTTTGATGTATATTATGAACTGTACGCGACCTGATATTGCGTGTGCTATAAGTAAACTAAGTCGCTACACGAGTAATCCCGACCAAAATCATTGGCTGGCAATGAAACGAGTTTTGGGATATTTGAAACATACTCAAAACTTTGTTTTGCATTATAACAGGTATCCTGCAGTTATTGAAGGATACAGTGATGCAAATTGGATCACCGGTTCAACTGAAACTAAATCCACAAGTGGATACGTTTTTACTATAGGTGGAGGAGTAGTGTCTTGGAAGTCATCCAAACAGACATGTATCGCCCGCTCTACAATGGAATCTGAGTTCATAGCTCTAGACAAAGCCGGTGAAGAAGCTGAATGGCTCCGGAATTTCTTAGAAGATATTCCATTTTGGCCCAAACCGTTGGCTCCTATATGCATACATTGCGATAGCCAAGCGGCAATAGGAAGAGCCGGGAGCGTTATGTACAACGGAAAGTCTCGTCACATACGACGAAGACATAATACCGTTAGACAACTACTCTCTAGTGGAATTATCACAATTGACTATGTTAAGCCAAGAGATAATGTGTCGGATCCACTAACTAAAGGCCTAACTAGAGAAGTGGTTGAAAGATCATCGAGGAGAATGGGACTATGGCCGAGGACAAGTCATCGTGGCGGTAACTCTACCTAGAAGACATGAGATCCCAAGATCTAGGTTCAAAGAGATCAAACAAAGTCATTGATGACGGTTCAACATTGTCACAATAACTTTTTGGTCCATTCTCGTGATGAGACAATGTTCAGTACCAGGATAAAGCATTAAGGTTTTTTAATGGTTTCTAAGTTTGATACGGGGTATATCAAATAGTGTATCTACGGGATGACACATTTAGGAATCACCTATGTAAGTGTGAAGTGTAAGCCGCTTCAAGGAGAACTCTGTAAGGCCAGCTCTCTACGCACTTATGAACCAGGAAGTGTTCATGGCTGAAACGAACAAAACAATGAGAACCAAAAACGGTTAAAGGGTTAATTGTGTGACATGTGGTTGTCTAGGTATACACCAAAGCTCGACGGTTCAAAGATATCAAATCTACCGATTGACCGAGTATATCCGACATATGCTCACTACGGAAAGTTCAAAGAGAAATCTACTTATCCAGATGCAATTAATCCTTGCCTACGAATCACACAGTTTTTTTTTTTCATGTTTTTCATCATATAGCCATTCCCCATTCATGTGGGGGATTGTTAAAGCTAGTTAATGATTAAAGCTAGCTAAGTTGGTGTGAATGAGAAATGGAGGGAAGAAGACAATAGAAGGAAAATGAAGTTTCAAAGCAAAGTTCCTTTGAAAAGGAGGCTTTGTACCACATTGGTGGTAGAAAGGGAAAGTTATGTGCTTATATTAGAAAGCACTTCTTCTAGCTCTTAAAGGGTTAAGAAGAGGGACTCCCCTCGCGCCGTCGTCGTCGCTCGGCTCGGCTTCGGCTTTGGCTTTGGATTTGGATTTGGTCAAATGATCTGATTGATTGATAATCTTTTTGGACCAAATTTATTTAAAATTCAATCTTCATTTTCTGAAATTAATTTTAATTCCCGCGGGAAAAAAAAAAAAAAAAATATTAATTTGTGAACTGTAAACTTCCCAACGTTCTTATTTTTCAGGAAAAGGCATGGCCTTTCCCGAACAGGCACCAAGCCTTTCCGAACAGTCACAATTCGAGGCTATATATACTGAGGCAATGCCTCATTTTTGAATACTGGAAGCATTAAAAATTCTGCATTCTTTTCTGCAAACTGAAACCTATCGAGTCATAGTGTGATTCCGTTCCCGAATTTGAGTTCGTCGAAGTCGTAGGCGTTTGAGGTACCGCCACTCCTACGACAGGTATATCCGTTATATCCTGGGAGGAAATAATCCACAACCTCGGGTACAGTGAGGGGGTTAAATTCCTTAAGGACACACAGTGAATTCTGTGGTCTCGGATTTCTTCATTTCTGTGAATTTTTTTTTTTTTAACGTTACATACGTTCTGTTTGTGTCTCTTCTTCTTACTGGTTTCCAGTTTCTCGTTGCTTTGAACACGGACAATCGATAACAGTACGTACTTCCATTTACTAGCTAATATAATGCGAGGCTCTTGTATTTCACATCCGTTGGACAAGATGGAAAAGTTAATAGAGTGATGTTTTTGGTTAACTTGAGTAATATTACAAGATAAAATGAGATATTATAAGGGTGTAGTGAAAATTGTCGTGAAACAATAAGGATGATATTGCTGAAGAACTCTATTATTTGCACACTTATCAAGATTTCTATGAGTTGATCTGAAAAAATTTGGAGATCAATGATTGGACTATAGCGGAAAGATGAGGATAGTTTTAGTACACGGATAACCATCTTTTCCATTTCTTTCAGCAATATCTAAGTTCTCAAATAATTCATTCAACTATCCCATTAAAAATGGCCACATCATATTGTATAATTCTACACTTCATTTGGGTATAGTCCACATAATTAAAAGTAGAAGAAAAAAAAAAGGATTGTCCACAAGTTGGGCAAAGCAAATGTGGCAGACTTCTTTATTTCTTTACTTCTTTTTGTGTGTTTGATAGATGACATAGTAGGGTAATAAGCTTATGATTTACGTGAAATGTCACATCTTTTAGTAATGATGAAAGGGGCTTATGGTCATGAAATTTCATAACTGCCATTTCTTCATAAAAATAATGCAAGAAGATGGGCTCCAGATTATTGATTGTATAATAAAAGCAACAATCCCAATCACTGCTATTGAACAGCAACTATACATAGTAGATCTGCTTAACAGAGAAGAAAACATACACTTGGCACCTGGGTAATAGTAGATGTCTTTGTTGAAGAGCAATTGTGTCTGGTCTATAAGATTTTACGTATTTAGCTGATTTCTTGTATGATTAAACCTAGTTTAATTTAGTTATTTATTGTGCAGCTGTTGCTCCTGTTTAATGATGTATCGTTGATTTTTCAATTTGTTTAGATAGACCCAAGAAATAAAACGTTCAATGTAATCCACTGGTCAATGAAGCAAGTGAAAATTATTAGATATCAAATTTTTTCAATCTTTAGCAACTACAACATACAGTAGATGATTTCTTCTGTCAGCTTAACCCTTATAAATAGAGTAGCTTAATATACGTGCGAGTGAAATATGATGACCAAAAATATCATCACTCGTTTTAAATGTAATTTCGTGTACCGATGCCTTGAAAACCTCACCTGAGAATATTTACAAGAGGAAAGCCTCGAAAGGCATACGAGTGTGCCTCTCGTAGACGAATACTAACTCATTTTGTCTCACCTCGTATTGTGTGTGCAGCTCGCGCGCGTTTCCAGAAAGCTTTTATATAGAAAATAAGTAAAATATAGAAATTGGTTTTTAAAATTGAATAAAGTTGACTTGGGTCAACATTCTTGGTTAATGGACCCGGACCTGCGACGGTCTCGTAGGGTCCGTAGTAAAATCTGCGACTTGGCGTATGCCCGGAATCGAATTCCGAGGTCCCAAGCCCGGAAATAAATTTTTAAAGAAAATTATTTTCTAGAAAATATAAAGACTTTTAGAAGTGAATTGAAATAAATTCTTGAAGTTATCGGGCCCATATCGTGGTTCCGATGCCCGGTAAAGTTTAAGATAATAATTAAATGGAATATGTGAAATTTGGTAGAAATCTGAATTCATTTGGTATAAATCGAACCTTTATTTGAGAAAATACAAATTTGGTGTTCTTGAGTGATTTCATAAATTTGAGGTTTCATTTATAGTTGTTGATATTATTTTGATGATTTGAACGCACGAGCAAGTCCGTATGACATTATTAGGCTTGCGTGCATGATCAATTTTGAGCCCCGAGGGCTCGGGTGAGTTTTGGATAGGTCTCGGAACGAATCTAGACTTCGAACATAACAGTTGCAGATTCAGAGAAAGTTGCAGGTCTCTGAAACTAGGCTTTGGGTCCGCAGTGGGGTCTTCGCAACCGCGGTGGGGCCTTTGTGACCGCTGTGGGATTTATACGGTCAGCGATGAGCAAGGCCATGTCTTCGCGGCCGCAGTCGATATTTCACAGTCCGCGATAGAGCTCTGCGGTGCGGTCCTTTTATGCAGTTAGCAGTAGAGGTCTGAGAGAGGTATATTTAAACAAGACTTTTCAGTCATTTCTCATTTTTCAAAACCCTAAAACATAAGAGGCGATTTTTCAAGACACTCTTTCTATCCCGAAACACAAGTGATTTCTAACTTATTTCTTTCACTCTTTAACTTCTTTTTACAAGATTTCATCCTACAACCTGGGGTTTCCATGGTAGAATTGTGAGTTTAGGGTAGAACTTAGAAATATAAAAATTTGGAGATTTAGACCTCAAATTAAGGTCGGGTTCCAAAACTAATTATATATCTAAGCTCGGGGGTGAATGAGTAATCGGGTTTTGGTTCGAATTTCGGGTTTGGACCAAGGGGGCCTGGGGGTCGATTTCTGACTTTTTGGGGAAAACACTACAAAATCTGTTTTCATGCATTAGAATTGTTAGTTTAGTATTTATTAATACCATAAATTAAATTCTGACTAGATACAAGCTAATTGGAAGTGGAACCAAGAGGTAAAGCAGTAGTCGAGGCTTGAATTGTGTTCGTGGAATTGAGTTAAGTTTTTGGTCTAACCTTAGCTTGAGGGATTAGGAGTTGTGTCTTATTAGTTATGCGTTAATTGTTGAGTACGATGTATAGGCATGGTGATGAGTATTTATACGTCGGTGTCAAGCATTCCAGTTAGTCTTATACTGTGATTAATGTGACTCCGTTTCATATTGTTCATATTTTATATGATGGCTTCTATTGTTGAACAATACTTGTGGAAGTATTATTGATAATTGAACATTGTAGAGCATTGGCTCAAATTGAGAAATGAGTTGTGAAGTAATTTTGGAAAAGAGAAGAAGCTTAAGATATTGACTCCCTTGCCGGGATGTTATTGTTTTTGCTATTATCTCCCTTGTAGGGATGTGATTACTCATTATATTATTTTCCTTGCCGGGATATTGTTGTTATGCTATTGTTCCCTTGCTGGTATTATATTGTGATATTATTGATACCCTTGCTCGAATTGCTTTGTGATTATTGCTTGGATGAGGAAGAGTGTAAAGCACGAAGGATTATGTCGTGCATAATTTTGAGAGTATTAATACACGAAGTGTGATGTCATGCCGATATTGTGAGGTAAAAGCACAAAGGATAATGTTGTTCCGTATGATTTAAAATGTCGTTCCATGATATGAGTGATAATACACGAAGGATAATTCTTTGTCATGATTATGTGATGTAAAAGCATAAAGGGTGATGTCGTGCTGATTATATTGATTCTTACGGTGTGGACGAGAGTAAAAGCACGAATGGAAATATCGTGCACTTGTCTTTGATTTCCTGATTCTTGCTGATAATTGAATTATGGTGTTCTTTATATTTATCTATTGGTTTTCTGTTGTGACTTAATATTCCCCCCAGCATGTTCCCCCTCCTATCTTTAATTGTAAATTTCTGCTTTTACTTTTTCGCGGTATATGATTTAACTACATAGGCTTATTTGGTAGTCTTGTCCTAGCCTCATCACTACTTCGTCCAGGTTAGGCTAGGCATTTACCAGCATATGGGGTCACTTGTGCTGATACGGCACTCTGCACTGTGTGCAGATCCCGATGCTATAGCTTTTGGACCACAGTGAGGTTGCTGCCTTTAGTGCGTCAGGAGACCCGAGGTAGTCCTGCAGGCGTCCGCAAGCCTTAACGTCTCCTTCTATCTTCTATTTTGTTTCTTTTATATACTTCACAAACAGCTCTGTTTTTATCTTTCAAACTACTATATGTAGTAATCGTAGTTAGTACGTAACTTTGTGACACCAAATTCTGGATAGAGTTGTATGAGGGATTTTGCACTAGTATATGATTAAACTCATCTTTAGAATTTCTATTTATTTTAGTTATTCCGTTGCTGATCACTTATTATATTGAATTGTTAAAAAATCTAAGTAATAAAAGGTTAATGAATTTATAACACTCCGCTTTCCTGGCTTTCACGAGTAGGCGTCATCACGACATTCAAGGGTAGGTAATCCGCGTCGTGACAAGTTGGTATTAGAGCTCTAGGTTGCGTAGGCCTCATAATTCACGGACAAGCTTTGCAGAGTCTGAGGGATCGGTACAGAGACGTCTGCATTTATCCTCCAGAGGCTACAAAGTTAGGAAAAAAACTTCACATCTATTCTTTCCTGTCATGCGACTTGATTTCCTAATGCTAATTGAACTCCCAATCCGTTCATTCACAGATGGTGAGAACACGTACGCTTCAGCACTTGACCAGCAGCTCGAGCCTCCAGTAACAGCTCCTGCGAGGGGTAGAGTTCGAGGCCATGATAGGGTACAAGGCAGAGGCAGGGCTCAGCCTAGAGCTCGAGCAGCAGCACCAACGGCGGAGCCTTAGGTTGAGTTTGACGATGAGGTTCCAACCCAAACAGTTCTAGGAGGGGCAGCTCAGGTCCCAGGAGGTTCATCGCCACCCAGGTACTTCATAATGCTCTGGTTCATCTAGTTGGCCTTATGGAAAGTGTCGTCCAGGTAGGTTTCTTCCTGTAGCACAAGCCGTATCTCAGGCTAGAGGATGAGCCTAAACTCTTGCTACTCAAACTCCGGAGCATATGGCTCCCCAATTTCAGAATCTAGCAGCTCAGCCAGTTGGTGTAGTTCAGCCTGGTGTTGTGGCACAGGCCGGTGAGGGGCCAGCTATGTCTGCTGATGCCTTGTGGAGATTGGACATGTTCACCAAGATTTTCACTACTACTTTTTGTGTTACATCTTCTGAGGATCCCCAGGATTATTTGGTCAGTTGTCATCAAGTTCTACAGAACTTAGGGATAGTGGAGACCAATAGGGTTTACTTTGCTGCTTTTTGTCTATATGGATCTGCCAAGACTTGGTGGAGAGATTTTTATTTGGCAAGACCATCTGGGTCACCCGCTTTGATTTGGGATCAGCTTTTAAGCTATTTCTAGAGAAGTTTCTTCCTATCACTTTGAGGGAGAAATATCGGAGGCAGTTTGAGCGTCTCCAGCAAGGTTCTATGATTGTTATGCAGTACGAGACCAGATTTATTGACTTGAATCGTCATGCTCTTCTTATACTTCCCACTAAGAGAGAGAGAGAGAGAGAGGGAAGGAGGTTCATTGAGGGACTTGCTCAGCCTATTCGATTGTAGATAGCTAATGAGATGGGGAACAAGATTTCATTTTAGGGTGTGACCAATTTGGCCAAGAGCGTTGAGATGGTTCTATCAGAGGGGAATGGTCAGAGGTTGAACAAGAGGCCTCATCATTCGGGCAGGTTTGATGGTGCCTCGTTGGAGGAAGAGATTCTTTTGGTAGGGTCCATCCTTCCAGGCTGTTCCATTCAGCACTTTAGGCTTCTCACGGTTCTCCATGTGGTCGTGGTTCTCATATGCAGTATTTTGATCGGCTACTCTACAATGCACTGCCAGCTCCTATCAGTGCACCTCTGCTCCAGAGTTTTCAGAGTATTTATTCAGGCCGTCAACGTCAGCAGTCTCAACAGCCAAAGGCTTTTTATACTTGTGGAGATACGCGGCATATTGCTATATTTTTCCCTCGAACATCGAGCAGCTCTCAGCATCAGGGTTCTCGTGCCATGGTTCAGGCACCGAGTGTTCCACTGCCCGCTCAGCCAGCTAGAGGTGAAGGTAGAGGTGCTAGAGGTGGAGGTATATGTATTAGAGGTGGAGGTTAGGCCGCTAAAGTTGGAGGCCAGCCAGAAGGAGGCCGTCCCAGAGATGTAGTTCAAAGTGATGGGGGGCCCAGCCCCAATGTTATGCTCTTCCAGCTAGGTCTGAGGCTGAGGCCGCCGATGCAGTTATCATAGGTACTGTTCTAGTTTGTAGTAAGGTTACTTAAGTGTTTTTTGATCCAAGGTTTACATACTTTTATGTGTCATCTTATTTTGTACCATATTTTATCATGCCTAGTGATTCTTTGAGTGCTCATATATATATGTGTCCACACTGGTGGTGATTCTATTATGGTTAATCGTGTTCATCGTTCTTGTATGATTGTGATTTTGGGTCTCGAGACCCAAGTGATGGACTTGTTATCACATTACCACAGTATCTTGGACTGTCATTCCAAGATAGTGACCTTGGCCTTGTTGGGTCTACCTCGTTTAGAGTGGAGAGAGACTCTTGGTCATTCTACCCGTAGGTTTATATCATATATGAAGGCTCGACGTATGGTCGAGAAGGGGTGTTTGGCCTATTTAACATATATTCGTGATTCTAGTGCTGAGGTTCCATCTATGGATTTGGTTCCTGTTGTTCTTGAGTTTCCTGAGGTGGTCCCTTCAGACCTACTGGGTATGCCACCTGATAGGGATATTGACTTTTTCATTAATCTGGCTCCGAGCACTCATCCCATTTCTATTATGTCGTATCATATGGCGCCGCTTGAGTTGAAAGGATTTAAGGATTTGTTGCAAGACTTGCTTGATAAGGGCTTTATTAAACCTAGTGTCTCGCCCTGGGGTGCGCCGGTGTTATTTGTGAAGAAGAAGAATGGGTCGATGAGGATGTGTATAGATTATTGGGAGTTGAACAATGTTACAATCAAAAACAAGTATCCATTACAAAATATTGATGATTTGTTTGACGAACATCAGGGTGCCAAGGTATTCTCAAAGATTGACATGAGATCTGGCCACCATCAATTGAGGATTAGGGCATGCAATGTCCCAAAGAGAGCTTTCCGCACTCGGTACGGGCATTATGAGTTCTTTGTGATGCCATTCAGGTTGACAAATGCCCCAGCAGCTTTCATGGATTTGACGAAGCGAGTGTTCAAGCCTTATTTGGTTTTCTTCGTGATTATTTTCATTGACGATAGTTTGATCTATTCCTGCAGCCGGGAAGAGTACGCGAAACATCTTAGGGTGGTTCTTCAGACTTTGAGGGATAATCAGTTGTATGGAAAGTTTTCGAAGTATGAGTTCTGGTTGGGGTGAGTTGCTTTCTTGGGTCACGTTGTATCAGCAGAGGGTATTCAGGTGGATCGAATAAGATAGAGGCAGTCCAGGACTATCCTAGACTCGCATCAACTACTAAGATCTGGCGTTTCTTAGGTTTGGCGGGGTACTACCGTTGGTTTATGAAGGGGTTGTCATCCATAGCATCACCTATAACTAGGTTGTCCTAGAAGGGTGCCCAGTTCAGATGGTCGGACGAGTGTGAGACGAGCTTTCAAAAGCTCAAGAGAACTTTGACTACGACGCCGGTGTTGGTATTTCCTCAGGTTCAGGGTCGTATATAGTTTATTATGATGCATCTCGTATTAGACTTGGTGTGGTATTGATGCAGGATGGCAAGGTCATTTCTTATGCTTCATGGCAGTTGAAGATTCATGAGAAGAACCATGCAGTCCATGATTTGGAGTTAGCATCTATTGTTCACGCACTGAAGATTTGGAGGCATTATTTATACGGCGTGTCATGTGAGGTGTTCACGGATCACAAAATCCTGCAATATTTGTAAAGCAGAAGGAACTGAATTTGAGGCAAAGAAGATGGTTGGAGCTATTAAAGGACTATGAGATAACTATATTATCTCATTCGGGGAAGGCCAATGTAGTAGCCAATGCTTTGAGTAGAAAGTCAGTCAGTATGGGCAGTCTTGCGTATATTCCGATTGGTGAGAGACCGCTTGCTTTGGAAGTTCAGGCTTTAGCCATCAGTTTGTGAGGTTGGATGTTTCTGAGCCCAGTAGTGTGTTAGCTTGCACAATCGTTAGTTTTTCATTATTGGAGCATATCCGAGATTGGCAGTATGATGATCCCCATTTGTGTGTTCTAAAGGACACGGTGCAACACGGTTGTGCCAAGCAGGTTACTATTGGAGATGATGGAGTGTTGAGGATGCAAGGTCGAGTGTATATGACTAATGTAGATGGATTCGAGAGTTGATTCTAGAGGAGGCCCATTTTTCCCCATACTCCATTCATCAGGGCGCCGCTAAGATGTATCAAGATTTAAGGCAGCGTTACTGGTAGAGGCGAATGAAGAAGGATATTGTTGCGTAAGTGGCTCGCTGATTAAACTGTCAGCAGGTGAAGAACGAGCATCAAAGACCTGGTGGTTTATTCTAGAGGATTATGCTTGTCGAGTGGAAGTGGGAGCGTATCACTATGGACTTTGTTGTTGGACTCTCACATACTCACAGGAAGTTTGATGTAGTGTGGGTTATTGTAGATAGGCTGACCAAGTAAGTACATTTCATTCATGTGGTATTCTCCTATTATTCTAAGAAGTTAACCGATATCTGTATCAGGGAGGTTTTTCATTTTCATCGAGTTCCGGTGTCTATCATTTCGGAACGAGGCATGTAGTTTACCTCACATTTCAAGAGAACAGTTCATCGTGAGTTAGGCACACGAGTCAAGTTGAGCATAACATTTCATCCTCAGACGGACGGACAGTCCGACTGTACTATTTAGATTTGGAGGATATGCTCCAAGCTTGTATCATTGACTTTGGGGATTGGTGGGATCATTTCTTGCCTTTAGCGGAGTTTGCCTATAACAATAGCTACCAGTCAAGCATCCATATGGCTCCTTATGAGGCTCTATATGGTAGGCGGTGTCGGTCGCCGGTTGGGTTGTTCGAGCCGGGGGAGGCTCGGTTGTTGAGTATTGATCTTGTATAGAATGCCTTGGATAAGGTTTGGATAATTCAGGATAGGCTTCGTATAGCTCAGTCCATGCAAAAGAGATATGTCAGCCGTAAGGTTGTGATGTGGCATTCATGGTCGCTGAGAGGGTGTTGCTTCGGGTGTTGCCTATGAGGGGCGTGATATGATTTGGAAGAGGGGAAATCTTAGCCCTAGGTTCATTGGCCCGCTTGAGGTTCTTGATCGAGTGAGAGAGGTAGCTTATAGACTTGCATTACCACTGAGTTTAACAGTCGTGCACTCGGTGTTTCATGTGTCCATGCTTCGGAAGTATCACGGTGATCCATCCTACGTGTTAGACTTTACCATTGTCAGTTGGAAAAGGACTTGTCCTATGACGAGAAGCCGGTAGCTATTCTAGACCTGCAGGTTCGTCAGTTGGGATCTAAGTGTTTCCCTTCTATTCGGGTTCAGCAGAAAGGTCAGCCTATTGAGGCAGTAACCCAGGAATCCGAGTCCGATATGCGGAGCCGATATCCTCATCTTTTCTCCGACTCAAGTACTTTTTTGTTGTATGTCCATTCGAGGACGAACGATCGTTTTAGAGGTGAAGAATGTGATGACCTTTTGAAAGTAATTCCGTATCCCGAGGCCTTGAAAACGTCTTTTATCTCACAATGTATTGCATGTGCAGTCCAAGCGCGTTTTCAGAATGCTTTTATGTGGAAATTTAGTAAAATATGGAAATTGGTTTTTAAAATTGAATAAAGTTTACTTTGTCCAACATTCTAGGTAAACGGGCCCCAAACCCGTGATCCGACAGTCTCGTGGGGTCCGTAGTAAAATTTGGGACTTAGCCGTATGCGCATAATCGAATTCCGACCCAAGCCTGAGAAATGAACTTTTAAAGAAAATTATTTTCGAGAAGTGAATTGAAGTAAATTCTTGATGTTATTGGGCCTGTATTATGGTTCCATAGCCCGGTGCAAGATTGAAATAATAATTAAGCTGAATTTGTGAAGTTTGGTAGGAGTCGGAGTTCGTTTGGTATAAATCAACTTTTATTTGAGAAAATACAAAATTTGATGTTCGTGAGTGATTTCATTAATTTGAGGTTTAATTAATAGTTGTTGATGTTATTTTAATAATTTGATCGCACGTGCAAGTCTGTAGAATATTTCTAGGCTTGCGTGCATTATTTGTTTGGAGCCTCGATGACTCGGATGAATTTTGAATAGGCCTCAGAATGAATTTAGACTTAGAACATAATAGTAGCACGTTCAGAGAAAGTTGCAAGTCTCTGAAACCAGGCTTCGTGGTCCGCAGTGGAGTCTGCGTGCCCGCAGTGGGGTCTTAGCGACCGCGGTAGGATTTATGCGGTCAGCTATGATCAAGGTCATGTCTTCACGGACGCGCTCGATATTCCGCGATTAGCGGTGGAGCTCCACGGCCGCAGTCCTTTTTATGCGATCGACAGTAGGGGTCTGAGAGGGGTATATTTAAACGAGACCTTTTAGCCATTTCTCAATTTTTAAAACCCTAAAACATAAGAGGTGATTTTTTAAGACACTCTTTCTTCACCAAAACACAAGTAAGTGATTTCTAAATTATTTCTTGCAGTCTTTAGCTTCTTTTTACAAGATTTCATCCTAGAATCTAGGGTTTCCATAGTGGAATTGGAAATTTTGGGTAAAACTTAGCAATATCAAAATTTGGAGATTTAGACCTCAAATTGAGGTCGGATTCCAAAAATAATTGTATATCCGGGTTCAGGAGTGAATGGGTAATCGGGTTTTGGTCCAAATTTCAGGTTTGGACCAAGCGAGCTCGCGGTCGATTTCTGAATTTTTGGGAAAAATTCTAGAAAACCTATTTTCATGCATTAGAATTGGTTTATTTAGCATTTATTAATATTATAAAGTAAATTGTGACTAGATACAAGTAAAATGGGAGTGGAATCAAGAGGTAAAGTGGCAGCCGAGGCTTGAATTGTATTCATGGCATTGAGGTAAATATTTGGTCGAACCTTAGCTTGATTGATTAGGCGTTGTATCTTATTTGCTATGTGCTAATTGTTGAGTACGACGTACAGGCATGGTGACGAGTATCTATACGTCGGTATCAAGCATGCTCGTGATTGATTGTGACCCCCTTTCGTATTGTTCATGCTTTATGTGATGATTTCTATTGTTGAACAAGACTTATGGAAGTATTATTGATAATTGAACTTTGTAGAACGTTGGCTCAAGTCGAGAAATGAGTTGTGAAGTAACTGTGGAAAAGAGAAGAGGTTTATGATATTGATTCTCTTGTTGGGATGTTATTTCTTTTGATATTGTCTCCTTGCCGGGATGTTATTACTCATGATATTGTTTCCCTTGCCGCAATATTGTTATTATGCTAGTGTTCCCTTGCGGGAATATTATTATTTTGCTAGTTCCCTTGCCGGGTTTTTATTGTGATATTATTGATCCCTTTGCCCGAATTGCTTTGTGATTGTTACTTGGGTGAGGAAGAGTGTAAAGCACGAAGGGTGATGTTGTGCACAATTTTGAGAGCGTTAATGCACGAAGGGTGATGTCGTGCCGATATTGTGAGGTAATAGCACGAAGAGTGATGCCATACCGAGCGATGCAAAATGTCGTCCCATGATATGAGTGATAATACACGAAGGATAATTCTGTGTCATGATTATATGAGGTAAATACACGAAGGATGATACCATGTCGATTATATTGATTCTTATGGTGAGGATGAAAGTAAAAGCACGAAGGGTGATGCCGTGCACTTGTCTTTGATTTCCTGATTATATATTGTTGATAATCGAGTTATGGTTTTCTTTAAATTTATCTATTGGTTTTCTGTTGTGACTTGATATTCTCCGCATCATGTTTCCCCTTCCTATCTTTAATTATAAATTTTTGCCTTAACTTTTTTTGTGGTATATCATTTAACTGCACAGGTTTATTTAGTAGTCTTGTCCTAGCATCGCCACTACTTCGCCGAGGTTAGGCTAGGCACTTACCAGCACATGGGGTCAATTGTGCTGATACTACACTCTACACTGTGTGCAGATCCCAGTATTGCAGCTTTTGGACCACAGTGAGGTTGATGCCTTCAGTCTATCAGGCGATCTGAGGTAGTCCCGCAGGCTTCCGTAGGCCTTGGTGTCTCCTTCTATCTTCTATTTTGTTTCTTTTATGTACTTCAGAAACAACTCAGTATTTATCTATCAAACCACTATTTGTAGTAATCGTAGTTAGTCCGTGACTTTGTGACACCAAATTCTGGGTAGAGTTGTATGGAATTCTGCACTAGTATATGATTAAACTATTAGCTTTCTTCTTCTGCATTTATGTTTATTTTAATTATTTTGTTGTTGAACACTTATTATATTAAACTGTTAAAAAGACAAAGCAAAAAAAAGGTTAATGAATCTATAACACTCTGAATGCGTGGCTCTCACGAGTTAGCACCATTACAATTTACGAGAGTGAAAAATTCGAATCGTAACATGTAAAATAGCATATACTCAATAAATAGTTAAGGTATGCAGAAATTGACCTGAACACCAGCATAATGTAAAACAAAAAAAAAGGATCAACTGAAGAAAAATAAGATGAAAAGAGAAAAAAAATATTTTCATTTTGCTTTATCCATTGTATTTGAAACTCATGTCTCAAATCAGGATAATCATTGCGAGCACTAACTAAAGGGGAGAGAGAACGACTAATTAGAGGTCCGAAATCTCTACTTAAGAATGAAATGATCTCGTCTATTTCACCACAATTTTGGGTCGTCGTGAAAGAAACTCATTACTAAATAATTAGTTACAACTATGATAGACCGAGTAGCCTAAACGCGTTGGTCTTTAACAGAATGACACAGTGGATCAATCACATGAATGAATGATTGTGAACGAGTTCACAACGAATCCAAACTATGCATTCATACTTTTAAAAGTTCAGATTATTATTTTAGTATTAATGGTTAATGTGTATCTTCGGACAAAAATCTCAAAATAATAATCTCTAAAAATATTAGTGTATGAGTCGAAATTTGATTTAGAGAATCATGCACAAAGAGCTACTAAGAGGCGATTATGCAAAGGTCGTAATTTTCTAATAAGATATTTGGGAGAATATTTTTGTACATATACTTTAGGTCAGATTAGGAGCATGTCCTATATAAGTAGAAAGGAAGAAAAAATGTAATGACATGTATTATTGATTTTTATAAGAACTCTTTTGAAAAGTTGGTCTCTATATAAATATAAATACTATATTTCTGAAGAGATTCGGTTCGTTATTCATTCTACACTTTTTACATCGGACATCAAATTCGAGAAAGTTTTCAATATTCTCATAGTTGTTTGTCTTACATCATTGTCAAAAAAAGGAATTATCCATCCCATTCAATATTGAGTAAATCATTTTCTATTTACATTTAGTGTTATTTAATATTATTTATTGCTTATCATTATTTTCATTACACTAATAACTGAAGCAGTTAATGTTTATAGCATTAAATCCACTCCGATGTGGCCAGCATTATCCTCATAAATCAATTTTAAATCTAAAGTCATTATCTTTAATTAGAATTAACTTTTCATCTTTTACTTAGTTATTTTAATTAAAACTTTATAATTTTTGATCAAATAATAAGGCGAGACGCAAGAAAGAAGAAACATTAAATAAAGGATATTGCATATCTGATGGAATTATGGCAACTCTAACTTTGTAAAAACTTCCAACAAATAAATAAACCAAAAAAAAAGGTAATTACCTAGCCAGCAACTCCATTTTGTTATTGATTAATTGGGGTCCAACCAAAATCCCTCCAATTTGTCTAGTTGTCCAAGTTAACTTGATATTTTTGGTGTTCATTCTATGATTACCCGACATAAGTCACTTTCGTAAGTTTAAAATATTGTTTATAATTTCTTCAAAAACAGCTTGCTGACAACTCCTCAAGTGTTCTTTGATAAAAATCTAGTGTTATAAATACTGGCTTTTTCAGCCAAGTTTCCTTAAATACCGCAAGCTTCTTAGTTCTTGAACCTTAATTAGCCTCTCTTTCTCCTCTTTAATTACTATATTTCTCACACAAGAAATATTATTTTTGAAAGAAAAAAATGGGTATATTTGATCACATATCAGATATGTTTGAGGTTACAAGTACAAGAAAAAGCAAACGCAAACCAATGCAGGTAAATTTGCATGCTAACTCCCTGTCATTAATTACCCCTTAATTATTTTTATTTTCATTTTCATTTATTAATATTTGACGCTTCGTAATGTTGAAACCAAGGTTTTTTTTTTCATTTCAGACAGTTGAAATAAAGGTGAAAATGGATTGTGATGGCTGTGAAAGGAAGGTTACTAATGCAGTTTCATCTATGAAAGGTTTATTTCATCTCTTATGATATAAATAATTTTTTATACTATATCAATATTGTATAAAAATAAATAAATAATTTCTTATTTTTCAAATAGACTCTTTCTATATTGTAGCCGCTTTAAAAAATAATAGTCAGCATAATAAATATATTTTGTATATTAATGTATAATATACTTAAAATATACATATTTTATACATAATTTATGTATATTTTTATATATTTGACTAGCAAATGTATTGAGTAGTTATATTCTAATTGTTTAATTGTATGTTGTAACTTGTAGGGGTGAAATCAGTGGATGTAAGCAGAAAACAAAGCCGAGTTACAGTAATTGGTAATGTGGAACCAAACAAGGTGTTAAAGAAAGTGCAGAACACAGGAAAGAAAGCAGAATTTTGGCCATACATAGAATACAATTTGGTATCATATCCGTATGCACCAGGAGTCTATGACAAGAAAGCACCCTCTGGCTATGTGAGGGATGTACCTCAAGCTTTTCAAATAGTACCAAATACACCTACTCATACACTTACCTCCATGTTTAGTGATGAAAATCCTAATGCTTGTTCTGTAATGTGAGAGAAGAGTAATGCGTTAGAATTTTGTATATGTTATTACTTGCGTGCCGGTTTTAAAATTTTGGTCTTACAACTAGTATATTGTAAAAAGAATATTGTTTAGATTTGAGTTGTATAGGAAGTACTTTCCCGTTTCTTTTGTAGCCAAACAAGATATTTCTATGCTGAGCTAGAACAAATTTGTCATGTCAAGTTACGTAGAATAACAGTGTTTTTAGAATTTAAATTATATATATAGTTAGTGCAAAGAATTTCTACACTATAAGACATTTTTACATGTTATAGCGGAAATCTTGTCTTATTTTCAAGATTATAGATTTCAAATTTTAATAAGGTTTATTGTAATATGTGATGACCCGATAGGTTATTTTTAGTTTTAGCCTTCATTTATGTGTTCCAAGACTTTGAATAGCTTCGTTTAGCCTTTCTCGGTTTGCATGCACAATCCGTGTCTTTGTACGAAAAGTTTTTATGTGAAAAATCTAAGAAAAATATAAAATTTTGCTTTAAAACTCATTTGAGTTGACTACGGCCAACATTTTATATAAACGATTCCGAATCTGTGTTTTGATGGTTCCGGTTGATCCGTATCGTGATTTGGGGCATAGGCATATGCCCGAAATCGAATTCGAAAATCCCTTATTTGATTTAACGTGTTTTGTTGAAAACTAGTAACTTGAAGGTTTAAGGAATTCCTAAATTTGATCGTAGGTTAACTTTATTGTTACCTAGTTCAAATTTTTGTTTCTGACTTGGTATAGGTTCATTTCGCTATTTATGACTTCTCTGCAAAATTTATGGCAAAATGGAGTTGATTTGACTTGATTCGAATGTCCGATTATAAATTTGCATGTTCTTGAGTTTCCTTAAAAAATTCATATATTTTGATGTCTGATTCGTAGTTCTAGGTGTAATTTTTGGTATTTTGAGCGGGCGAGTAAGTTGGTATGACGTTATTACACTTGTGTGCATATTTGGTATGGAGTCTGAGGGGCTCGGGTGAATTTCGGATAGGTTACAGAGTGATTTTTGGACTTAGGAAATGGTTAGTTCCGAGTTTTCTAATGTCTAGTGTATCCTTCTTCGCGATAGCAAAGAGTAAACTCGGATGGGATGGGTTTTCCTCTATGCTAACGCAAGTCTGAGGATGCGAATACGAAGCAATGGTGGGATCAACCTTCTCGAACACGACAAACACTACGTGAACACGATAAGTAAGGGGTCTAGGAGGGGAGCAGGGGTTTGTTCTACGTGAACGTGAGCCCAAGCTCGCGAAGGCGATGACCAGGGGTAACAAACAATCACGAACACGTGCAACCCCTCGCGGTCACGGAAGGCCACTTGGGCGTCACGATCGCGTTAGGCCCTTCGCGAACGTGAAGAAGTCTTGATGCCCATTGACATAAATGTTCCAAAGAGGGCATTTTCTTCATTTTTCACCATCTCCACATTAGAGTTTGGCCTAGAAGCGCTTTTAAAGAGAAATTTTATACCCATTTAATAGGTTAATATACTTTAATGTGTTTTCTTCCATTTTCATCAACACCCATTGATTTTTAATCTTAATCTATGCTCTTTCCTGGTAGAAAATTAGGAATGTAGGTAAAATTAGGTGTGAGCATGTGATTTTTACCTGTTGAGACGACTCCTACAGGACTCTCAAGTTTATGATTTTTCCTTTTAAATATTTATTTTTTAGAATTTGATTGCGCGTGTCAGTGTGTTCTCATTAATGCATGCATAAAATCATAAAATATACAGAATTGTAAGCATTTAGGATTTTAATTTCATGGTTTTGCTAGATTAATTGGTAGTTGGGGTTATTTTGCAAATACAAAAATCACATAATTAACTAGAATTTCCGGCATTTTGATTATTTTGCATTATGTGTTTAATTTTCATTTGTTGCATTTTTATTTTTATTTTTGCACAATGAGTAATTATTAGGTTAGTTATCTCAATTAGATTTTTTTAAAATGCAATTATGAATTAAAAATAAATAAGAAAAAAACAAAATAAAAAGAACAAAAAAGGGGGATTCTCTAATAAATCACCCAGGCTGACAACAATTGGGCCAGACTTGGGTGATCCAAACCCATTAAACCCTATAAATATGGCCCATACCCATCCCAACCGGCATCTCCGACCCAGTCCATAAAGAGACGCCCAAAAACGACACCGTTTTGGGGCGATTCATCATAGCCGTTGATGACAGGCCATCCAACGACCCTGAAGCCATACCCAAAGTCAGATATATATGTCCAAACGTCTCTGTATACTCAGAGACAAACACACCTTCTTCCTCGTACCTATTTCTCCGGTGTATCACCACCTCGTTACCGCCATAAGACCACCATTGACCGCCCATAAACCACCCTAAGGCCGCCGCCGGAAATCACCTCACGGTGGTGGCCGGTCACCAAATAGCCTCAGATTTACACCACCGAACCACCTCGACTCCCTCTTTCCTTTTCCGTGGTTAGTTTTCTTCGAACAAGCCCCTAACTCTTCGAATCTTCGAAAGAAGGTTCGGCGGCACCACCGTCTCCGGCGACCCAACCCAAAACAAAACCCCTGAACCACCTCCCCTCCCTTTTTCCAACCGTCTAAACCATACCTTTCAAATCCTAACGGACCGGCTCGAGTATCAAATTAAAACTAACCCTAAACCCTAAAATTCGCTAGAACCCCGTCAAATTGGTCCCAGATGACCATATCCGATTCCTTTCCACAACCCTACCACCCACAACCCTCAAATACAACTGGGAACAATGAAGCATCAAATCTGAGATTTCACCTTGTCTCAAAATCAACGAACCCCCCCCCCCCCCCGAACCCTTTTTCCCTCTTCAATACTAAAGGGGAAAGCCTTAGAAGTTAATAGACCTCCCAAAAGGGGCCAGAGAATCGTGGAACTGGAAGAGTTCCAATTTAGGGTTTCATGAACGAAAGCTAAGTTTCATGTGCTCTAACTGTTGTGAATGCTTGTGTTTTTGTATATATTGCTTGTTTAATTGCTTTGTTTCTTTATTTTTACTTGTTTTCTACATTCTCATCCTAAAGTGTTCTGAGTAGTCATCCTTGCCTGCTATTCTTTTGGTCACTGGCTCGAATTCATTTGTCTTCTATGTTTCACCTTCAAGATTTTCTGAGTAGTCTGATCTCACGCTCATCCTTGTCTCCTGACTTTTCGTTTGTTCATCTATGAAAATTCTGAATGGTTGATAAATGCTCATCTTTGTTGATCTTATTTGTTTTACATCATGTTTGAAAATTATGTGTAGGCGTCTCCTTTTAGAGTCTTACGCTTGTCATGATTCTTTTTCTAATAATTTTGATCTTCTGAATTTGCATTTGTTAGGCTAAGTTTTTTGAATATTTTAACTTCTGATACCAGGCATGTTTTAATTTCTTGGGTTTTTATTTACTTATATCCTGAGTGTTTAATCTATGTTACCCATTACTTGCCTTTTAGTTCTCTGCTGAGTGTTGGTCAACTTTATAAATCCTGCATAGTTGATTGGGTTCCTTTTCTGATTGTTTTGTTCATTGGATTTGACATATAAAAACATACATGCCCACCTATCAGGTGTTCAGTTTTCATGAGTATTCATATGATTCTAAAAGTTGTGACAATTGGTTTCATCCCTTGTTACTGAATAGTGTAAAATCCACACTGAGATGCTTGCTTGAATCCATGAGTTGCATTTGATTAATTCTAAAACTCTTTGGTTGTTTACTTTTACATAATTGAGTATGTAGTTCAGACCTTGATTTTGACCTATAACCTGAATGCAACTAACTAGGGTCAGATTTGACCAAACAAATGAGGACCAAGATTAAAAACCCTTAGGTCAGTAATTAGGAAAAGGGACAGGGGTATTAAGGGTACTTGAATATAGGGAATCTTGTTACAAACTCTTATAACATTCTAGTGAGGGGTCTAAGTATAATTTCTGCCTCAAACTTGAGTCACAAGTCAGAAAATCAAGGACTATTCAGGCAAAACTGAAAATTAGATAAGGGACTAAAAGGAAAACAAATAATTGATGTTGCCCTAAAGTTCCAATTATAAAAGAGAACAATCTGATCATTTGAAAGGGGACTTTTGTATTTTTTCGAGCAGATTTTTCCTTCAAGCTCTTAGTGAATTAGAATATATAAAATACATATTAGTCTCTTATACATTCTTCAGAAATCCTTTTTTGTTGTTTTCTTCTGATTGAATTTATTCCTTGATAACAAGTTGACAGTGGCCTGAATGTGCATATTGAGCTGCTCTAGAGATCAATTCGTACTATTTGGTTTTTCTCAAAACCTCCTGAATTTCTTGGTGTTTACTGGTTGACTAGTTGTCGCTTGCTTGCTTCATTTTGCTATTAGGCTTTCTTTCCTGTTGACACTCCAGGTACCAATCCATACTCAAAAAATATGAGAAGCTATAGCCATGTACATTCGAGTTTGTAGCTGATCATGAAGACAATACTACTTTTGTTTCAGTTTCATACGATGACTGTTATTTATTTTTAGTTGAATTTTTGGTGTTGTATTGAACATGAACGTGTATTAATTATGGATTATATCAGGACTCTACTTTTAATTTGCCTAAGTTCCAGTAGATTTAAAAAATAGTTTGTTCACAATTTACTTACTGTTTGTAATTTGAGTTGTAGCAGAGATTTGACAACTGAACACGCATATACTCTGAATGATGAGTACTTCATATTTTTCCTTTAAATATTAGGGTTGAAATTTGATTTATGACCTATTAATGTGAAATCATTATCAGCCACTTCTTTTAAAATACCTTCATGTACACTGCAACATGATCACTTGTATAATTTTGCAACGAGAACATAATCAATAAAAGGGGGTTTCTATAATTTTCCTACAACAGACTCATAGTCCAGTGTTTCTGAACTTTGTCTAAAAGCCCAATTGTTAGCAGTCATAACGTGAAGAAAATACATTTCTGGGCTGACTATAGATGAAGCCCAAGTTACATGACCAACCATGAATGAGGCTGGAAACGTAAAATGTTAAATCTCTTTAAATACATTCTTCATGTATAAAACTATTAGGATATTTTTAGATACAAGCATAATAGAAAACTTAGTATACTTTAGGAATGCCTTTATAAAATAAACTTAGCACCGTTAACTTAATCAAGCACCACGCGAGGCTCCTTAACTTAATAAAATACAAAGAAAATTGGAAGTGTTGTTTAGTGAATTTCACGGCCTTCCACGAATTTCCAAAGGCGTAGTTGCTATAGGCGTGAATTTATTAATAAACATATCTTTCTAAACTTGGGTGCGCATTTATATGAGCCAAATCCAAGTCTCAACGATGTTAAAACGTGTCGAAAACCCGGGTGCATTTATGTGACGTGGTTCAAGACGTGTTTTAAAAACGTTGCAAATATCTCTAAAACGAATAAAGCAGTTAATAATTGAAAATTGCACTATAGGATGAACATGTATAAAAATCAGAATTTTAGCCAATTGTGATAGTTCAAGCGGCCGTGCTAGAACCACGGGATCCGAGGGTGCCTAACACCTTCCCTCGGGTCAATAGAATTCCTTACTCAAGAATTTCTGGTTCGCAAACTCCAATTGGGCAGTCGAAAAATTTCCTCGATTTGGGATTCTAAATAAACTAGTGACTCGGGACTCCAAAAGCCAAACCTATCCCAAGTGGCGACTCTTAATAAATAAATATTCCCATTTCGAATAATGTCGCTTTGATTGGAAAAACTCCCTTATACGTTTTATCCTTCGGGGAAGCCGTGTGACAAAAGGAGGTGTGACAGCTCTGGCGACTCTTCTGGGGAGATGAATCTAGAATCTCAGGTTCAGGGTTCAAGAATTTGAGCTTACAATAATTGTTATTTTATCAAATTTTGGATCCTAGGTCCGATAGTGGCGATTTTGAGAGTGGATTTTCGTATCAGATCATTGGGTAAGTTCCTCAAACTATGTTTTAATTATTTTTTGTAATTATACCTCAGATTTAACATCAAAATTCATGAGAATCTAAAGAAAATTTTGGGGTTTTAATGAAAAACCTTGAATTGAGATTTTTGGATTTTGACCACAATTTGGGCATGGAATTGAGAATAAATTATATATTTGAGTTCTTAAGGTCATGGGTAAACTTCAAAAAAATTGGAATTCAGACACCTGGGCCTGAGGGCAATTTTGTTTATTTCGTTTGGGGTTAGAAATTGTTAGAAATTGGACTATAATGATAAATTGAACATATATTAATGGGTTTATATAATTATTGGCTAGTTTTGGAGCATTTTTGCATCGATTTGAATGTTTGAAAGGGCGTGGAATGCCGGTTGTGGAACTTCAGAGCGAGGTGAGTCTCCTCTCTAACTTTGTAAGTGGGAATTGTCCCCATAGGTGAGTTAATTGCATATGTGCTCCTATTTGTGGGGGTGACGTACACACGAGGTGACGAGAGTTCGCGTGTAGCTACTATTATGCTATTGGCTAGGTAGTCTAGGACCCAAAAGCATGTTGTGCTTGGATCGTTTCTAAACTTATTGACAACTTGAATTGCATAAATCACATCAAAGCAGTAAATAAATTTCAAAAAGGATTAAATATCATTTTCTTGATCGTTAAAGAGAATTGCTATTTCTTTGGGTAATTATTTTTCCCTGATGAAGTCTTGATTGACTGTTTGACTACATGCTTCTATGTGTACCTGCGTCGCACGAATGATTCGCGAGCGGGGTGTTTTTTTATTTCTATTTGACTGTGTTGCATGGATGATTTGCGAGCGAGGTGTTGTTTATTTATATTTGACCGCATCGCATGGATGATTCGCGAGCATGGTAATAGATGCATCTATGGTTTGAGTCATTCAACCCTCGGCAGTGCGCAGTTTACTTTTATGTTGGATCAGTCGTACATCTCGCTGTGACTATTTTCCCATGCTTGTATTGCTTTCCTTGAGATTATTTGAGATTAATAGTTTCTCTCCCTGACTTGAGAAAATTGTAGCAAAATGGATTATCAATCAGGAGGCTTTTAATAAAAAGGAACTTTTACTTGTTTCATGACTTATCTAAATTTATTGTTGTTAATAAATCCGTGAATCATCGCATTAATAATATATCGTTATTGGACCTCCAATAAGTGTCGAAGTCGATCATCTCGCATCTACTTCTTCGAGATTCGACGGGATATTTATTAGGTACACGTTGTTTTCGTACTCATACTACATTTTTTGTTGCACAGGCACCTGTATCTCTAGTGGCCTACTGGCGTAGCAGCATGGTTGATACGGAGACTTAGGTGACCTACATTTTTGGGATGACCCGCAGCAAACAGAGTCTCTTTCATTTTTTTAAATTTATTTCTGTCCAATATTATACTCCAAACATTTGTTGTTCTTTATTATTTCATAAAAATTGCTCATGCACTTGTGACATCAGGTTCTGGGATGGTTTTGATATATTTTGTATTAATTGCTTATTATTTAATTTGAATTGAAGTAGTTATATTTTTATTTTTGAAAAAAATTGAAGGAAAATCATAGTTTTCAAGATTATTAAAAATGATAACTGCATCATGTAATTCAGTATTCTTGTCTAACAGTAGTGTCCGGCGCCATCACGTCCCTTAGTGGATTTTGGATCGTGACCATATGGTATCAGAGTACTAGTTCCTAGGGTCTCACGAGTGATGAGCAAGTCTAGTAGAGTCTCATAGATCGGTACGGAGACGTCTGTACTTATCCTCGGGAGGCTGCATGACTGTTAGGAGTACATCCTTTATTGATTCCTTATCTTGTGATTTGATTCCTCGAGGCTTATGCCTTTGTTTCTTTCCTACTCAATCTTATGTGACGCAAACCGCTTGTTATAAATTGAGTAGTGAAAAACTGTAAATAGTACTACAGATGTGATGCGGGATGTTTCTCCCGATATAGCTGATCAGATTATTATCGTCGCTTTGTGGAAGGATATTATATTGTTTCAGCCCAGTATCGGTACTTCTGAGGGCTCTGAGGCTAGGCACAAGTTGCCATAATGCTTATGAACGATTGTTTCGCAGTATTGATATGATGGTGGGATGTTTGCCTACCTGTTGGGCCAGTGAATGACTTGAAGGGAGGTTTACTCAGTGCATGATCTAAAGATTCGATATGTAATTCCCGGTGGGGGAAAAACAATTGGCCTATGAATGTCCAGATTTGGGCTGATGGAGTAGCGAGGCTTAGTGTTGCAAGCGTGGTGGAGTTGTCTCCTACGATGAGGTGTCATTTTCCTTATTAAATGTACTAAGTTCACTGGTGTTATAATCTTCTACAATTCGCCTTTGGAGCAGGAAATGGTGAGATAGTATCGAAGAAGCGACTGTCAGAGATCGCATGGTGCGGTGGTTCAGGATTGAATCGGTGTTTCTAATGTCGACAACTCGAGAAAGATGATCTCTAGAAAGGTTCAAGTCAGTAGAATTTGTGGGTCCAGGATCTACGAAGAAGTATTTTATTTGAGGCAACAACTAAACATCAAAGGACGAGGAAGGACATGTGGGAAGCGTCAGGTGGTGTTCAAAAATTCTAAAAGTCCAGGTATATAAAGTTAAGTTCGAGTAGTTAATTAAGGAAGCGGGTTTGCCCTAAAGTGGGAGAGTGGCGGAGTTGTGTATGGGCTTTGTAGTAGGATGACCACGTACGTTAATGAGAGTTTGAAAGGATTTGAGAATATTAGTGATTGGTGATTGGTGATTGGGGCCTACAGATTTAATCAGAAGTATAGGCTATTATGTGGAAGGAGACTTGGTATAACGGAAAGGAGTTGCTTGAAATGAAGAAGTATACAACATAACTTTGAATTAGAAGGATGTTGCCGCACATTTAATTGATGCCCACGAGGGGTGAAAGGACATATGTATCTACAGGGTTATCTCGGACCCAAGATGGATTATTGATGTCATGGTGATTTTACCCTATGCATCAGCATTGGAAGATGTCAGAAAGTTATTTCCACAAGTGAGTTATTCCCTGTGAGAAGGTTAGCGGTCGCATGGTTGGCGAAAAGAAAAGAGATCAGTTGTGAAAATGTGTTTGATGATTCATAATATAAAAAGGGGGTTTTATAGAAAGATTTCGAGAATTTTGGCGATTGATTGCGCAAGGTTGTGTTAATAAGAGATTAAGAATCCTGGTAAATTCCAGAGTTATGTAACTGTGGCTTCGAGCTAAGTGGGAGAGTCCCACGCCTATGATGTGGTTGCATTGTTAATTACTCGTGGGATTTCTGATTATTAGCATATTGATGGGTTATCACAGCTACGGGAAACGAACATAGGTGGTAAATTGAGCAAAGTAATTATTAAAGGTGGGCTATCATTGGCCTTATTGGCCCATGTTCAGACTTGGGGAAGGATTTAGGAATTTGCTTTGTAAAGATGTTGATTCCAAGTGAATGATTCTGCCATGTGCTTCACCAATGGGGTATTCATGTGCTAGAAGATTTATGGAATTAATTATATTCGGGGCCAAGTCAGAGCGAGTGGCTCTTAGGTCCTAGAAAATTCAAAAGATAAATTATGATGCCTAATGATTTCAAGCCTATGGGTACAGTTAAGAATCAAGCTTGATAACAGCGTATGAGAAGAGGCATAGAATGTGCTATGATGCTTTGACTTTCGATATAGCAATTGGGATGTACGAAATGGTTCGTGGGATTTGAAACAGCATGGTCTTGTGATTCAGGGTTACTCGGATTGAGTGCAGATGAAGTGTGTTCAGGTGTTGAATAGGGCTTCATTGTTCCTATGGCAATCAAGGACAAATTGGAAGAAGAGGGATTGGTTAGCCATAGTCGAATTGGCATGTTGCTCGCAATGATCAGTTCTTTCAGCGTGATCAAGTTATGCAAGTGAATTGTGACGGTGCGTTCGAGGCTTGTCGGCCGCCGTAGTTAGTGTTATTCAAAACGTATTCTACCATTGTGGCATGTCATGTGGAGGTGTATCCCGGAAGGGCTATGGTGGTTTAGACCACTACTTAAAGATTTTCATATTCTACGTCATGAGAATTCACCTGTGTGTTGCTATGGTCCTCCTGAAGTGAGTTAAGTGGAAACTTTTATGTGATGAAGTGTTAATATAATAGTGGTTCCGAAGCTATGATGAAAAACGAGTTCTATCGTATACTGACATGTTGGGTGTAGTGAGTGGTATGGAATTTGAAGTGAAGATCCAGGTAGCAGTTCGGTGTCTACAAGGATGTCACGAGCTCGGATGAGCAGGAAAGAAGTTTCGATATTTAAGGTAAGTTGGTATTGTCTTCAGCGTCATTTGAGATCGGTGTTTTGTAAAAAAGGGTTTGCATCATGGTTAATGATTCTTGATCACTTTTCAGCGTTAGTGCGGCCGGTGGTTTAGAGGTACGACCCAGTTATTTGTTATGGTAGGTTGTGGAAGTGTGTCCCACAGGAATATTGTATAAGTGTGGCAGGTAGTCACTGGATTGATTAAAGACTTAAACCAAGTATGAAGGTAGTGATGATATCGTTGATTTGAGAATATATGCCTGGAGGGCACTAAATTTATTGGTTTGTGGACTGCGGAGGATTACTCCTGTTATGATGGTTGTTCTTGTGTGTTATGAGAAAAGGGAAGTTAGTATGTACCTTTTAAGGGTCATTAGCCTTGTTTGGTACGATCAAGGTCGACTTGAGGTCGGTGGATGGCTTTAAATGTAAATATGGGCTCTATATCATGCCAGATGTGTTCATTTCACAACACACCTTAATGGAGGAGTAGTCGGGGTGTTATTTTATAATCAGCTATTTCATGTAATGACGTATTGTGTCGTGCGAGTTGTGAGACGTCTTGGTGAATTTATTATGTTTTGAGGTTCTGCGTAGAGATGATGTTGTATGAACGGGATGGCTTTTAAGATTCAAAGTGTTATCGTTCCTCAGATGTGCTTGAGTTGTGTAGCATATGGCACTATATTATCCCTCAGGGATGATATTATGCACTTAGCATGCTTGTGACCGATACTCGGTATTTTGTTGTAATGAGAAATTTAGCTCGATGTATATGTGGACTGGATGTCACACCACCATGGGTATGTTATTTTGATCAGGTTGGGTGCCGCAACAGTGTGATGTGAGTACAGTTTTCTATATGCTATTTTTATATGCTTTGTTTCCCATTTTCTAAGGAAAGCCCATAATAGTGTGTGAGTTGAATAGTTCCTTCCAGAATTTGTTTTCCATTGTATTGCGTTTGATATGGTAGCCTATTGGCACATTGTAGCATCATATGAGGCTTTTGGTCATGTCGAGATGGCTTATTGCTTGAGTATTTCGTACTGGGTGAGACGAGATCGTCGAATTCGGAATAAGTGCAATATAATTATGTGCAGTATACTAAGGAGCTAAGACCATTATTTGGTCCAGAATAGGGTGATAGTTCTTGTCAGGGGTATAGACCTAATGATTATTGATTTAGCAGTTGGTTATGAATTTCTACACATCTCTTCTGTTGTGTCGGTACTGTAAGAGTTAGAACAAGACCCATGTATGTCATGCGATGCCGTGGGAGCATAAGATTCATGGAATTTCGACTAAATTGATCAGAGAATGTTGTTGTGGTCCTATGAGTAAAATAGTGCAAAGTGTGAAATCAGCTAAGGTATGCAGTCATGTTTTGGTGTCGGGTTTAGTTATTAATACAATGTTCATATATTGAAAGAAGGCTTCGCAGAGAATTTTGGATGTTGGAATTGAGCTCTGCACTTACTTTCTTGAATAACAAGGGAATATCATTAGATTGATTGAGCCAATGTGATCAACTGAGTTGTGGTAGCACGCTAAGGTAAATGAGGTGTTAAATAGTGATTTCAGACTACTTCAGTGTAGTTCTCAGCACGTTCTAGGACGAACGTGTGTTTAAGCGGGAGAGAATGTAACGACTCGACTGGTTGTTTTAAGCTCTAGCACGTCGTTCAGTAGTCTGAGGTAGGGAGCAACTTTATTTTAGGTGTTATGACTTGTACGCGTGGTCGGAATTGGATTTCGAGAAGTTTGGAGTTGATTTAGAAAGAGAATTCTCGTTTCGGAATCTTAAAGTTGAAAGAACTACCTAAGATTGGATTTTTTAAGTAAACGACCTCAGAATAGGGATCTAAAAGTTTCAGTAGGTTTGTATGATGATTTCTGACTTGGGCGTATGCCCGAATTGGGTCTTGGATGACCCGGGGGCATTTTGGCGCCTATTGTGGAAGTTAGCATTTTGGAAGAAATTGCAAATGTTTTGCTTGAAGTGCATTTTAATGTTATCGATGTTTGTTTGGGATTTCGAGTCTGTGAATAGCTCTGTATGGTGATTCTGGAGTTGGGAGCTCGATCGGAAGTGAATTCGGAGGCTTGTATGTCATTTTGGAGTCATTTGGCTAAAGATAGAAATTTGAAGGTTTTTGAGAAGTTTGACCGGGAGTGAAAATTTTGATATAGGGGTCGAAATCCGATTCTGCAAGTGACACTAGGTCTGTAACGTCAAATATGATTTGTCTGCAAAATTTGAAGTCAATCAAACGTGATTTGATAGGTTTAAACATCGAAATAGAAGTTTGAAATTTTAAAGTTCATTAAGCTTGAATAGGAGTGTGATTCATGGTTTTAGCATTGTTTGACGTGATTTGAAGCTTCAAGCAGGTCCATTTTATGTTATGGGACTGAGGCGTGTGATTGGATGGGGTCCCTGGTGGCTTCGCGTGTGTTTCGGGTTGTATTGAACTCTTATTTGATGTTTCAACGTCATTTTCTTTGGGAATAAAACGGTACCAGATTAAGAAATTAAGATCCAACTTCATTTTGTATTGAACCATTAGACCCGTATCGTAATTACAGATCCATACAAAAAAGAATCATCAAAGTTGGACATCGTATGAGGAAGTTACACTTATTTTTGTGTCGGGAAAAACCGATGCTTCTGGTATGGTGTCGCAATTGCGCGATGCCCAGTTTGCAACTGCGAACTTTTTGTCGAAAATGCAACCTTTTACAGCCCTTCTTTGTTTGCAATTGCAAAGGCTTTCTTCGCTTTTGTGAGGGTTCGCAATTGGATCGCAAATGCGACATCTGCAGCTTGATTTTACCTATGTAACTCGAGTTTTTGCTTCATTTTATCATATTTTGAACCCTAGGTACGAGAGTGGCAATTTTAAGAGTGGATTTTCCTATCAGATCATTGGGTAAGTTCCTCTAACTAATTTTCAATTATATTTTCTGATTATACCTTAGATTTAACATCAAAATTCATGAGAATCTAAAGGAAAATTTGGGAATTTTAATGAAAAACCTAGAAATTGAGATTTTTGGTTTTTGGCCGCGATTTTGGGCATGAAATTGAGAATAAATTACATATTGAGCTCGTAAGGTCATGGGTAAACTTTATCTTCGCAAAATTTTGGAATCCGGACACGTGGGCCCGATGGAAATTTTCTGAACTTTTCGTTTGGGGTTAAGAATTGTGATAAATTGGACTATAATGTGTAACTGAACATATATTAATGGATTTATATAATTATTAGCTAGTTTGGAGCATTTTTGCATCGATTTGAGTCTTCGAAAGGGCATTGAATGTCAGTTGTGGAACTTCGGAGCGAGGTGAGTCTCATTTCTAACATTGTATGAGCGAATTGTCCCCATATGTGAGTTAGTTAGTTATGTGCTCCTATTTGTGGGCGCTACGTATGCACGAAGTGACGAGAGTCCGTGTCTAGCTACTATTATGCTATTGTCTGGGTAGTCTAGGACCTAAAAGCATGATGTACTTGGATCATTTGTAAACTTATTTACAGCTTGAATTGTTTAAATCACATCAAATCAGTAAATGAATTTCAAAAAGGATTAAACATCATTTTCTTGACCGTTAAAGAGAATTGCTATTTATTTGGGTAACTATTTTTCCATGATGAAGTCTTGATTAACTGTTTGAATGCATGCTACTATGTGTACCTGCGTAGCATGGATGATTCGCGAGCAGGGTGCTTGTTTATTTCTATTTAACCATGTCGCATGGATGATTCGCGAGCAGGGTGTTGTTTATTTATATTTGACCACATCACATGGATGATTTGCGAGCGTAGTAATAGATGCATCTATTGTTCGAGCCATTCGATCCTCGGCAGTGCACAATTTACTTTTATGTTGGATCGGGTCGTACATCCCACGGTGACTATTTGCGCATGCTTGTGTTGCTTGCCGTGAGATTATTTGAGATTGATATTTGCCCTCTCTGACTTGAGATAATTGTCGCGTAATGGATTAAAAATCCGGAAGCTTTTAATAAAAAGGAACTTTTAATTTGTGAATCATCGCATTAATAATATATCATTATTGGACCTCTAGTAAGTGTCGAAGTGGACCATCTTGTCTCTACTTCTTCGAGATTAGACGGGATACTCATTGGGTACACGTTATTTTCGTACTCATACTACACTTCTATGCATTTTTGTTGTACGGGCACTTGTATCTCTAGTGGCCTACTGGGCATAGAAGCATAGTTGATACAGAGACTTAGGTAAGCTGCACTTTTCGAGATGACCCGCAGCCAGCAGAGTCTTTCATTTTTCTGTATTTATTTCTGCCCAATATTATACTCCGGGTGGTTGTTGTACTTTATTATTTCATAGAAATTTCTCATGAACTTGTGACACCGGGTTTTGGGATGGTTTTGAAATATTTTGAATTAATTGCTTATTATTTAATTTTAATTGAAGCAGTTATCTTTTTATTTATAAAAAAATTGAAGGAAAATCATAGTTTTCAAGATTGTTAAAAATGAGAACTTCATCATGTAATTTGGTTGGCTTGCCTGACAGCAGTGTCCGGCGCCATTGCGACCCTTAGAAGATTTTGGGTTTTGACAGTGGAAGTTCGAGGTAAGTGTTCGGTCTAACCTTAGCCTGAGAGATTAGAAGTTGTGTCCTATTTGCTATTTTCTTCTTATTGAGTATGATGTATAGGCATGGTGACGAGTATCTATACGATGGTGTCGAGCATGGCCATGAGTCTTAAATTAAAATTTGTTATGTTCTTAATGATACTACAATTGTTTTCATTGGTGATTCTCGATATTGAGCAAGGATTGAATTTATTTTAGTGGAAAGTACTTATGATTGCGTATTGGTAACAGCTTATATGAGTAGAATTTGAGTTAAGATTGGTTATATCTGATTCTCCCTTACCGGGACGTATTTACTGGTACTGTTGAATCTCATGCTGGAATAACGTAGTTTATTGTTAATCCCTAGCCGGGACACTTGGTATTGTTGTTGTTGATATTATATATACACAGATCGGGTTGCATGCCGCAAAAATATTAAATATGGATCGGGTTGCACGCCGCAATAATTTTAAATATAGATCGTGTTGCGCGTCGTAATAATACTATATATGAATCGAGTTGCATGCTGCAACAATACTAGATATGGATTGTTAGAATATACGCTTAACGCTAGAGGAGGGGGGTGAATAGCGTTATAATAAAAAACAATGTAAATTTGCGGAATTAAAATTGCAAGAGTAAAATAAGTGCGGTAAATAAAGAAGTAAGGAGAGAACACACCAAGTTTATCCCTGTTCACCGCAACGTGTGGTTAGTCCAGTCCCCGAGAGACTCTCTCGAGTTTTACACTAACTTCGTTAAGCTTACGGGTGCCTAACAAACCGTTACACTTGCTCGTAGATATACACTCTACAAGACTTCAACCTGCTCGACGATACCGCACCTCAAGACTTCAAACCAAGGAACTACCTTTCCTTCTTACAACAAGGGATTAGACTATCCCTTCAAGTGTGTACAAACACTTAGCACTCAAGACAAGACTCTCTTTATAGAGTAGATATGAGTAAAAACAATACGCTCAAGAACACAACAACTTAGTCAAGAGTTTGGCTCTCAAAAAGCTACGAAATGAATATAAAATGATTGATAAGAGAATATGTAAGCTTAAGCAAGAATGTAATCAGTTGTTGTGCTTAGAAGAGTGAATTTGAGTTGTATTTATAGTGCTCAAAACACCCAAAACAGTTGCTTAATTGCCAATCACAAATTGCTGATTTTGTGCTAGGATAATCGATTATCTGATTCTGCATAATCGATTATCTGCCAATCGTTTAAAAATCATTCCCAGATTTTAAGCAGAATAATCGATTATCCAAATCGTATAATCGATTACCTGACAACGTTCAAAAATCAATCCCCGATTTTATGCTTAACATAGTCGATTGTCTCATT
Source organism: Nicotiana benthamiana (assembly GCA_034376525.1). NCBI lineage: Eukaryota > Viridiplantae > Streptophyta > Magnoliopsida > Solanales > Solanaceae > Nicotiana > Nicotiana benthamiana. The sequence goes on from CM067326.1 coordinate 118,275,086, forward strand.
GTACATAATCGATTATTTTTCAGTGTATGAAAATACTTTGGCAACGGTCTTTAATATAATCGATTACCAGAAAAGCCATAATCGATTATTTTGCTACTTTGTAAAATCCGATGCTCACTGTCTCAACATAATCAATTAGTCTAAGGCACATAATCGATTATCTTGTAGCTTTGAAAAATCTGGTGAACACTGCCTTAACATAATCGATTATCATAAGGTACATAATCGATTATCTTGCAGCTTTGTAAAATCTGGTGTACACTGTCTTAACATAATCGATTATCATAAGGTACATAATCGATTATCTTACAGCTTTGTAAAATCTGGTGTACACTACTTTAACATAATCGATTATCATAAAGTACATAATCAATTTTGTTTGTCCAGATTTGAAAGACATGTTTAGAATTCATTTTGGTTAAAATGAAATGTTTGAAAATCATTTTTCTTTAAATTAAAGATGCATGGTTTGATAAAAATGATTTTATGAGAGAAGCCAAGTCTTGAATCAATTGTCGGATCAAGATCACAATTATAGAACGACTCATGTATAACTTTGTTGCTTTACTTAATCTTGATCTTTGTTTCTCTTGTGCTTGGACTTCGGCATATGTCAATGTTCCGTTCACGTCGGTTTGTCATTTATCAAAACCTACAAATATGAACACACGTTTAGTTTAGCGATTTGAGAACGTGTTTCAACAATTTCCCCCTTTTTGATAATGGCAAACCAATATCGGGATATGCATATTAATTAATTCATAATGACGATCCAAGACAAGTATATAGATATGCAACGAGTTCCCCCTCAAGTTATGAATTCCCCCTCAATTTATGCCAATATGTATTAGTGTGCATAGCACATATCTTTCCCCTTTTGACATTAGCAAAAAAATAACTAACTCTTTATTGATTAAACAATATTGCAAATACATAAAAATAAAAGACAGAATATTATGCAAACTAGAAAAACAAAGAGACAAGACATTATTCATAATCGATTGTAGTGTTGTATAATCGATTATGTCAATTTTCCAGCATAATAAACATAAAACGTAAATGGGGAATAATCGATTATTGACTTTAGAGAAATCGATTATTCTGCACCGGTGTCTGATAATTCCCCCTGTCTTTGGGGCGATACCTGCAAAAAAGAATTAGGCGCCTCCGACGCTCAAGTTAGTAATCGTTAAAACATAAAAATGCAATGCATGAATTAGATCAACGTGGAGTCAAGAATCCCGAGTTCACTACGAATTCGGAAGAAGGACTCTTTCTCTAAAGGCTTTGTAAAGATGTCGGCCAATTGATCTTTTGTTTCAACAAACTCAATTTCAACATCACCTTTGAGAACGTGATCTCTTATAAAGTGGTGCCTAATTTCTATGTGTTTCGTTCTTGAGTGAAGAACAGGGTTCTTCGTCAAGCTAATGGCGCTAGTATTATCACATCGAAGAGGGATATGATCGATACTAAGGCCATAGTCCGAGAGTTGTTGTTTCATCCAAAGGATTTGAGCGCAACAACTCCCCGCGGTTACATATTCAGCCTTGGTTGTGGACAACGCAACACTAACTTGCTTCTTGCTAAACCAAGAAACTAAGGAGCTACCGAGCAAATGGCAAGTGCCACTAGTGCTCTTGCGGTCCAATTTGCAACCCGCAAAATCGGAATCGGAATAGCCAACAAGTTGGCGTGAAGAACCTTTGGGATACCATAGTCCCACATTTATCCTTCCAACAAGATACTTCATAATCCGTTTCACCGCAGTTAAGTGTGACTCCTTTGGACATGATTGATATCGAGCGCATAAACACACGCTAAACATGATGTCCGGTCTACTAGCAGTAAGGTAGAGAAGGGATCCGATCATACCTCGATACTTCTTGGTGTCTACTTCCTTACCTTTCTCATTCTTGTCAAGATGGTCGGATGTGCTCATTGGAGTGGCCATTGCTTTGGCGTTGCTCATTTCAAAGCGATTTAGCAACTCTTTGCAATATTTAGTTTGGCAAATGAAAGTTCCCTCTTTCATTTGTTTCACTTGCAACCCCAAGAAGAAGTTTAGCTCACCCATCATTGACATTTCGAATTCGCTAGTCATCAACTTAGAGAATTCCTCGCATAAAAGATCATCAGTAGCACCAAAAATAATATCATCAACATAAATTTGAACTAACAGGATGTCATTGTTTTTATTTTTGATAAAAAGTGTGGTGTCGACTTTCCCCCTTTAAACTCATTGTCTAAGAGCATTTTACTTAGACGTTCATACCAAGCTCGAGGAGCTTGTTTGAGACCATATAAAGCTTTCCTAAGCTTGAAGACATGGTCGGGAGATTTAAAAGCTTCAAAGCCCGGGGGTTGTTCAACATATACTTCCTCTTGAATGAATCCATTTAGAAAGGCACTTTTGACATCCATTTGATATAGTTTAAAATTCATAGATGATGAAAATGCAAGTAATAAACGAATGGCTTCTCGGCGTGCAGCGGGTGCATAGGTTTCTTCATAATCAATTCCTTCTTCTTGATTATAGCCCTTAGCAACTAGCCTAGCTTTGTTTCTAGTGATTATGCCATTTTCATCTAATTTATTCCGAAAGACCCATTTCGTACCAATTATGGTGTGATTATCGGGTCTTGGCACCAATTCCCAAACATCATTACGTTTGAATTGGTTAAGCTCGTCTTGCATTGCCAAGGTCCAATGCTCATCCCCAATTGCTTCAGAAATGGTTTTAGGTTCTATTTGTGAAACAAAAGCCATATGTCCTACAGTGTCTTTAAGAAGGTTTTGTGTACTTACCCCTTTCTCGATGTTGCCAGTTACCTTGTCAAGAGGATGGTCTTTAGACGTCCTCCAAGCCTTAGGCATCACCGATTCTTCTTCTTGTGGTGGTATTTCTTCTGAAGGTTGTTCCATGACTTTATCTTGAACTTCCTTTGGATCCTCCTTTTGTACCTCGTCTTGAAGATTGATTTTCTTTAAAGCATCTGCAAGATCAACACAAGAATCCTTTCTCGCCAAGCGAGCATCATTTTCACAAAATACTACATGAGGAGATTCCTCAACAGTTTTGGTTCGATTATTATAAACTCTATATGCTTTGCTACGTGATGAGTAACCAAGAAAAATTCCTTCATCAGACTTCGCATCATATTTTCCCAAGTTATCTTTTCCGTTGTTGTGAATAAAACATTTACAACCGAAGACTCTAAGATGGGAAAGATTAGGTTTCCTTCCCTTGAAGAGTTCATAGGGAGTTTTCATGAGTATCGGTCTAATAATAGCTCTGTTTAAAACATAGCTTGCGGTACTCACGGCATCCGCCCAAAAGTATTTGGGAATTTCGGCCTCATCGAGCATGGTTCTAGCCATCTCTTCGAGACATCGATTTTTACGTTCTACCACTCCATTTTGTTGTGGTGTACGTGGAGCCGAAAAGGTATGTTCAATACCGAGTTCGTCACAAAAATCCGCGAAGATATTATGATCGAACTCTCCCCCATGATCACTTCTTATGGAAGTGACGGTTGTGTTCTTTTCATTTTGAACACGTTTAAGAAAACTTTTAAAAGCTTGAAATGCATTACTTTTATGAGCAAGAAATAACGTCCATATAAATCTAGAATAGTCATCAACAATAACAAAAGCATAAAGATTACCACCATGACTTTTAATTTAGAAGGTCCGAAAAGGTCCATGTGTAGAAGTTGTAAAGGTCTAGTGGTTGAAACAACATTTTTGGATTTAAAAGAAGCCTTTGTTTGTTTCCCTTTTTGACATGAATCACAAATAGAGTCTTTCTCAAATTTCATGTTTGGAAGACCAATTACTAAATCTTGTGAAACTAGTTTGTTTAAAAGATTCATGTTTACATGAGCTACTCTACGATGCCATAACCACATGTCGTCTTCTTTACTCAAAAGACAATTCACATAACTTGATGAAGAATTTTCAAGATCGACCATATAGATATTATCCATTATAATACCACGAAGAATAATTTTAAAATCACTAAGACGGATAACTAAGCATTTTCGGAGTCAAACAATACAAGATTTCCCTTGTCACATAATTGACTTATGCTCAAAGATTATGTTTAAGACCTTTAACTAGCAAAATATGCTTAATGGAGGAGGATTCGTCCTTACCGACCGATCCAATGCCGATAATCTTTCCTTTGTTATTGTCTCAAAAAATAACATTTCCTCCTTCCGTGGGTTTTAGTTGAAGGAATTTTGATGCATCCCCGGTCATATGTTTGGAGCATCCACTATCAAGGTACCAAAGTACACTTGATCCCTTCAAACACACCTACAAAACAAATTAATGAGATTTTGGTACCCAAGCCATTTTGGGTCCTTGTGCGTTAGGTGCAACATATTGGTGTGATTGTCCTGCAGTGAAATGTCTATGTCTAGTGAAGCATGCGGGAGCAATATGTCCAATTTTATTGCAATAATGACAAATGACATTCGGATTGTGCATTCTTCTAGGATGATAATAATTTAGAGGTCTAAATTTATTCACTCTATTTTTAGGAATATAGTTTTGATGTAGTTTTCGAAAATCTTGTCTAGGTGGTCTATACATGCCAATATTTCTTCTAGTATTTACTCTATTGTTAGGAATATAGTTTTGATGTGGTTTTCGAAATTCTTGTCTAGGTGGTCTATACATGCCACTATTTCTTCTAGCATTTGTTCTAGGATGAGTTGCAATTCTAGGATTAAAATTTCGAGGTTGAGTGTTGACATTTATTTTATTTTGCCTAAGTTGAGTCTTAGGTGGTTTAGGAATGGACTCAACTTTTTCTTTTGGCTCGTGTTTAAAGCCTATACCGTGCTTAGTGGATTTCAAATTTACAAGCACTTCATTGAGATTTTTGTGTGAAGAATTGAATTTGTGCACAGTGCTTCTAAGACTTTCTTCTTCTTCCTTTTGAGATTTGCAAGAAGTACAATCCTTATTTGAGCTTTCGGGTTTATCGGCGCTTCTTTTGCCATAAAACTTGTTTTCCTCTTTTAATTTCTCATTTTCAAGAGTAAGTTTTTCAAAATCCTTTTCTTTTGAAGAAAATTGTTTTCTTAAATCTTTTATAGATTTAGAAGAGCTAATAAACTCTTTATACAACTCATCAAATGCGTCTTGCAATTCTTCTAAAGTGAAATAGTTCTTAGAAATGGTACATACCTCATTTTGAGTTTCTTGGTGTGCCATAAGACACAAGTTTGCGGTCTCGTTTCCTTCTCCATCACTTGATTCGTCTCCGGAGTCGCCTCCCCAAGAGATGTATGCTCTTTATTTCTTGAATGGTTTTTTCTCCTTTTTGATATTTGGACAATTTGATTTGATATGCCCGATTTCTCCGCATCCATAGCACTTCAATTGGTCTCCTTGTTGCTTACCTTTTCGTTCATACTTCTTTTGCATGAACTTGTGAAATTTCTTAATAACGAGTCCGAACTCGTTATCGTCGTCGCTTGAATCCTCATCATTTTGAGGTTGAGCCGTACTTGCTTTAAGGGCGATTCTTCGTTTCCTTTGATCATCCAAAGGAGGGTTAAGAATAGTAGATTCATAGGTTTTGAGATTACCTCTAAGCCCGTCGATTGTGACATTTGTAATGCCGATTGACTCTTGAATAGCGTCGGCTTTGGAGCACCATTCCGGAGTGAGACTTCGAAGAATTTTACGAACAAGTTCCCTATCCGTGAAAGTCTTCTTAAGAGCATGAAGATCATTAACGATTTTTGAAAATCGTTCGAACATATCATCTATCTTCTCGTTTTCCTTCATATGAAAAAGTTCATATTCATGGGTTAGAAAATCTATTTTAGCTTCTCTTACCTGGTCCGTACCTTCGTAGGTAATTTCCAATTTATCCCTCAATTGCTTAGCCGTGGTGCAACATGAGATTTTTCGATAATCATCAGGATTTATAGCACAGTACATCATGTTGATGGCTTTTGCGTTGTTCTCCACCTTTCTAATATCGTCTGCATCATACTCATCTTTCGATTTTGGCACCATTTCATTTTCTACCTTTTTGGTTGGAATTTGCTCTCCGTTCTTGATAATTTTCCATAGCAGAAAATTATTTGATTGAATAAATATTCTCATCCTTTCTTTCCAATAAGTATAGTTTGTGCCATCGAATAGTGGTGGCCTTGTGAAGCATTGTCCTTCACCTAATCCTGCATAAACACTACGAGTAGAAGTTATGTCTTTCAGAGAGTATGGCTCTGATACCAATTGTTAGAATATACGCTTAACGCTAGAGGGGGTGTGAATAGCGTTATAATAAAAAACAATGTAAATTTGCGGAATTAAAATTGCAAGAGTAAAATAAGTGCGGTAAATAAAGAAGTAAGGAGAGAACACACCAAGTTTATCCTGGTTCACCGCAACGTGTGGTTAGTCCAGTCCCCGAGAGACTCTCTTGAGTTTTACACTAACTTCGTTAAGCTTACGGATGCCTAACAAACCGTTACACTTGCTCGTAGATATACACTCTACAAGATTTCAACCTGCTCAAGGATACCGCACCTCAAGACTTCAAACCAAGGAACTACCTTTCCTTCTTACAACAAGGGATTAGACTATCCCTTCAAGTGTGTACAAACACTTAGCACTCAAGACAAGACTCTCTTTATAGAGTAGATATGAGTAAAAACAATACGCTCAAGAACACAACAACTTAGTCAAGAGTTTGGCTCTCAAAAATCTATGAAATGAATATAAAATGATTGATAAGAGAGTATGTAAGCTTAAGCAAGAATGTAATCAGTTGTTGTGCTTAGAAGAGTGAATTTGAGTTGTATTTATAGTGCTCAAAACACCCAAAACCGTTGCTTAATTGCCAATCACAAATTGCTGATTTTGTGCTAGGATAATCGATTATCTGATTCTGCATAATCGATTATCTGCCAATCGTTTAAAAATCATTCCCAGATTTTAAGCAGAATAATCGATTATCCAAATCGTATAATCGATTACCTGACAACGTTCAAAAATCAATCCCCGATTTTATGCTTAACATAATCGATTATCTGATTGTACATAATCGATTATTTTTCAGTGTTTGAAAATACTTTGGCAACGGTCTTTAATATAATCGATTACCAGAAAAGCCATAATCGATTATTTTGCTACTTTGTAAAATCTGATGCTCACTGTCTCAACATAATCGATTAGTCTAAGGCACATAATCGATTATCTTGTAGCTTTGAAAAATCTGGTGAACACTGCCTTAACATAATCGATTATCATAAGGTACATAATCGATTATCTTACAGCTTTGTAAAATCTGGTGTACACTACTTTAACATAATCGATTATCATAAAGTACATAATCGATTTTGTTTGTCCAGATTTGAATAGACATGTTTAGAATTCATTTTGGTTAAAATGAAATGTTTGAAAATCATTTTGCTTTAAATTAAAGATGCATGGTTTGATAAAAATGATTTTATGAGAGAAGCCAAGTCTTGAATCAATTGTCGGATCAAGATCACAATTATAGAACGACTCATGTATAACTTTGTTGCTTTACTTAATCTTGATCTTTGTTTCTCTTGTGCTTGGACTTCGGCATATGTCAATGTTCCATTCACGTCGGTTTGTCATTTATCAAAATCTACAAATATGAACACATGTTTAGTTTAGCGACTTGAGAACGTGTTTCAACATGGATCGGGTTGCATGCCGCAACAGTGTTTAATAATAAGGGATCGGGTTGCATGCCGCAACAGTGTTAAATAATAAGGGATCAGGTTGTGCGCGCAATAGTATTTTATTATCTTATCGTAGATTCTGAGTTATTCTCTCATATTTCCCTTAAGTTCCTGTTGGATTTGTCATTTTCCTCGTAGCATGTACCCTCTCCCATATAAATTGGTTATTCCTATTATTTTTCGATGTATATTATATATCTACACAGGTTTATCTGGCGTCTGGTCCTAACCTCGTCACTACCTCACCGGGATTAGGCCAAGCACTTACCAACACATGGAATCAGTTGTACTGATGCTATACTTTGCATTATGTGAAAGTACAGAGCAGCATTAGGGTAGTAGCACTCGGGGAGCCAGCCTTCAGTCCAGCCATAGAACCCGAGGTAGTCTTGCAGGCGTTTGGAGGCCCGACGTTCTCTTCTATCTATTTATATGTTCTGTTTTCACTTGTTTCCGAGACAGACTGTATTTCCTTTTTCCAGACATTGTATATAGCACTCATAGACAGTCCGTGGATATTGTGACACCAGTTTCGGGGTAGAGGCATATATTGGTATTCTCGTACTAATTTGATATTTAATTTGGCTAAGTCTTCTGCTATTATTTTAAATATCGATCACCTGTAAATTTAAGTTGTTAAAAGGTATTAAAATGAATGAGTTAAATTTTTTTACATTTCGAGGCTTCCCTAACTTCTACGAGTAGGCGCCATCACGACCTCCGAAGGTGGAAAATTCGGGTCGTGACATACTCATTGTAAAAGTTCTTCACCCACAAAATACTATTATGACCAAAAACTCCATGACTTTTGTTGTCACCATTGTATCATGCATCGCAATAGAGTAAATATTTTTAATAAATAAATTAAAATTTTTGTGATTTTTCTAGGTACTCAAACAAAGTTTTCCAGTGAGAAATAAAAATAATAAAGAGAAAAAATATAGATATGAAATGGGAGATGGAGAAGGGAAGAAAAATTGAAAACAAATAACCAAAAAAAGATAGAAGGAAGACGAAGAAGACACAAAGAAATAAAGAGGATAGGAGTGAAAATGGTAATAGAAAAACAAATCTATGCATTGGATAAAATGAAAGAAAGATAAAAAGGTGCGCATTGGATAAAATGAAAGAAAGATAAAAAGGCTAGGATTAAATGTTGTCTTGAGAAGATAAACGCATTTGATAAAGATAATTGCTACAAGTTGCAAATAAATTGGGCCGAAAGGCCATTTCGTGTAAGTGGGTAAAAACATGAGCTATTAAAATTTTGAGGGGCTATAAAAGGTAGTTTTCTCTTTAAAGTTGGCTAATTTTTAGCCAAAATTTATCTATTAGCAACTTTGCAAAAAGTTCTTAGAAATAATTTTTTTGATTGATATGTTATATTGACCATAACAAAAGAAAAAGATCGTATTTAGTAATTATATAATTCATACGAAAATAAAATATTAATTAAAGCTTGGTAAGAGTTGGATGGGTTGGACTGTAACCCAATTTTAACTCATCTTGACACATTACATCTCAGTCCAAATAACTTTTAAGCGCATCACTTGACCCGCCTCTTAATAAACTCAACCCATTCTCCCATTTGATACTTCTACATAAAATTAAGGGTGTACTGTGGCCCGGTTCAGGCCCGGGACCGGATCGGGACCGCGATCCTGGCGGTCCTGCTGGGCCGGTCCTGGCCTTCCGGTCTTTACCGGTCGAAAAAACCAGTGACGGGCCAGTCTTCCGCTTCGAACCGTCAGGCCCGGGACCGCCAGCCGGTCCTAGCGGCCCCAACGGCTATTATTTTAAAAAAAATTGAAAAATCAGTAACGGCTCTTTGCAAAAGGTAGCCGTTTGGAACTTTGTTAAATAGCCATTTAGCCCCAAAACTTTAATTTAACCCCAAACTTTATATAATTACACTTTTTCCCATTTCTTAACTATAAATACCCCCTCATTCTTTCATTTTTATTCACCAATTCATCAATATCTCTCAATTTCTCTCCAGCTCTCTTTCAATCTTTCTACTACAAGTGCTTAATTTAATGTTGAAAATTCGTGAAAAATTGTGAAGTTATAATTAGTATGGCATTTTCTTGGAAAAAAATGTTCGGTAAAGGAAAACGTAAAATCGGTTAATACTACCCTTCCCCCGGCTCCCCGAGCTACAAAAGATAGGCAAGTTGAAAGTAGTCGCCAACCTAGACGTCCTAATCCGCCTCCCATAATGCTTGATAGTGATCACCCTTTTTTTCAATTTACCGATAGTGAATTTCTACATGATGTTGCAGTAGGTGATAGATTAGATGATGAAATTATGAATGCTCTTTATCCTTATGAACCTATCTTAGAGGAAAATGAGGATGATAATGATGATGGTGAAACCCAAGCACCAGACTTAGATGATACACCTACTAGTCCTGTTCATAACTCAGGAAATGCACCGGCACACCCACCTGTAGAAACTCCCACTTTTAGTAGACAACTTGCTAAACGTCAAGAAAAATTATTTGTTTGGCATTTTTTTACTCAAGTAAGAGAACACAACAAGGCTAAGTGTAACACTTGTGGGAAATTACTTGTTCATAAATGTACTGGAGACCGTAGCGGCACAGGTAGTTTGGTTAGACACATAAAATTACACCCTAGAGATAGGGCTAGATTTTTTCAAATGCAAGCGCAACAAGATGGGACAAGTGTAGATTCTCAAGTAACCCTAGTACAGGTTCAAATCTAGTTCAACCAGGAATTAACACTGTCACCGGAGGTATTTTATATTACGATCCAAATAGGGATCGTGAAGAATTAGCAAAAATGATTATTGTTATGTGCTTGCCTTATACTTTTGCTTCTAATCCTAATTGGGTTCATTATATTAGAAGAGTTTTTAATCCTACTTATAAAGGTTGGCCTCGCGCAACAGTTAAGGCCGATATTTATAAATTCAAGCATGAATATGAACAATATTTGCGCTATTTATTACTCATATACCTAATCGTATTTCTATTAAAACTGATATTGGTAGAAGTAATAATGATTGTGATTATCTAGTTGTTACAAGTCACTGGATAGATGAGGACTGGACAATGCAAAAACGCATAATTGCATATAGAATAATTAATTCACGTCACACGGGTAGGTTTATAGCTAACACTGTTTCAGATATATGTAGATATTTTTGCTTTAGCGATAAAATAATGGCAATTTCTATGGATAATGCTTCTATACACTAGTGCATGGGCATGCTAACACAAACCCTTAATCCTGCATTTAGTAATATTTTCCATGTTAGATGTATTTGTCATATTTATCATTTAATTGTTGGTGATGGTATGCGAATATTAAACATAGAAATTAAAAAGGTGAGAGTGGCTCTTAATTGGCTATTTTATTCAAACCGTAGAACTAGACTTAGAGAGTATTTTAAAAAATGTGACGAATATGGCCTGAGAGAAAGAAAGGTTCCTAAACCTTGCCCGACTAGGTGGAATCGCATGTACGAAAGCTTAATAGTAGCGTACGAATATAGAAACCCAATTAATGCTACGTTTAATTCTCGGGTAGGTGGTGAGGATGATGATGAAATGCTAACTACCCAAGATTGGACTAATGTTAAAATCCTTTTAGATTTTTTAGAACATTTTCAAGTTGCTACAAATGCATTTTCTGGGCAATATTATCCTACTATTTTAAACTGTTTAGTTTATATTGCCGAGCTAGCTGATTTGTTTGTTGACTTTAGCGAGGGTGGGGATATTTATGAACTTGCTAAAAATGAAATGAAATAAAAGTTTAAAAAATATTTTTTCCATATTCCTCCTATTTTTGGTGTAGCTGCAATGTTAAATCCAACAATGAAATTAAAGAGTCCTCATTTTTGGTATTCTGATATTATAAAGCTTTAGATCTTTCAGAAGAGGAAATTGCTACACTTGCTGATGCAAAAGCATCAATTAAAATTAATGCTCAAACTGTTTATAATTCTTATAAACAGGCGTTAGATCATGCTAGGCCAAATATTTCAACCCCTATTTCGTTTACATCACAATCGTCTAAAAGAGCTGCTGGCTTAACAGCTCTTACCTCGTGGACGGAGTTCCGGGGTTCTCAAGGTGATAATTTTGATGAAATTTCCCATCTAAATGAGCTTCAAGTTTACTTGTCACAGGGGCTAGAAAAGGAGAATCCAGACGGCTCTTTCGATCTTTTGGAATGGTGGAAGTCAAGGGAAAAATATTTTTCCGTTCTTGCAAGGATGGCTCGGGATGTTTTGTCTATTCAAGCTTCAACTGTTGCACCGGAGAGCGATTTCAGTCAAGCAAGAGTACAAATCGGTGATCATAGAACGGCGATGTGGGAGAGCTGGAAAAATTCAGTGCTTTTAGAGATTGGATCCGCGTGGAAAGAAGAAACTTTGGCATTGCAGAATCACAACCGGCGATAGATGAAGCATATGAAGAAATGATAGCAGAACTTTCTGAGGAATCAGCTTCGCCCGGAAGTGGTGATGAACAAGCTTCATTTCCACCACCGCCAATACAACCTTCTCCCAACCTTGACGGATTTATGAGATTTGTTAGAGATACAACGTAAATTATGATGTAACTTGTACATTGGCACGTCTTCTTTTAGTTTTTTTTTCTTTTAATGGTGGTATTAGTACCTTGTTGTGCTCATTCCATTGGGGGAAGGAAGACTAAGAAAGATATGCCATTTTGGTCAATAAAAATGCTCTTTACCATATCCTTGAACATATTTTTTCTCAATATTTCTTTGTCTTTACTTCGATATCAATCCTTGAATATATATATATATATATATATATATATATATATATATATATATAGATATATATATATATATATATATATATGTATGTATATATATATATATATATATATATATATGTATGTATATATAACATACAATATATAACATACAATATATATTACAATAAAATATATACAAGAATATATATACATAACGTACAACCTAAACTACAAGAAAATATATAAGTAATAACATATATACATAACATACAATATATATATATATATATATATATATATACACACACATTATACATAAGAGATATACATTATATACAATATAAACGAATTACTAGAACACACTATATACATAATATACAATATGTACTAATTACTACAACACAATATATACATATGTATCAATATATACATAACATACAATATATACTAATTACTACAACACACTATATACATAATATACAATATATACTAATTACTAAAACACAATATACAATGAAATATATATTATATATACTATACTAATAACTTAGTACACCATATAAAATATATTCTACACTATACTAATGACTACTATACAAGATATTGCCTTAAAAAAATACCCGTAAGGCCCGCCAGGCCCAGGACCGCAGTGGGCTTAGGCCCGTGAAGGGCCGGTCTCTACCGTGAGGACCGCCAGGCCCGGCACACCAAGCCCGGGACCACGAAGCCCGGCCCGTCAGGTCCGTTTAGGCCCGGGCCCAGGCCAGTTTACACCCTTATATAAAATGGTAAATTATTGTATACTCAAAACAAAAAGAGCTTATTTTAATAATAGTTTATAAAGTGGGGACAAGTTGGGATTTTCTCGTGAAAATAGCACTTTACAGCAAGTTTTCGAACCGGCCAATAAAAAATAGCTAGCGTTTACCAAGTCAATAAAAAATTGTCACTATTTTGCTGCAGTAGAGACTGGTCCAGCATAATATACTGGAGCTCGGTGCACTTGTGTATGAACTCCGGCATATTATGTTGGACTGGAATACTTTGCTAGCTCTAGTATAATATACTGGAGACTGGAGCACCAGTACTCCAAACTCCATTATATTATATTGGACCTGTATACTTGCTGGAACTCCAGTGTATTATGCGTGAGTTCTAATGTACTTATGCTGAAACTCTACCATGTTATGCTAGAGTTCCAACATAAATTATTCTGGAACTCCAGTATAATATGCTAGAGTTCAAGTATACTTATGCTAGAACTCCAACATAATATACTGGAGTATTTTCTGGGTTTTGAGCAGTACTTTCGCTCAGATTTATCTTTACATAAAAGTGACTAAATTTTGATTACTTTTAAAATTGGGCTTATTTTGAACGACTAGTAGTAAATCTGACTATTTTTGAATTTCTCCTGGTTTTCTCCTATAGATATAAAATTAGGATAATATTTACCCATTCTAGCTAAGATTTTCTATTTACAAAAAGTAATTAGAGGTTTTTATAAAAATATATACAAATTTTGTCAAAGTATACAATTTGTATATACTTTGTGTTGTACATAATCCAATCAAAATATACAACTTATGTGCAATTTATATACAACTTGTATACAGTATTTTGTTATATGGAATCTGATCAAACACATACAACTTGTATGCACCTTGCATATAGTTATGTCAGTTACAATTTGTATATAATTTATTTATGTCCTCCTCCTCGACTTTTAATTTTAAATTCCAATCAAAACTTACTCCAAACTCTCCTAAAAGTAAGGTATAAACTCTAATGATATTATTCATCATTTGCAAAAATAGTCAATCTAAACGAATAATAATTTCACAAAATTTGTACTTTTTGAATTCAAAACTTTTAACGACCGCCAATAGAGTTTTTAATTGATTTAAAATTAATTTACTACTTTGGATGAAATGACTGAGATCCCCTAGTATTGGTCAAGGTTTATTTTCTATAATATTAGAATATATTGTGTGTATCTTTTTATTATTGGTAGAATATTCTTTCATTATTGTACAGTCCTATAGTTGGTAGGATTTGATTTCTTTCATTATTGTACAGTCCTATAGTTGGTAGGATTTGATACCTCTCTGTACTCTATATATACCTTTGTGAGCAATACGAGAAAATTACTTCTCCCAAAACTCTCTATATGGTATCATACGCCAGTGGCTTTTCGCCAAAGAAACCCTAAAACTGCCCTACCCGCACCGCCGCCGCCGCTGCCTTTATCGGCAGCCCGTCGCCGCCGCCGCCAACGCTGCACTAATCGGCATCCCTCTCTCTCTCTCGACGTCGATCAGCGCCTCATTTCCTTTTCCTCGCGCTTCATCGCCGCTACAACGTCAAACGAGCTTCTCCAGCCGATTTTCATCAATTCATCGGCTCCGATCCCACTCAAATTGGATTCCACTAATTATCTGGCATGGAAATTCCAATTTCGAACCCTTCTTATGGGTTACGACCTCCTCGGCTTCTTGGACGGATCAAAGCCGGTCCTACCGGCAACTATCGTCGACAAGGAGGTGACTTTCCCCAATCCAGCATATCCCTACTGGATTCGCCAGGACAATATTATTCTCAGTGCCATCATCTCGTCGATCACACCGACGATCATCTCCTTTATTGCCGCTGCAGAAACCTCTAAAGACGCCTGGGACATCCTCGCCCGCACATACGACACTGTTTCTCGCGGTCGTATCATAGCTCTATAACAGCAGCTCCATAATCCGGTAAAAGGTTCTAAATCTATAACTGACTTTATGCACGGTATTCGGGTGATTGTGGATGAATTATCTCTCCTGGGTGTTACTGTTGATTCTGAGGATCTTATCATCAAGGTTCTAAATGGTCTTGATGATCCGTATATGGAACTCTCTCATGCCATCCAAGCCCGCGAATCTCCCATCTCTTTTGCTGAATTACATGACAAGATGTTAAGCATGAAGGCTCAGATTACTGCTCGTGTGCCGGCCACCTCCGCCGCATCTGATGTGGCACCGTCGGCTGCCTTCGTCGCCGGACAACAGTCAGGCCATAACCGCTACAGTAGCCGCGGGCGCGACCGTAACAGCCGCGGTTCAGCCTCCGGTCGCGGTGGTTACTCCAACAATGGCCAATCTCGCGGGTACAATGGAAAGTGCCAGCTCTGCAGTGAATTTGGCCACTCCGCGCGCCGCTGTCCGTCCTATCCCATCTCCGGCGCCAATCAGCCCCCTTACGGTGGACCACTGCCGCGGCCAGCCTATGCTTTGCCTCCTTATCCGGCTACTCACGCAGCCCATCACTCTCCGACGATTCCCTCTACATCCAATTGGATCCTGGACTCTAGTGCCTCCCATCACATAACCACAGATCTTGCCAACATGTCTCTTCATAGTTCTTACACTGGTTTCGACAATGTGGTTATTGGTAACGGTGAAGGTTTGACAATTACACATACTCGACAACATAACAGTTATTCCTCTCTTTTATTACCTGGGGCTCTCTGTGTTCCACATATGCGTAAAAATATGTGGTTACTCCAACAATGGCCAATCTCGCGGGTACAATGGAAAGTGCCAGCTCTGCAGTGAATTTGGCCACTCCGCGCGCCGCTGTCCATCCTATCCCATCTCCGGCGCCAATCAGCCCCCTTACGGTGGACCACTGCCGCGGCCAGCCTATGCTTTGCCTCCTTATCCGGCTACTCACGCAGCCAATCACTCTCCGACGATTCCCTCTACATCCAATTGGATCCTGGACTCTAGTGCCTCCCATCACATAACCACAGATCTTGCCAACATGTCTCTTCATAGTTCTTACACTGGTTTCGACAATGTGGTTATTGGTAACGGTGAAGGTTTGACAATTACACATACTCGACAACATAACAGTTATTCCTCTCTTTTATTACCTGGGGCTCTCTGTGTTCCACATATGCGTAAAAATTGTGATCTCTGTTGCCCAATTATGTCGTCACAATAATGTTAATGTTGTTCTTTCTGATACTGATTTTCAGGT
Organism: Nicotiana benthamiana; assembly: GCA_034376525.1. NCBI lineage: Eukaryota > Viridiplantae > Streptophyta > Magnoliopsida > Solanales > Solanaceae > Nicotiana > Nicotiana benthamiana. The sequence continues at coordinate 118,291,608 of CM067326.1, forward strand.
GAAGGATCGTCGCACGTGGGCAACACTCGTTCGCGGCCCACTTAGGGGCAACACCTACTACTGGTCGGCAGATTCCAATCCCCCGTCCGCCCTCACGGCACAACATCTCTCTGCGTCATTGTGCATTCTCTAGGGGTGTGCATTCGAATCGGTTTATCGATAAATCGAATCGATTATTTGTTATCGATTCATCGATAAATCGAATCGAAAAAATCGAAACCTTAATGAAACGATAACGATAAGCATATGTACAAATCGATAATCGATAAGTAATTATCGATAACGGTCAAAATCGAATCGATAAATAAGAATGCACACTCCTAATTATTTCATCTACCAAATTAAGGAATGATCATATTTAAAGCTAAAGGGAATGAAGTTCAAATTAATGGAAAATAGAAATAGCAGTGATGATGTATTTTTATTTTTTTAATACCATTGGAGTATTGGTGGCATCCATTTGATCCCTTAATTTAGTTTCGTTGCATGTGCCTGTTGACATAATTTTTATGTTATAAACGGTGTTCGTTTTATTTTAGCTTCTTTTTGTCCATATTAGTTAGGCGTGTTTATAGCGATATACTTTTCGTGGAATGCCACAAATTTTCTAATTGGTGTAATCGATAATCGAATCGATAAGCCTCAAAAATCGATAAATCGAAATCGAAAAAATCAAAACTTTATTGAAACGATAAAGATTGGCATATGTACAAATCGATAATCGATAAGTAATTATCGATAAGGATCAAGATCGAATCGATAAATCGAATGCACACCCCTAGCATTCTCGGTTTGGTCACCCGTCAGCTAAAATCCTCCGTCATTTAGTGTCTTCTAGCAGTATAGCATCCAGTAATGTGTCTGATCTTGCTTGTGTCACTTGCAAGCTTTATAAGTGTCATAAGTTACCTTTTTCTGAGTCAAGTTTATCTTCTACTGCTCCGCTGGAGCTTATTTTCTCCGATGTATGGACCTCTCCAATTAATTCTAATGAAGGATTCAAATACTATGTCATTTTTGTTGATCATTTTTCTAAGTATGTTTGGTTCTTTCCTTTACGCCGTAAATCTGATGTCTTACAAACCTTCCCCATTTTTAAGTCCATTGTAGAAAAATATTTCTCTGCTAAAATCATCACTCTATATACTAACAATGGGGGTGAATTCCTCGCTTTACGCTCTTTTCTTGCCTCAAATGGCATCTCACATCTCACTTCACCTCCTCATACACCCCAGCACAATGGCTATGTTGAACGCCGTCACTGTCATATTATCGATACTGGTCTCACTCTCCTTCATCATGCCTCTGTACCTCTCATTTAGTGTCCGCATGCCTTTGCTACAACAGTCTATCTCATTATCGTCTTCCCAAGACAAATCTCTCGATGCTCTCCTCCTTTGAGTCTCTCTTCCATAAGCGCCCCAACCTTGCCAAACTACGTGTCTTCGGCAATGCTTCCCTTGGCTTCGGCCCTACACCTCACACAAAATGGAACCCAGATCTTGTGCCTGTGTCCTCTTTGGCTACTCTACTACTCAAAGCGCCTATCTATGCTTTGATCCCTCAACGTCTAAAATCTTCGTCTCGCGTAATGTCACCTTCCATGAAGATGTCTTCCCGTTCTCCAAATTGTCTAACCCCGCGTCTCCTACTGTACCCATTCCGGTCTCCCTAGAAGTCCTTCCGCTGCCGCCACCAGTACCTGCCGCCGTTCCCACTAGCGATCCTTCACCGGACGCACTGCTAGCGCCACCGCCCGCGCCACCAGCGCCCCTTCCGTCTCCGCCAGTAGCCCCTGCCGCCGCTACATCCTCTCAGGGTGGTCATCATAAGCAAACTCGCAGCAAAAATAACATCTTTACGCCCAACAAGAAATTTGGTATGTCTGATGTCACCTCTCCAGCTGTTACTGAACCTCAGACTTTGTCTAGTGCTATGTCTGATGAGCGCTGGCGCGCTGCTATGTCATCAGAGTTTGATGCTCTGCTACGGAATGGCACCTGGGATCTTGTTCCGCCGGATTCTTCACAGAATGTTGTGGGTTGCAAGTGGGTTTATCGTATCAAACGAAAGCCTGACGGTACTGTGGATAAGTTCAAAGCCCGGCTTGTTGCAAAGGATTTTCATCAGTGTCCAGGTGTAGACTTCCAGGAGACTTTCAGTCCGGTTATTAAGTCGGAAACTGTGTGTTTGGTTCTCAGTCTAGCTGTATCCAAGGGCTGGCCTCTTCGTCAAATGGATGTGAACAATGCCTTTCTCCACGGGAGGCTTACAGAGGATGTTTATATGGCACAACCAACTGGTTTTGTTGATAAAGCCTATCCATCTTATGTCTGTAAGTTACAGAAAGCTATTTATGGTCTCAAACAGGCACCCCGGGCATGGTACAGTGCGCTCCGCCAATGCCTTCTGACCATGGATTTCGTCAACACTACCTCTGACACTTCGCTCTTCGTCTTTCAGCATTCTGGTATTACGGCTTATTTTTTGGTATATGTTGATGATCTCAAATTGACTGGTAATGATTCTGCTTTCTTGAACCGTGTGATTGACTCTCTTGGGACTCAGTTTTCTCTTAAAGACATGGGTGATCTAAGCTACTTTCTTGGTGTTGAAGTTCTGCGCAGCTCCAAGGGGTGTTTTCTTTCTCAGCGTAAATATGTTGTTGATCTTTTGACTCGTCATAATATGCTGGAATCCAACCCCGTTCAGACACCAACAGCGACGCCAACCCGTCTTCAACTGGCCGACGGCTCGGCTCCTGCCGACGCATTTGCCTATCGACAGGCCCTTGGGGGCCTCCAGTATCTCTCCTTCACTCGTCCTGATATCTCCTTTGCTGTGAATAAACTCTCACAGTTCATGCACGCTCCTACTGTCACTCATTGGGGTGCAGTTAAGCGCATCTTCCAGTATCTGAATGGGACGCGTGACTTCGGAGTCTGGCTGCGTCCTTCATTTGCTATATCTCTGCATTGTTTCTCTGATGCTGATTGGGGTGGAAACTGTGATGACCGATCCTCAACTGGTGTCTATGTTGTCTTTCTGGGGCCTAATCCTATTTCCTGGAGCTCCAAAAAGCAGCGTTTTGTTGCACAATCCTCTACTGAGGCTGAATATCGTGCCATTGCTTTGCTGCCGCTGAAGTCCGTTGGCTTCATTCACTGCTGTGCGAGCTTCATGTCCCTCTTCCGGCTGCTCCTGGCATTTACAGCGACAACATTGGTGCCACTTAACTCTATGCCAACCCTGTGTTTCATTCGCGCATGAAACACATCTCTATTGATTATCACTTTGTTCGTCAATTGGTTCAGAATGGGTCTCTTCGTGTTGCTCACGTATCCTCTGCTGATCAGCTTGCTGATGCTCTCACCAAGCACTTATCTCGTCCTCGTCTTCTTCTGCTGTTGTCCAAGATTGGCGTGTCCTCCGGCCCTCCATCTTGAGGGGGCGTATTAGAATATATTGTGTGTATCTTTTTATTATTGATAGAATATTCTTTCATTATTGTACAGTCCTATAGTTGGTAGGATTTGATTTCTTTCATTATTGTACAGTCCTATGTTGGTAGGATTTGATACCTCTCTGTACTCTATATATACCTTTGTGAGCAATACGAGAAAATTACTTCTCCCAAAACTCTCTACATATAACAGTTCCAATGGTCGTAATTTAATTTATTTGTAGTATCATTTGTTCAAATCTTCCCTATTGTTAGCTATATGAAGAAAAAGAACCACTATTTAGAGAATTATGAGTCGAAGCTTCTCATTACATTAAGACAGCATAAAAATGTATTCCTATTATTCACTCTTAACGAACTAATAATAAATAGTATCAAACAAAATGGAAAGAAATTAATATAAAGTATTTTGTCTTGGACCTTTTGGTTCATGAGATTAGGTGTGTTATTCTAATATTAATTTTGAGATTTAAATTTAATTCGTGTTTAATTAAAAGTATTAGCTAAAACCTGTATTATTTTTATACCAAAATTTTAGTAAAATTTATCCAATATTAAATATGGAATAAATTATTCAGGTTAATATTGAAATTATAACAGTGTCTTTGCCTTCTTGAAGGTAAGAGTAATGTCTGCATACATACTATCTTTCTAAGCAAGGGCGAATACAACACAATAACTACGGTTTTCCGTGAACCCAATAATTTTTTTCTAAGTCATGTATTTGTATTGAAAAATTCATTAGATGATAGAAATATTTAGCTTGGAACCAATATGTTAATCAAGTTATTATTATATATTAACTTGTGAATTTATTAGGAACCCATAAACATAAAATTTGGATCTGCTTTTGTTTCTCAGACAACATTTGTAAAATTATTCTAGATATATTGTTGTAATCTTGAAATATGATTTTAAAACCAAACGGCCTTTTGAAACATAGTAAACTTGCCAAAAAACATTATCCTTAATCAACAACCTCAATTTCGAGCTCTATGAATAATTTATTTTAGAAACCATTTATTCTCGTATGAACAAACGGACTACTAATTCGAATTAATTAAATTACTAAATCTCAAACACGAATGGCTAAATTTGAAGAAAAAATAGTGGACAAAGAAATAGAGGTGGGTATAAAATCCGAAAAAATGAATTCTGAACCGAACCAAATTAATTCGGTATTTCGGTTCCGATATTTCGGTCTAATTCAGTATTCAAATTTCGATATTTTGGTACGGCCTTCGATATTAAAATTTTGAAATTTTGGTATACCGAAATATCGAATTTTTTAAAGGGATTTTTACATATACATACCATATAGCAAACCTTATTACCACCCATGTTTAAGGTTTGTGTTTATTACGTTTAAGTATACCACCTTTCAATTTATGTACCAAAATTCTATTTAAGGTTTAATTATCAACTTATTAATTACAGGCTTGATTTGTGGAACTGAAAATCTTTTCAGATTTTATTGTACACGTTTCTTCTCTCTCTTACAAACAAAACCCACAATTTTCTCCCCTTTTTTAATTACCCTCCCCCCACGTTTTTTTACCAAAACCAATTTCTCCCTCTCTCTACTTGAATTTCATCCGCCATTGTCGAAGCTTGAATAGTTTCAGATCGAGAAGTTCTTCTCAATTCACCATACTTTCAGTCCATAAAATTGCATCAAAGCCAGAAACCCTCTACAAAACCGATTTCTCTCTCTCTCTCTGCTTTGAAGTCGGATAACATGTCAATTTATATGTCCTTTGGCGTGTAAACAGTCTGAGGATCACAATACTTTGGAACGACAATGCTACCAACTATTGTTGCAGTACATTTGCGCTGTATGAATGTTTCATCCATTCGGCAGCATGTGTGTTGTCGGCTAAAACTTCTTATCTTGAACAATGAAGAATCATGAATTGACGTTGCCTTGAAATGCCATTTGCAGTTTTCAGCTACACATACAAGCCAGTAGCTACAAAAAAAATTCAATTTTCAGACATATTTATTAAAAACTATAATTAACTACAAATTGACTACAATTAACTACAAACTGACTACAATTAACTACAAACTGACTACAAGTAACTACAAACTGACTACAATTAAATCAAAACTGACTACAAGTAACTACAAACGGACTACAATTAACTACAAACTGACTACAATTTGTATAAACAAACCTAGCTTCAATAATCTGGAATCTGGAAAAACTGCAATTTTATTGACTATCACGCTGTAAATTCTTATTTTCGGTATTTGATGTAGAAGAATGAGAGATTTTCGAAACTGAAATCTGGAAGAACTACAATTTGATTGACTATCACACTGTAAATTCTAATTTTCGGTATTGAATGTAGAAGAATGAGAGATTTTCGAAACTGATGGCTACGTATGAGAGATTCACGCAGAGAGATTTGCGCTGGGATTAGGTATTTTAAGGTTTTAAAAAGATCATTTAGTTAAGACAGAATCAAACATTTATTGGGATGCTTAAAATCTGGCGCTATTTTAGGCTATAAAATTAGCCAGATATGATTTGGTACAATTTTGGTAACGAAAACATGAAATATGCCGGTAATAACCAAACAAGGCACAATAATGGTAATAAGGTTTGCTATATGGCATATTTAGGTAAAAATTCCTTTTTTAAATACATTTTCTTATATTGCCCAAGTCGAGTCCACTGCCTGTCTGCCCCAGCCCAGCCCATCGCCCTGCCCACTTAAAATAATTTTAATTCCAACAGCCCATCAACCCTGTCGCCCCAGCCCACTCTAAAGATTAGGGCTAATTCATTAGGTTAGGACTTAGGAGTACTGATAGATGATGATAGTCGGATTCAGACTGAGTACTGTGAGTAGGCGATTAGGGTATTAGGCGATTTCCGAGCCCGATTCGATTACTCACTCCTCACAATTTCCGGGAAAACGAAGAGTCGAAGACGTATATACAACTGTTCGGAGCTCGATTCGATTTTAAAGGTATGTTTCATTTTTTTTAGTTGTCCTGATAGACGATAGACTGAAAACTTAGCCAACGTCTACTCAATACTCATTGATATTTCATTTGCCATGATGAATTTGATTATTTTTATTTTTTAATGATAGAAAACAGTAAACCCCCACCCAACCCTATAGTCAAAATACTTTCTCAAAAAATAGGAAAAATATCTGACACATACATTGCATTTTCTATATGTTTGACCCATGTTTAGTTCGTTCATATTAATCTGACGGTACATTGAAGAAATAATCGAATTTATAGGGCAAATAAGTATATGAGTCAATTTATAAATGTTGATTCTACTATTAGTGTTGAAGAAGATTTGAAGTATTTTGAGGAACTCGAGCTTGGTAAGCTTTAATATTTTGTGTGTATTTTAGTTCAAAATAATATATCATACTTCTTTATTTGTACGACATATTTGGTCGAGTTATCTTTAGATATAGAAAATAATGGAAGCACTAGTAGCATTGTTTGATGTATAGTTGTAACTTGCAACTTGAATGGTAAGTTTAATACTCTATTTGTTTGGTGATATATTTTTGTAGTTTTGTTTTATTATCATCAAAATATAATATTCTACCTTATGATTTATGTTTTTTTAGGTTCAAGTGCAATCATGCCCCGTGCTCAAGTACGCTCTGATATTTGGGAAAACTTTGAGGTAAAAGAAGTTCATGGAGAAGTTCGAGTGCAAGAATTGTGGTCAAGACTATAATGTTAATCCAAAGAGGAATTGAACATCTTGGTTAAGGAAGCATGTTAGGCGTTGTCTTGAGCGTATTCATGGAATCCGTATTTAAGAATTAGAATCTGTTGCTACTGTTAATTGACTTAATTCTGTTATTTTTGTTGCGATGCTGGTACTGTTAGGTTAATTTTGCATTTCTGTTATTGTTTGCTCTGCTGGTAACCTGGTATTGTTAGACTTTGGTCGGCATTTCTATTTTGTGCTACTGTTAAATTCTGTTACTAGTTGCTACTGTTATTGCACTTTTTCAAAGGGGATGTTGTTGGTTCAGCTCCTGCTAGTTTCTGCTACTGTTTCGGTATTTCCAGATCAGTGATATGCCCTTGATTAGGAGTGGTGGTGCTCTTGAATCGTTGGTACTATTATTGCACGTCACGTCTATTTTCCTAAACCAGACCCCACTTAGGACTATACTGGGTAATTGTTGTTGTTGTCGTCATCTATTTTCCTAAACCAGGATGAGAGAGACATATAAGCTGAGGTCCACGGCTGAGTTGCTACTGTTATTGCACTTCACATTTATTTTTCTTTTGTGAAAGTGTATATGCTTGTGTTTTTTTACACTGGTGTGAGTAATAATACTTAAACCAAGTTTGTGGCACTTAACTCTCCTATAAACAACAGGGACAATACCTGTTTATATTTGGCTATTTTTACGAACATTAGCTCTGATAAATCAAAGTGCTCTCGGGGAAGATTACACCAAATATCTATAATTTTTGTGTAATTTGTTAGGATAGAAGGCATAATATTAAATTGAAACCGTACTGAAATAGTATCGAATCAAAATTATAAATATCAAAACTTTATCGAAATATTTTGATACGATATTTGGTATACATAATTAATTAATTGAATACTGAAATATCAAATTAAAATTCTTAAATACCAAATCGAAATAACAAAGAAACAGAAAGACTTGCAGGCGTGGCCGCGCAGGAGACAAGTAATAATGATGACCCTATTACTCTAACACTGCTCTGCTTTTGAGACCTTTGTGAATTTGCAAACAGCGATATAGGACGTGACTGTTGCCTCCAAAGATTCAATTAAGCCAAGCCTGAGATACAAAAACAAACTCTTTGGAGAAAAGGGCCAAAAGTGACTTCAAAAAAATATAAAAATAGTACGGTATAATTAATTTTCATCGTAATTATTTAAAAATAGTCACTATTTATCATGTTAATGAAAAATAGTTATTATTTTACTGTAATAGAGATTGGTCCAGCATAATATACTGAAGTTTAGTATATCTGTGTATGAACTTCAGCATATTATGTTGGACCGGTATACTTTGCTTGCTTCAATATAATATACTAGAGACTGGAGCATCGGTGCTCCAAACTCCAGTATATTATATTGGACCGGTATACTTGCTGGAACTCCAATATATTATGCTGGAGTTCTAATGTACAACATACTGGAGTATTTTCTGGGTTTTGAATAGTATTTTTGCTCAGATTTATCTTTACATGAAAAGTGACTAAATTTTGATTACTTTTGAAATTGGGCTATTTTTTAACGACCAGTTGTAAATCTGGGTATTTTTGAAGTTATTCCTCGAAACAATTATTTTGTATCTCATACAACTGACGTTAATTGTATGAGATATATTTTTTGTCTCGCGGTCAGTGGACCAAGATTTTTGTGGACCCAAAAGTGTAAGTTTAAATACCACAAATTAATGAGACAAAAAGGGGGCTCACAAAATTAATATCAGTTATATGAGGCACACAATAAAACTTCTCTCAGTCACACAAGTCAGTCTCACTAGCAAAACGAGTCCAAAACTAACATGATGCTTTTTTTAGCACAAAATACGTTTACACGGTGTAAAAAAGTTACATTTCTAATTAAAGCACAATATAATACTGCATTTTACTTTAACGGAAAGTTAGCCGTTAAAGTTAAACGCATTATCATACTGCATGTTATTAAAAAATTAGTTTTGATAGGAAAACGCAGCGTAGTACTACGTTTATGGAAAATGCAATACTATACTGCTCAAAGGCACGTGATCTTGACCAAGTTACGTGCATCAAGGCGAGGATGGTAGAGTTCTGATAGGGGAGTCTCAAGTCAAGCAGAGGTGGCAGGCGTACTTTCGAGACTTACTTAACGAGGAGGGGGATCGTAACATAGAGCTAGGGGAGTTGGGGCGCATTAGGACGGAGGAGGTTATGAGGGCTTTGCGTAGGATGAGTAGGGGTCGAGCGACCGGACCAGACGAGATCCCCGTGGAGTTCTAGAAGTACATGGGTAGGTCAGGAATAGAGTGGCTCTCCAGGTTGTTCAATGCGACCTTCAGGACCAAGAGGATGCCGGATGAATGAAGGTGGAGTACAATGGTGCCCTTGTACAAGGACAAAGGGGGACATCCAGTGCTGCAACAACTATAGGAGTATCAAATTAATAAGTCACACCATGAAGGTCTGGGAGCGGGTGATCGAGGCGAGGGTGAGGGATATGATATCTATATCAGTGAGCCAGCTCGGTTTCATGCCGGGCCGCTTCACTACAGAAGCTATCCACCTTGTCAGGCGGCTGGTGAAGCAGTTCAGGGATAAGAAGAAGGACTTGCACATGGTGCTTATAGACTTGGAGAAGGCGTACGACAAGGTCCCAAGGGAGGTGCTATGAAGGTGCTTGGAGGTGAAGAGCATGCCGGAAGCCTACATCAGAGTAATCAAGGACATGTACGATGGAGCTAAGACTAGGGTTAGGACGGTGGGTGGAGACTCTGACCATTTTCCAGTTGTTATGGGGCTCCATCAAGGATCAGTGCTTATCCGTCTCTTGTTTGCCTTGGTGCTGGATGCCCTAACCCGGCATATTGAAGGGAATGTGCCTTGGTGTATGCTATTTGCTGATGACATAGTCTTGATAGACGAGACAAGGGCCGGTGTTATTGAGAGGTTAGATTTATGGAGACAGACTCTCGAGTCTAAGGGTTTCAAAATAAGCAGATCTAAGACAGAATACCTGGAGTGCAAGTTTAGCGCCGAGACGAGCGAAGTAGGCAGGAACGTGATGATTGGATCTCAGGTCATCGCCAAGAGGGACAGTGTCAAATATCTTAGGTCGGTGATTCAAGGGGACGGAGAGATTGGCAGGGACGTCACTCATCGTATAGGAGCGGAGTGGTCAAAGTGGAGACTTGCATCAGGAGTCCTGTATGACAAGAAAGTTCCACAAAAACTCAAGGGAAAATTTTATAGAGCTGTGGTTAGACCTGCAATGTTGTATGGGGCGGAGTGTTGGCCAGTGAAGAACTCTCATGTTCAGAGAATGAAGGTTGCGGAGATGAGGATGCTCATGTGGATGTGCGGGGTCACCAGGTTAGATAGGATTAAGAACGAAGTTATTCGAGAGAAGGTAGGGGTGGCCCCGGTAGATGAGAAGATGCGAGAAACGAGGCTGAGGTGGTCGGGCATGTGCGGAGGAGAAGTCCTGATACCCCTGTGAGGAGTTGTGAGCGGCTGGCGATTGTCGGCGTTCGGCGAGGCAGAGGGATGCCTAAGAGGTATTGGGGAGAGGTGATTAGGCACGACATGGCTAGAATGCGGGTTTCTGAGGACATGACCCTTGATAGGAAAGTCTGGAGGTCTAGTACCAGGGTTGTAGGATAGGGGCTCCTAGAGTTTTTCGTACTCCTCACCCGGGGTGGGGTGAGGCTTGGCAGGGCTATCCATAGATGATTTGTATTTTGGATTGTGTCCCCCTTATGCTAGTTATTTATGGTAGTTACTGTATGATATTATTGCATGCTATTTTATTTATGGTTCTTATGTTTAGATAATAATTTACGCTATTTCTGCTGGAGTTACTAATGCTCTTTTGTTTTTGTTTTTGTGTTTCTTTTCTTCACTGAGCCGGGGGTCAATTGGAAACAGCCTCTCTGCCCTTTCGGATAGGGGTAAGGCTCGTCTACATATTACCCTCCCCAGACCCCATTTTGTGGGACTATACTGGGTAGTTGTTGTTGTTGTTGTTCAAAGGTAAAAGACAATTTGTGCGACTTTGCAAGTTGACAAACACTAGAAATATAATTAAAACTAGAACTAGTACAAGGCAATTTGTGTGTCCTAATAACTTGATGAAGAATTCATTCATGAGGATGTCCTAGTCGAAGGTGCCAGGAAGATGGAGATGTCTTGATAAAATAAAGAGCCGGGGGTGAAGTAGACTTGAAAGTAGAGGATGACCGGAGAGTATAGAGTGTTAGGATTATGATTCCTACTAAAGACAACAACCTTCATTTGAATAATCGGATTTACAACTACATGAGCGGAAGCTAACCTGAATCCATATGTGGAAAAGTTGAGCCTCCTTCTTGATGATTGTCCTTGAGCTTTTGAACCTCTTGATTATTTCTTCAAGAATGACTTGTGGTTTGTATGTTACCACAAGAATGAATCCTCAACAATAACAATATATGAAAGGTTTACAAAATAGTATTATGACAATGATCAAGGTTTTGGCTTATGGTTTTCCACTCTATTTGCAAGACAATGGACAAATGGTTCTTACTTCAATGGGTAGAGAAAGAACTTGTCTTGTTAAAGAATGGGAACCATAACCCCACTTTATAACTCTAGGAGTTACATAACCCAAGAGACAAGAGTTACAAGACAAAAGTTATGTCTTGAGTTATGTCTTGCAAGAGTTACAAACCCAAGAGTCACAAGCATTCATGTAACCATAGTTACATATGTAACCTTAGTTAGCCCATCATAAACTAAGGTTACACTTTTGGGTATCTACACATTAGTCCTACACTTTAGTATGACAATACTTGGCCCCCTTAACATAATGTCCATAAGACCACATAATTAGGCCAAACCTTAAGATAGCACATAACATATAATTATTCATGTATTGTTCATATGTGTATAGATATAAGTCCATATATCTAGATATAAATCCATATATCTTACAATCTCCCACTTGGACGAGATATACAAACATATGTACAATCCTTGATATTATAAGTTACAAACCTTAGTTGCGCAAAATTGCTATCACAATAAAATTGTCATGAACAATCCGGTCCATCAATCATACCAACATAGGACCTAAGTGTGGGTATGTAGCATGGAAATAACATAAAGTGTGGTCAATAGTATGTCTATTTACCAACTGGTTCACTTAATTGAGATCAAACAGAAACTGTAAGAGTACAATAAACTTTTAAACTGAATATCTGCAGATATAACTGAATTACTGAATTTCTGAATATAATGAACAATTACAAAAAAGTGCAACACAAAACTCCCACTAAAATACATAATCCTTATCTGATTTGACACCCATACAAGCAACATGCTCATGAAAAACTTTTGGTGTCAATCCCTTAGTTAGCGGATCCGCAAGCATGGAGTTTGTACTTATGTACTTAATGCACAATTGTCCATTTTGTACTCTTTCTTTAACAACCCGAAATTTGACGTCCTTATGTTTTGCTTTCGTCAAACTACTGTTGTTATTAACATATGCAACCATGGTTACATATGTTATTAGCATAAATGGCAAAATTGGAGTCGGTATACCTGATGATCTCAAACTGGTCCGAACTCCGATATGTAAGCATGTAATCCTTTGTTCTATGTATGTTCCTCATGACCCTTTTGGCTGCCTACCAATGGTCCATACCCGGATTGCTTAGATATCTGCCTAACATCCCAACGATGTATACTATATCAGGTCGTGTACATACCTAAGCATACATCAGACTACCTACCGCCGAAGCATAAGGCGTCTTCTGCATTTCCGAAATTTCATATGTATTATTTGGGCACTGTTTGAGACTAAATTTGTCTCCCTTAGCAACAGGGGTGTTGAATGGTTTACAATCCTGCATGCCAAATCTTTTCAGAACTTTATCGATATAGCCCTTTTGTGACAGACCGAGAACACCTTTTGAGCGATCTCTCAGAATCTGAATTCCTAATACAAAAGAAGCTTCACCAAGATCTTTCATTTCAAATTTCTTTGAAAGAAATTTCTTAGTTTCAAGTAATAATGCTATATCGTTACAGGCAAGCAGTATGTCATCGACATATAAAACTAGAAAAATATACTTACTCCCACTGAACTTATGGTATATACAGTCATCAGCAATATTCGGTTCAAAACCAAAAGATATAATGACTGCATGAAACTTATAATACCATTGACGAGAAGCTTGCTTGAGCCCATAGATGGATTTCTTTAATTTGCAAACCTTCTTCTCTGATTCATCCGAAACAAAGTTTTCAGGTTGCACCATATAAATTGTTTCCTCAATGTCACCATTGAGAAAAGCAGTCTTAACATCTATTTGATGAAGCTCAAGATCCAAATGTGCTACTAATGCCATTATAGTCCGGAAAGAGTCTTTCGATGAAACTAGAGAGAAAGTCTCTTTATAATCAATGCCTTCTTTCTGAGTGTAGCCTTTTGCGACAAGACGAGCTTTGTACTTAATAACATTGCCCCCTGAATCCCTTTTGGTTTTAAAAATCCATTTACAACCAATAGGTTTCGTACCTTTGGCAACGTAACAAGCTCCCGAACGTCATTATCGCTCATAGACTTCAACTCATCATTCATGGCATCAATCCACTTTTGAGAGTTAGAACACTTAATGACTTGACGGAAGTTGATTGGATCATCTTCCTCAAGTCCAATATCACTTTCTTGTTCTTGGAGAAATACATAATAATCATGCGAAATTGCATTTCTCCTTTCTCTAGTGGATCTCCTTAATGGCATTTCAGTTTCTTGAGGTTGTTGAGTTTGATTTACATTAGTTATATCAGGTTCCTGATGAGGGAGATTTTCGAGATTGTCTTGAACCGGAGTTGTGTGATCCGAGTCAGTAAGACCAAGATCAACAATTTGAGGGAAAGACACATGTTCTTCCTCAAAGACAAAATCTCTAACAACTTTATCTCCCCACCCCCCAAACTCAATATCCTCAAAGAACCTAGCATTTCCCGTCTCAAAAATAGTTCGTGATGTGGGATCATAAAACTTAAAACCCCTGGATTTTTCAGAGAATCCAACAAAATAGCTACTAACCGTCTTAGCGTCCAGTTTCTTTTCATTCGGCCTATAAGTCCTTGCCTCAGCTGGACAACCCCAAATGTGAAAATACCGAATACTGGGTTTATGCCCAGTCCAAAGTTCATAAGGGGTTTTGATTGTAGCTTTAGTTGGAACTCTATTAAGAATATAAGTTACGGTTTTTAATATGGATTGGGACTTTTCATGAATAAGATATAGGTACCCATAACGAGAGTAATCGTCTATGAATGTGATAAAATATTGTTGACCATTCCGACAAGGAGTAGGAAATGGCCCACAAATATCTGTATGTATCAATTCTAAGACGTCCGAAGCTCTCTTAGCACCTAATCTAGTCTTGTTTGTTTGTTTTCCCTTGATACACTCAACACAAATTTCCGAATTTGAGGTATCAAGAGAATCAAGAATTCCTTCTGACACGAGTTTCTGAATTCTTTGAATGGATATATGACCCAAACGTTTATGCTAGAGTGAAATAGAATTCTCATTAGTTAACTTCTTGGTACCATTAAACTTGTATGCAAAGTTTCTTTATTTGAAGTTATTGTATCAACCAAATATAAGCTATCAAATGTTGATAAAACACCAGTACCAATAAGATTTGAATTCCGAAAGAGACTAACTTTATTGTCCCCAAATGTACATTTATAACCGGATATGTGCAATTGGGGAACTGAAATTGAATTCCGTCTAAAAGACGGTACAACAAAAGTCTCATTCAAATCTAAATGAAAACCGGTCTTAAACAACAGCCTAAATTTGCCAATAGCTTCAACTGGCACCTTCTTGCCGTCACCCTCATAGATGTATCTTTCACCATCTTTTGGTTTTCAGCAGTTCAGGCAACCCTACATAGATATACTTATGTGAGTAGAATAACTTACCCACCAATTATCCTTAGGTACCGAAATTATATTAACTTCAGAACAAACAAGAGACAGAAATGTACCTTTTTTCGCACGCCAGGCATGGTACTTGGTACAATCTCTCTTTACATGATCAGTCCCATTACAAAGAAAGCAACCTAATCCAGTAATTTCAACCTTAGGTTCCTTATGTTGCTTAATCTTGGGCCTTACAACCGCAACTTCCTTATTTTTCCTCTTCTTAGAATCCCTTAAAGAGGATGCCTTAGAAGAAGATGCCAAATGAGCACTTTCTGCCTTATCTTGCTTAATCCTTTCCTCTTCTTGCACACAATGTGAAATGAGCTCATTAAGAGTCCATTTCTCCTTCAGGCAGTTATAACTGACCTTAAACTGATTAAAGTGTGCCGGAAGAGATATCAAAACAAAGTAAACAAGCAGTTCCTCAGGTAAATCCAGCTTGAGTGACTTTAGTTTCGAAGCAAGATGAGACATTTCCAAAATGTACTCCCTAATGTTTTCCTTGCCCTTATACCTCATAGAAACAAGTTTACTCAATAGTGCACTTGTTTCCGCCTTTTCGTTTTGAATAAAACGCTGTTCGAGGTTTTCAAGGAAAACTTTGGCATTGGGTTCATCATTCATAGTGCCCCTGAATGATTCTGGGATTGCACGCTTCATGATCATGAGACTTATCCTATTCGAGCGTTCCCACTTCTCCATCGCTCTCCTATCATCAGGAGAGGATGTATCCTCAAGAGGAGTGGGTTGCTCAATCCGAAGGGATAAGTCAAGATCCATGCAACCGAGAACGATTAATACATTCTCTTTCCATTCCTTAAAATTAGTGCCGTTTAGCACTGGGATGCTATTGATATTGGCAGAGATCGTAGAAGCAGAAGAGTTTACTGAAAATAGAACAAAAGGATTACTAAATACATGCTTACATAAACTTGAACTTTAACTTTATAGATTCAAAATTAGGCAATTCCCATTACAAGATACCTAGCACAACATTGCTTTTAGTCTTTGGACAGAAAAACAACTTGCAAGTGGTACTCTTGGTGTAGTGATCAAACATAGACAATAAACTCCTGTCAAACATTAAACCTTCCTTTGGGCCGATTTAATATTCACATGGAAAACCAAATAATCGTCTCATATTTACCACCACAAGAATGTTCGAATTCCTGCCAAATAACACCTTCCTTTGGGCCGATGTTAAACGCATGGAAGACTAACATCCACAGTCATCTCATATTTTAAAATTAATCAATCTACACAATAGAGGTTACTTTGGCAACTTAATGCTTCAATTGAAAAACTAAAATATAAGATGCTATAAATCTTAGTTCCTTAAGCCATTTTATGAATCTCAACTTAATGTGTTACAAGATTAGATGTGTAACACTTGAATATTAATTGTTGATTGCTTGATAGGACAATTCTAGATATATAAGAATTGATGGACTATTAAACAATTAACATTCACTGAAACTTAAGAGAGTTGAAACATTTTTCTTAAACATTACTGGACCAGACAATCGATTGTCAAAACAGACAATCGATTGTCTGACATTTTCTGAAAAAATTTTAAGTCACTGGAAGTCACGAGGAAAAATTTTTCTAAGTCATTTGGGCCAGACAATCGATTGTCAAAACAGACAATCGATTGTTTGACGTTTTCTGAAAAAAATCTGTCTTTAGACCAGACAATCGATTGTCAAACCAGACAATCGATTGTTTGGTTTTTTCTGAAAAACTTTTAAGTCTCTGTAATTGACAAGGAAAAATTTTTCTAAGTGTGGATCATCCAACAATCGATTGTCAGGCTAGACAATCGATTGTTTGAATTTTTCTGGAAAAATTTTTCAGTCTGGAAACGTTTCAACTCACAAAAGTTAACTGCCAGAATTTTAAACGATTCAGACAATCGATTGTCTAGCCTGACAATCGATTGTCTGACTAGTTGTGACAATTTTCTGAATAACACATGATTTTCAACATGGATCTTAAAAAATAATAAACATGTTGTCAACCTACTAAAATCATGCTGAATCAATGATATAATAAACAAATACATCATCATCATAACAATCATAAGATCATGCTATTTCATGGTAGAATTTCTTGAACAAAGTTCTAAGTAAACTTAAACATGATTTCTTAAATAACATAAACCTTATGATCATCCAAATTATCCAAAATGAAGGGCGGCTCTGATACCAATTGTTAGGATTATGATTCCTACTAAAGACAACAACCTTCATTTGAATAATCGGATTTACAACTACATGAGCGGAAGCTAACCTGAATCCATATGTGGAAAAGTTGAGCCTCCTTCTTGATGATTGTCCTTGAGCTTTTGAACCTCTTGATTATTTCTTCAAGAATGACTTGTGGTTTGTATGTTACCACAAGAATGAATCATCAACAATAACAATATATGAAAGGTTTACAAAATAGTATTATGACAATGATCAAGGTTTTGGCTTATGGTTTTCCACTCTATTT
Source organism: Nicotiana benthamiana (assembly GCA_034376525.1). Classification (NCBI taxonomy): domain Eukaryota; kingdom Viridiplantae; phylum Streptophyta; class Magnoliopsida; order Solanales; family Solanaceae; genus Nicotiana; species Nicotiana benthamiana. The sequence goes on from CM067326.1 coordinate 118,309,270, forward strand.
GCAAGACAATGGACAAATGGTTCTTACTTCAATGGGTAGAGAAAGAACTTGTCTTGTTAAAGAATGGGAACCATAACCCCACTTTATAACTCTAGGAGTTACATAACCCAAGAGACAAGAGTTACAAGACAAAAGTTATGTCTTGAGTTATGTCTTGCAAGAGTTACAAACCCAAGAGTCACAAGCATTCATGTAACCATAGTTACATATGTAACCTTAGTTAGCCCATCATAAACTAAGGTTACACTTTTGGGTATCTACACATTAGTCCTACACTTTAGTATGACAATACATTGGCCCCCTTAACATAATGTCCATAAGACCACATAATTAGGCCAAACCTTAAGATAGCACATAACATATAATTATTTATGTATTGTTCATATGTGTATAGATATAAGTCCATATATCTAGATATAAATCCATATATCTTACATAGAGTCCCCCATCTCTCTTTCCTGAAAGAAGTGATGTCTTGGAAGCTCGATCCTTCACAACAAAATGGTAGGGACGAAATTCAAAGAAAACATAATTATCACGAGAAAAACGTTGGACAGAGAGTAAACGTTTAGTGATAGCGGGAACATGAAGAATATTATTTAGATGAAAAGGTCAAAAGGGGGAGGAAAGAATGACATTGCCAGTGGGATGAATAGGGACACCATTACCATTGCTAACATGAACTTGATATGGTCATTTATAATCCTCAATCTGGTGAAACGGGGTGAAGATCAGGAGTGATGTGATGCGTCGCCCCGGTATCAGGGAACCACTGCTGAGAAGGTGCATCTGGAGTAGAATGCGATAGATAAGCCGCTGGATTAGTCGCTTGGCTGTAACGTTGAAAGTAATTCGGAGCAGTATGGTTATGGCCATTGCAAATTTGGCACTTTTTTCGCTAGTCAGTAGACTGCCAAGGTTGACTATATGTGGAATAATTTCTGGAATTAAAGCGACCACCTCTGCCACCACGACCTCGATTGGACCTTCCACAATCTCTGTTAGTATTGTTGTTGTATGAACGATCAGGTTGTGCATTCTTGTGGGCCAAGTGTGCTGAAGGATGTTGGACTGAGCCTGGTTGCTGCGGAGTAGAAACTGATAGGTTGGAGAGTGACGAGCCATTGATGAACTTATGGTTCAGTAAAAGACTATGCAATTTGGCAAAAGTAACTGGTTGAGGTCATACCGATAAAGTAGTGACAATGTCTTTAAATTCTGAATGCAAACCTTTGAATATGTAGATGTTTCTGATCTGCGAGACATAAGGGGCGTCCAGCAGCGGTCAACTCATCCGAAATCAGTTTTGGCTTGTGTAGATATTGTGTGATAGTTAGATCATCTTGCTTCAGGTTTTGAAGCTGCATATGAAGGCTCAAAATTCCAGTGTCGAAGGGAGAAGACAGTGCAGCCTCAAGCGCATCCCAAATTGCTTTCGAAGTGTTTAGTCTGATAGCAATGGCAAGTGTCTCTTCCGATAGGGAGGTTATGAGTAGACTCAAGATTAATTGATCTTGCTGGATCCATAGTTCATAATCAGGATTAATAGTTATTGTTTGGTATCCATCACCTGTGGCGTTAGCAACTGATACATGGGATGATGGGAAATGGTGACTATCATCGATAACTCCATCAAGATTCTGACTACGGATAAACGGTAACAATTGTGTGTGCCAAAAAAGATAATTTATGGCAATTAATTTTATGGAGATAAAGTGATGAGCATGGTTAAGTGAAGTCGGAGAAGAAAGAGAGGTGGAAGAAGTACTCGAGGCTGAAGAAGAGATCGTCATGGCTCTAATACCATATTAAAATAGTAGAAATATACAAGTTTAAGCACTGATTTTATTATTGTTTCTCTCTCTGTTACATATACAAAAGGGTTGCTCTGATGGTAAGCAATCTCACTTCCAACCGAGAAGTTGTGAGTTCGAGTCTCCCAAGAACAAGGTGGGAAGTTCTTGGAGGGAAGGATACCGGGGGTCTATTTGGAAATAGCCTCTTTACCCAAGGTTAGAGCTAAGGTCTATGTACATACTATCTCCTCATACTTTATTAAGTGGGATTATACGAAGTTGTTGTTGTTGTCTCTGTTACATATAGAATCTTTGGATGCAAATATATATAAGAAGGCTCTACAATTTGATAAGGACTAGAAGACATAGTTACACTAGGATAGAGGTTAAGAATAGCTAAAACTTATTCCTTATCCGACTGGGAAGGACATGGTTTAATATTACCTAACTCTTGAACAAATGCGTTTCAATATTTTATTTTATTTTTTGGTTTTTACAAATAGTTCAAGGAAGTTAATTGGACATATAACTGACTAGGAAGCCTTTCCTATTCATGATATTTTGATTTTAGTTTTTTTTTCTTTGGATTAAAATAGTTTTAGTTATAACATCTTAGCCTCTAAGTTGTTCTTGCAATGTTATTCAAGTGTCTCCACTCACAAGTGAAGACTTTTTATGAACATTTTGGAACTTTCATTTCTTTCTATTTCTCTTCCACTATAAAAGGAAAACTATTTATTAAGATAATACAAGTCTTTAGTTAGTTAATATAATTGGTGCGCGAAAGCAAGATTTTCACCACCAAGGAGATTCAACACATAAGTATCAGCTGAACCCTTCCGACCGTACGAGAGTTATGGGAGAAGTTAATTGGTTTGAGGTTTCTCATTAAAATATATTGCTTATAAAAGTATATATAGAGTATAAGGAAATCAAAACCTACCAACTATAGGATTGTACAATTAATGAGAGAATATTCTACCAATAATAAAAAGATACACAAAAGATATTTACAATATTTCCTAATACGCCCCCTCAAGATGGAGGGCCGGAGGACACGCCAATCTTGGACATCAACAGAGGAAGCCGAGGACTGCCGGTTAGGGCAGCGGCCATGGAGCGCGAGGCAGAGGAGACGCTGATCGACGTCGAGAGAGAGGGCTGCCGGTTAGTACAGCGGTGGCGCGGTAAGATGCCGGAGAAAAGGCGCTGAGAGAGAGGGCTGCCGGTTAGTGCAGCGGCGGCGCAGCAAGAGGCCGAAGAGGACCGTGAAGGTCGGCGGCTGATCTTCTTTGCCGGAGAGGGGCGGCAAGATGCCAGAGAGGGACGCCGGAGAGGGCTGCCGATTAGTGCAGCGGCGGCGGCGGCGACGGGCTCCAATGAGAGGAGCTACGGCGGCGGCGGGTAGTATGTAGTTAGGATTTGTTTGGCGATAAGCCACTGGCGTCTCATACCATGTAGAGAGTTTTGGGAGAAGCTAATTGGTTTGAGCCTTCTCATTAAAATATATTGCTTACAAAGGTATATATAGAGTATAGGGAAATCAAAACCTACCAACTATAGGATTGTACAATTAATGAGAATATTCTACCAATAATAAAAAGATACACAAAAGATATTTACAATATTTCCTAATACTGACCACCTAGCTCTGCACCAGAATACAAGATCAAAAAGAACAAAAAAAAGAATTTTCTTTCTCCATATAACTTAGAACCAAATTGAGAATATGACTCCAAATTCAATCCTTATTGACAAAATACATTGCTTAGACATAGAATTTTACAAGAAACAAGAAACACAATGATTTTGTATTAGCTATAAATGCACTTTAAATCCTTTTCTTTATCTTGCTTTTCCATCCCTTTCCACTCGACACAACATAGATTTGTATTTATCCTTTTTTTTATCTTCTTTTTTTGAATTAGAAAAAGGTAGCACAGTACTATACAAAATATCTTGTATTCATATAGAGCGCGGGAAAAAATAGCATCTCAAAGAATATAAAGTAAACAATTTATCCTAATAAAAATATTAATAATTGATTCTATAATTCAAATCCGTTATTCATATGTCACACGAAAATACTTCTCCTATCTTCTTTGGATTAGTTTGACTTATACGAAAACTAACATTAAGTTGTTGGACTTGTGTAGACTTTCTTTGAAATGGTCCCAAAGAAAGCTAAATAACATCCACAAATTCCGCCATGACCAATGGCCGTCCATTGTATTGCCATTTTCTGGCAAAGTAGTCGTTGCCACGTTTTGAATATCTTACATTACGTAATTATATTGCTTAACAGAAATAAAGTCCTCATGCCAAACTTAGGAGGTAGGAACCCTTAACAAACTTTTATAGTTGAAAATAAAATAATTTCAACTAGTAATAAGAATAATAATAATAATAATATATGTACTGTCTTTATACCAAAAAGAATGAACAACAACTTCTTCCAAAAATATATCCAGACTGTCAACATTATCGTTTTAGAATCTAACTTGGATGCTAGAATAAGCCATCTAACCAAAAATATTTAACAAAAAATAAAAAAATATTTCCCTCTATTTTAAATTTTAAATTTTTTCTTAAATTTCGTATTCAATTAAATACCACCACTTTAGGACATAGAAATTATAAATTACAAGCTTTCCTGGTCCCAACCAATTAACTTTTTATTGGTTTAGGTAGTTTAGTTTTTTTTTTCTTCTTCCATTCTTCTTCTCTTTTATGCCAGAAAATAAAAGAGATTTATGGTTTCTTATAATAACATGAATAATTATTAGGTAGAAAAAGTTGTAAGAAGTTAGTGGAGAAGCGTAAAGACCGTTGAGGCACATCTTATTTATATTTTGTGTGGGTGTTAAGGTTCGACATATTTTTTTTGCATTTGTTGACAAATTATAATTTGAACAAGTGACAAATAAAATGATACTACACATTTTCTTTGCCAGATTCCACTAAATCTAAATTAGCTGTCTTAATTGTTATAATTTTATGGAGTCTTCTCTTCTCTATGTAACACTCACTGCAAAAGGCTAGAAACAAGGACATTGAATAAATGATAAATTAGAAACACTACTATTGGTGATTGTATATTACCTTCCAAGTTTCCAAAAGTATATTTGGTATGCTAAATATATGAGTTCATTATTTAAATGGTCATTTAATATTATTCTAAATTATTTTATAAAGTAATTTTATTTTTGTTTGTAACAACAAAGTCACTGAATTATACCTATTGTACTCAGAAGATCACTCAACTGGATTTTTCAAGTTTTGAATTGCCAAATACCTATTTTACCTGCTAAATTATAAACATTTATCTTTTTTTTTTAACTTTTTAATATTATAATTTTTCTTTATTAATTTATATTATGCACTTACCTATAGAATAAATAAATATTATTTATAAATTAAAAAAATAAAAATTATTTAACCATACATAAGAATAAAAAAGTAATGAGCATAGTAAAAAAATTAATTAAAATAATTTGTTAGTAATAATAATTTTAGTATTAACAATAAAAGTTCAAAAATTTAATTACACAATTCAGAATGAAAGAAATAAAGGTTGTAAAATACATATTCCATGCTCTTAATATAAAAATAATTATTTAAATAAAAGTATTTTTATAATATACATTATATATTCTTGAAAGTGATGTTCAATTATGTTATTATGTTTTTACCAACTTTCGGACGTCACAAAATTATGTCACCGGAAAGCAGGGGGACTATCTGTATAAGGTAAAATATGTTATGTTAAGTTGTGCATGGAAGATATATAATATAATTGAGCGTAATTTTTAATAATAATAATGTATGCTGTAAAAATAATTTTATTTAAACAGTTGTTTTTATATTATGTGCATGAAATATATATTTTACAACCTTTATTTTCTTTCATTCTGAATTGAGTAAATAAATTTTTGAATTTTTGTTGTTAATATTAATGCAGAGTCAGACACAGGGTGATCATCAGATGGAAAAATGAATTGAGCTGGTTAATCACTTGATGATCCAGTGGAGAATGGGAACAGAGAATCACACCCATAAACGAATGAATGGGACTCCTGAACCTGATTTTACTATTCACTAGTACACTGCGCGCTACAACTAGCAACCCCTTTATTAGGTTAGAAAAAGGCTAGCTCGCTAGCACGCAACGGCTGATGAAAAGCCAGCAACTTTTTATGAGTCGGTTTTGGATTGCCCCTTCCTCTTATTAGTCAAAAAATTATTATTGTGAATAAATTATTCTAATCAATTGTTTTACTATGTTCATTATTTTGTTATTCCAGCATTATAGATGCTTAAATAATTTTTATTTTTTTAATTTATAAATAATATTTATTTATTCTACAGGTAAGTTCATAATATAAATTAAAAAGAGAAAATTATAATATTAAAAAGTTAAAAATAAAATAATGTAAATATTTATTATGTAGAGGGTAAAATAGGTATTGACGATCTAAAATTTAGAAAATCTAGTCGAGTGACCTTCTGAGTGCAATAGGTATAGTTCAGCGATTTTGTTATTACAAATGAAAGAAAAGTGACTTTAAAATAATTTGAAATAATTGAGTGACCATTTGAGTAACTGACTCTCCTAAATATATTGAAAGGGTGCCTTGTATTTGAACCAGATTCATTGTTTGAAAAATATACTAAGGTAAAAATATGTATTAATCGATTGTGATTTAGTAATAAAAACATATATGAAGACCTGCATCATATATTTATTGAGTTAGAATAAATATTCGATGCAGATAATTCTTTTGCCAAAACCATATGCATTTGAACGCTGTTAAGCTGAAAGTAAGAGTTTCAAAGAGTGTCGTGGACGGCATATAGAATTTCTATTTTTAGTATTATTCCATTTTATTATCTGTAAAATATTAATATTAAATATGTTGCTAATGCAAAAAAGGAAAGAAAGTGAACACCGCAAAATGGAGGTTGTCATTATACCCTGTATGGCCATGAAAGATACATCATTATTGTCGTGCAAATTATTGTTTGTTCTAAAATTTGATCCACTATTTCAACATCACTTTCAAAAAGAGTTGAAATTGAAAATTGGTCTGACAAATATTTCAAGTGAAATAAAGTTTTTGTTTAAAGCCCGACTAGTTTAATGATTCTTTTTGTCGCTGAGAGCATCATCAACCTTTATTCTATTTTTGGTCTTCAAACAAATATGGATTTCTTCATTTTAAGAACAATTTATTCCAATAATTCTCTCATTTTTCCCCCAAACTTTTTTGTATTCTTCTATCTCCTCTATATTATATTATTATTTTTCATTTCAATTTTATTTTTTAATTTTCATTAAATACTTCTATTTTTTATTTTCATTAATTTGTAATTTCCATTAAAATAATTCTATAAAATTTTAAATATATAATTTGTAAGCAGTTATTATAGATTAACTAATAATTCAAATAAAAGTAAATCATTGCAATACAAGATTAATTAAATACATATTACGTAACGGTAAAATTCATTCGAATACTACATAAATATTCAACTTCAACCTCTAGTATTCTCGTATAACTGATTTATTAATGCATTACGAAGTGTAAAATAAGCATATTTGTCCTTAGTTCTTCTATGTAGAGCTAAAAATTCTTGAAATCGTGATTTTCATCTACTGTTATTTCTTCAATTGGTGTATTAAGATCACGCTTATTCTCGATTATCATGTTGTGTAGTATAATACATGTAGTATTTTTAATTTTGTGTATTTTAATACAATGTATTTTCAATTGTCATGTATTTCCAATTTTAATATATTTTCATTTAATGTATTTTGAATTTTCACTTTTCAATTTTAGCAACATCTAATATTTTATATTCGCACCTTTCAATTTTAGCAACATCTAATATTTTATATTTGTATCATTCATTTTTCGTGATGATTATATATTATTTTGTACAATTATAATTTATAATAAAATAAACTTACAAGTTTACATAAAAATAATAGATGTACGAAAATTTATTTATCAAAATTATACGCCACAGTTAAGATGTAATATTAATATTAGAAAGATATTACATAATATAATTAAGTATGTATAAAAATATAAATTAAAAGATTAAATAATAAAATATACATGAATAATAATGGGAGAGATGAATAGTGTATTCTATATTTGAGAAAATACAATCCATCCTCCATTTTGGGAGAAAAAAAAAGGGAAAGTTAGAGCTTTATTATTCCAAAAATTACTCCCATTATGAAGAAATAGGGTAAGGTTGAAGATGGCCTGAGTTAATATTCGCAGTATGAAGATCTAATGATAAGGTTGATATCAGTGTCCTAAGTCGGTAAAAATGCTTAAATAAACATTAAATGATAATTTGGAATCGAATTATGTGAGTACAGTAGCAAAAAAAAGAAAAGAAAAGAATGAAAGGAAAGGGTTATAGGCCAAGCATAGAAAACGCTCAGTTTCGCTCCAAACCGTGATTGCCACGAGACCTGAATTTGATTAAGTGTAGAAAAACAATTCAATTTTGCTCCACCATGCGATCACTGTAGGTATAAACATTAAATTTTGGTATTTTAGGGTTTAAGCACTAAGTCTTTTCCTACCAAGGAAATACGATATGGGGTAAATTTTACACCCAAAGGTGAGTAATTCTTGAATAAATACATGTGTTTTTGATATTTAATGATGCTCCTAACAGACAGAAGACAATTTTTATCGGTGTTGTTAACCCCTTCGATATAGGTAATGTTTATTATTCTCCTTCATGGTGTTCTTAAATAAGAAGGGTTTTTCTATGTTCCCAATCAAAAGTACTACATTTATTCATTAACTTTAACAATAATCAACATCTGACTTCGAAAGAAAGAGGTGAAGAATATCTATTTACTGCCTAATTTTTTTTTAAAAAAAAAAAGAAACTTCAATTAAATATTATCCGAACACATTTGCTTGAAATAGAGAAATTGAAAAGAGAAGGAAGAAAAGTGAAGTGAGTTCTTAGTTTAAACTTGTAGATTATCCGATAATTACTATAATAGCTAGCTGCTTATTATTTATGTCACGATCCGAAGCCAGCATTAGAGAATTCACAAATCAACTTCTGCCAAGTTAATGGCAGAAATTAATTAAGCTAAACATAATTTGCGAAATATTATAAAGCACAAAGCAACTAAAACATTTAGGATCTCGAGTCACAACTCACGAGCTACTACGATTACTACAAACAAAGTCCAAAAGATAATACACTATTCTGAAAGAAAAGGAACAATAAAATAATAAGTCTAAGAAGAGACTCCAGGGTCAGCAGACGCTAACAGATCTACTTTGGTCTCCTGTCAATCAAGTTCAGCTGCTAAACTTGAGGTCAACTCAGGTCAGTACCAAAATCTACATAGAAAGTGCGGAGTGAGGTATTAGCACAACCGACCCCATGTACTGGTAAGTGGCGAGCCTAACCTCCGCGAAGTAGTTACGAGGCTAGGACAAGACACATATATAAACATGTGCATTTGAACAATATACGAGCACAATAACAACTAATAGAAGCTAAACAAATAATAACGGGAGGGGAAACATGCCGAGGGGATTTCTAGATAAAGAACCACAATAGTAAAGAAATTTAAATAGCTAGTATACCTTGAACCAGTAATAATAAATAAATACACTAACGGAAAATATACAGTATAACCCTTCGTGCTTTTACTCAGCCTCACCAGATAACCAATTGAAACGGCACATCATCACCTTTTGTACTTTTACTCTCAATCTCACCATATAAATCGAATAATAATGACACGGTATCACCCTCCGTGATTTTACTCTCAACCTTACCATATAAATTAAATAAGAATGGCACAGTATCACCCTTCGTGCATTAAAACTCTTCCTCTCCAAAATAAGGAACAATAATAATAAGGAGATATAAATGACAACAACAATTCTTACTTAAACATTTGCTTCCATAATATCAACCTCGACTTTGAGTTAATACTCAATCAATATCAAAAAAGATACATATGATAAGAACGATCAACATAACAATAAACTAGTCTAAACATGGATAATATAATCACGGAAAGCTACAATTTTATGAATAATACCCACTAGCATGTTATGACTCAAAAACAATGCATACGTACTCGTCACATCACCAATATGTTGCACTCAACATTCAAACACGTAGAAAATAGGCAAATAAGACTTAATCTCTCAAGCCAAGGTTAACCACGACACTTACCTCGCTCCGGGGGCTACTCAAAGCTCAATTACTGCTTTTCCTCTTGTATTCTCGTATTTAGCCACAATTAATTCAATAACATCAATTATTGCTAAAAGAATTAACTAAAATGCATGAATTTAGAATTCCCAACTTTTTCCCAAAAAGTCAAAAATTGACCCAGACCCGCTTGGTTAAAATTCGAGATTCGGACCAGAATCTATTTACTTATTTATTCCCGAGCTCGAATATGTAATTATTTTTTAAATCCGACCCCAAATTGAGGTCTATATCCCAATTTTCTGAAAATTTCTAATTCTACCTAAACCCTCAATTCCTACCATGGAAATCCTAGTTTTTAGGTTGTAAATTCATGGAATGCAATGGGTAATTGAAAGAAAATAGTTTAGAATTACTTACAGACACTTTGAGGAAGAAATTAGCTTGAGATAATCGCCCTTGGTCGTTTGGCTTTTGAAAATTTGAAAGAATATCCTTAGTCCCATAATGGGACTGTTTAATAGTTGCGCGACAGTGTTCATCGCGTTCGCGAGGATACTTTTGCTTTCGCGAAGAGCAACCTCCTAAAGGCCTTACGCCATCGCGGGAGGCACAATGTGTTCGTGGAGGTTTAGCCTGCCTCACCTTCGCTTTCCCGAGACAAGGCTCGTGTTCGTGTAGAGTTTCCTATGTCCCATGTCTTGCCTAGATAGAGCTATGCGTTCGCTTTCGACGGGTCGCGTTCGCGCGGAGAAACATCCCCCAATGCTCCGTGTTCGTGACCAAGATCTCGCGTTCACGTAGAGTAAAATCCTCCTCATCCTAGATTCCTCTTCGCGATAACGAAGCACAAAATAACAGGACGACGGCTGCAGCAAAACACACTAGATTTCTAAGTCTAAAACTTCCCGTAGCCTATCTGAAGCTCACCCGAGCCCTCGGGGCTCCAAACCAAATATGCACACGAGTCTAAAATATCATACGGACTTGCTCGTATGATCAGATCGCCAAAATAACACCTAGAACTACGAATTTAGTACCAAATCAAATGAAATTCTCATGAACACTTTGAAATTTTTATTTTCATAACCGGACGTCCGAATCACATCAAACCAACAATGTTTCTCACCAACTTTTACAGACAGGTCCTAAATACCATAATTTACCTATACCAGACTCCGAAACCAAAATACGGACATGATACCAATAAGATCAAACATTAACTAAATTCTTAAAACCATTAGATTTTTAGTCTTTCAACTTTCATCAGAAATTCATTTCTCGAGTTAGGGACCTCGGAATTCGAATCCGGCATATGTCCAGATTCCATATTTCGATACAAACCCACGAGGTCTATCAAAATACGAATTCGATTTAGTTTACTTAAAATGTTGACCGAAGTCAACTAAATCAACTTTTAAAGGCAAAAATGTTATTTTTGTCAACTTTCATCATAAAAGCTTTCGGAAATGTTCTTGTGCATGTAAGTCAAGATAGATAAAATAAGGTTTTAAAGGTTTCGGAATACCAAATCGAGTTCTGAAATATAAGTTGATCCTTTGGGTCATCACAATTTAGCTTTGATACCCTTTTTCACTTTTTTTTAATGTCTACATCAAGGGATCACAAGTTAGATGATTGTATTCACACAGTACTATTAAATTATATGAATTAATAACTCATTTTCATTTACCATTTTGGTAGAATGTTATATTTTTACAGTTTATTTGATCAAGTTTCTAAAATCAGTTTATTTTGATTTTTGAAGAGTATTTTTGAGAAAAAATAATTTGTGTTTGACTAGTCGATTTAAGAAACGCTTTTAAGTAGCAATTTGTGTTTGATCAAGTTTTTCAAAAAATACTTTTAGATGTCAAATTACTAATAAGGGCATTAAGGATTTGCTTAATAGTTATTATTATTTATGTAGATAAATAATTTTAAATATATGTCATGAAATACTATAATTAAGCTTTTATTTCTTTAGCGAAAATAGAAAAATAAAATTTATAAATACTTTATTCTTTTAATAATTTAAATATATAAAAATATAATAAATATAAAATTATTCACCCCAGAAGTCACCTTGTATTAGAAATCTATCCTAACAATAAGAAAATACTTATACATTTGAAGAATTGCGTTTAGAATAGCTAAATATTAGGTTAAAGCCGAGCAGGATTATTTTGGTATATACAAGTTCAGTGGCTAAAAATAGGACTCCCAATTGTCAAATTGACAAATGTGATGGACAAAGACTGCCTTCTCCAGCTATCTTCCAATTCGCCCATTGTTATTACCCCAAGCTATAATAAAAAATCCAAAGACTTCCCAACCCATAAAATATTATAAAAAGTTGGATCAATCATTTGCTAAAAATGATTTAAAATTTGGGTTTTTGGTTATATCTTTACAGCTTCTCATTAGCTAACTACATCAAATATTCTCCTTCCAACTGTATTCTTTTGTTTCTTTCTATCCTACACTTTTCCTTACCTCATTTCCATTTCTCTTTCCACCACTTACTTTACAACCAAGATTATAGATTTTTTCTTTTCTGTTGGTTTTTATTTAAAATATATTAGTATCTTCTTTTTGCTACTCCCCTCTTTATTAAATTATTTATTATCTTTTTATGTGATATTATTTTCTTATCAATTTATGCAATGCTATTCTTTTTCATATTATGCGACGCTCATAAAAAAATTTATAATCATTTTGAATATTATAATATATATTATTCTACAAATTTTAATAACCATATAAATATCATAACATATTTGATACCACAAATTCAAACGAAGAAAGTATATAAGTAGATCGTAAAAGCAAAATAAGGATTGCGAAAGTCTAGCTCACGTTCTTACTAATCTTCTTTAAATTTTATTTTAGAAATTACAACAATAATGTATTCTATGAAGTAGTTTATGACTTAAGTCATATATTGTTCTGACTTAAAAAATCATTATCACTTTATCAATTCCCAAAACCTTTTGTTTGGCAAAGAAGAAACATTTTATTTCATATTAAGTAGCAAGGATACATAGCCCTGGCCTCCCATTCGAAGCAGACGAAGACATACTAGTAGAAGTAACAGTACAACAAAAAAAACTCATTACTGGGTTGCCCAACATGACCAAATTATTTAGTACAGCAGTATTAGTAGTAGTAGTTCTAATAATTGTGAGTCCTTCTTTATCAGTACGCATAGCTTCTTTAAGATAGTACGGTACTTCTAGATATATCTGATTAATGATGACTTGTTGAACTCCTTGTTGCGCCAGATCATGCGCGATGTTGTTGCGTTTTCTGAAATTGTATAGAATAGGTGGATTCCTCATCATCTTCAGCCAATACCTGCATTTCCAAAAAAAAGGCATTATAAAGTGGTGATGAGTTTGGTTCAATTAATGAAAGTATAGCGGCAGTCTGCCTCAATTTGTAAATTTCTGAACTGGTGACTTGCTGCAAGCTCAAGTCTTTGGCATAATGCTTCAAGCTCAATCTAAAGAGGAGAGAGGCCAGTAGTAGTCTTGTTGAAGCTTATAATCCAATCCGCATTTACAAAGAAGGGTACTATAAAGTGGTGATGAGTTTGATTCAATTAATGAAGTATAGCGGCAGAATCTGTCTCAATTTGTAAATTTATGAATTAGTGACTTGTTGCAAGTTCAAGTCCTTGTCATAGTGCTTCAAGCTCAATGTAAAGAGGAGAGAGGACAGTAATAGTTTTGCTGAATCCTATAATCCAGTTCCCATTTGAGTTTCAGAGTACCCCACCTAGTTCAAATCTACCTTTAAAGGCTCCATCAATGTTGAGCTTTAGTTGATATAGAGTGGGGGCTTCCCATTTGGCAGCAATTGCTAGTGGTCTATCTAGTTTGTTGTAATTGATATTACTGCAATGTAAATACTCCATGGCTTTTGATATAACCTTATTGCTATCCACCGAGTTACGAAGATTGTGAAAGGTGTATTTATTTCGATTAAGATGTAGAAGCCAAAGAGTAAAGGAGAATAGGCAGTCTCACGTTAAGGAAAGGGTAAATTATAAGGGGTTTCTGTTTGTATAGACTATCAAGCTAATGAGTAGAGAGAGTGTTAATTGAGTGAATGCTCACACCTATGGCTTCCCATATCTGTTTTGCTATAGGGCACATCAAGAAAATGTGGAGAGATATCTCCTTTACAGTAGGGAATACTGGGCACTATAAAGAAGTGGCTATTCCAATGTGATTCAGAAAAGTTTTTGTAGGAAGTCTATCATGGTAGCATTGCCAAAGAAAATATTTAAACTTATTCCAAGTTTTTAGTTTCCAGAGCCATTGAAAATTCTTGCCATGGGTGCTATAGTGTTAGCAGTAATAATTGGGTACACAGACCTAGTGTGAAAGTACCATCCGTGCGGGTGCCCAGATGGGTGTGTCTGTGTGATTCATATTACTATTAGGGCGGATTGAATGAAATTTGAGCTAAAATTTGGGGAGAAAATTCGAAGGAAAGTTGTGATAGGTCCCATGTTCCGTTATGGAGGATATGGGAAACCCTGGCGGTTGGCGCTTGATGAGCCAACAGACCATGGAGCATGCTCTTTAGAATTTTATTGCATTATAACCAATTTACATGCCAAAAATCTACCTAGGAGCTATCTTTGATATGACATGCTATGGCATTTTTACAAATGTTCCATCCTATGAGGATGTTTCTCCATATGAAAGAATGAGATGCATTAGCATATCGACCATTGTATTTGGATTGAAATATGGTTGCCCAAATAGTGTTGGGGTGATTAACAAAATGCCAGGTAAGGTTTGTAAGAGCCATTTTGTTCTTGTCTAGGGATTTATCCCTAGACCCCCGTCCTTTTTAGGCAATGAAACAGTATCCCATTTTATATAATGGATTACTACCCCAAAGGAAATCCTGTTGGATTTTATCAATTTGCCAATGAGTTTTTTTAGGTAGCATGGTGTACTGCATGATGTGATCTGGGAGAGAGTTGAGTGTGGTTTGAATGAGCGTGGCTCTCCCAATTAACGAAAAGAATTGGGTTTTCCAACTATTGAGTCTTTTATTGACGTTATCTAGGCTAAAATGGAAGTCACTTGGTTTAGGATTGGTACCCAGTATCGGAAAACCTAGGTATTTCCCAAATACGTTACTAACCTTGAAGTTCAAGATTGTGGATATTGAATTTTGTTGGGAAATAGGGCAGTTGTTAGAGAAGAGAAGCTTTGATTTTGAAAGGTTTATTTTTTGCCCTGAGAACTTACTAAAATTATCAAGACAACGTTTTATAGTGGAAACAGACTTCTCATTGGTTCCAGCCAATAAGGTTAAATCATCTGCAAAGAATAAATGGGAAAGGGTAGGTCCCTGAGGGGTTTATTCTGATAGGATCCCATAAGGTTAAATCAACTTGATGATTGATAAAAGTGGATAACAGTTTAATACAAAGGATAAATATATAGGGTGACATAGGATCATCCTGTCTGATGCCTCTAGGTGGCTTAAAGAACTCTGTTTAAGATCCATTGACTAGAACAACCACACTAGAGGCAGTAACACAAGATATGATAAGTTTGGTAATTTTTGAACGGAAATGAAAATAGTGGAGGGCTCTACGAATAAACGACCATTTCAAGCGGTCAAAAGCTTTTTCCAAATCAAATTTAAGGAGAATTTTACCCTTCTTACCTTTTATTTTAGTATAATGATGGATACTTTCCTGATGATAATAACATTATCATCCACACATCTTCTTTTGAGAAAGATTGATTGAAAGAAGCTTATGAGGTTATCCAAAAAAAAGTTTTAGACGATTGACAATAATTTTAGTAATAATTTTGAAATAAATATTATAAAGACCAATAGGTCTGAAATTTTTCAGTTCATTGGTATTAGAGAATTTTGGTATTAAACAAAGGAATGTAGTATTAACATATTTGGGGATACTATGGTTATCAAAAATAGAGTGGCAGTGGTCATACATAACTTTTTTTTACAAAGTGCCAATAATTTTAGTAAAAAAATAATGTAATCCATCCGGACCTGGAGTTTTAAAAGATTTGAACGAGACAATAGCTCTAGTAATCTCATGATTATATAAAGGCTTGTCTAATGCTGATAAATCAACATTACTAGATGAAGCCAATGAATTTTGGGTGGTTATCCAATTTGAGGATTCATGCCCTATTTGGTAGATTAGTTGAAAATAATTTAAAGTGTGCCGGAAGATTTGGTCAGGATCATTTATCCAATTATTAAGAGCGTCCTTGAAAAAAGAGATACGATTTTTCCTTCTCCTATTAAAGATACTTATGTGAAAATCTTTTGTACTAGCATCCCTTCACTAAGCCAATTTATACAGGAGCGTAGCATCCCGTGATCCTCTTCTACTTTTAAAGGAGCTCTATACTCATTAATGAGGGCTTGTTCAAGATTCTTTAGGAACATACTTGTAGGATAATTCATGAATTTTTGTATCCCAGTAAGTCGTGCAAGAAAAGTTTTTTTTTAATAATATCACCGAAATTATAGGTTGCCTAATCCTTAACCTTGTTGGTGAAAAGATTGGTTGCATTGGTTATATTCTGCCATTCCATGTCTCTCTAACCATTGTAGTAAAGTCAGGGTGATAGCACCAATAAGTTTCAAGTCTAAAGATACGATTAGTGTGAAGTCTAGTGCACTATGATAAGGAAATGAGGAGGGGAGTATGGCCAGAATAAGTCTTCAGCAAATGTTTAACAAAGGCATTTGGGTAATATTCAAGCCATTGATCATTACTAATATATCTATACAGTTGTTCCAAATTAAATCGGGATGATTATATCTATGATTGGACCAGGTATACTTAGCTCCCTTAAAACCAAGGTCCATAAGCTGACCATGATTAATACATGATTGAAATCTAGATGCTTTATTATGATTTATAGGTCTCCTCCTCCATTTATCTTGCTGACTCACAATCTCATTAAAGTCTCCACCTAGGAAGTTGGTAAAGAAGTTGCATATTCTGCAACTTATAATTATTAGCAATAGTTTCCAGATTTAACCAAAGTTGTGACCTAATATGAACATGGGTGCTAGCATAAACCGTACTAAACAACCAAGGATGATGATTAGGAAGTACCTGGATCATTCCATGGACTTCCTGATTATTAAGACGAATATGACTAAGATGAACATGGGAGTCATGCCAAAGAATAGCGATACCACCTGATTGGCCTTGAGCAGGGATCTCTACCATGTTAGAAAAATGGAAATCATCTCGAATGCCTATGTGATTGGTCATACGAGTTTCTAGGAGAGAAACTAGGGAAGGATTGTGTGTATTTAGTAGGTCCCTAGAGTGGCGCTTAAACTCATCATTATTTCTACCCCTGATATTCCAAATTACAAAGATTGGGAGTCTATCCACTGAGGGGTAGAAGTAGTGATGCTGTTGAACATTTCCCTTCATTGATGGACTTAATATTACTGCAAAATTTCCTACTACCTCGTTTAGTGGAGGTCTGATGTCGAGTGAACATTTGTACAGTTCTTGCAGGCACCTGCACACAAACTTCTTATCCTCAAGTACCTGAAACAACATGATCTTGACTGCATGAATGTTTGAAATTTCTATGAACGATGTTATGTTCAGTGATGGGATGATTTATTCTTGTTATACTAATCTGTCCTCTTCTTATACGGGTACATTGTGATGGGGAGGTTGGGGCTAGTAGATATCCATCGATTGTGGAAAATATTGAGGCAGAGGTTGCCATGCATGGATCAAAGGAGGGTTGTTTTGATCTTGTGGAGCATAGAAAGGAAGCATGTAAAGAAGTTGCATATTCTGCAATGGGTTGTAATGGTGTGGAAGATTCCAATGTGCTTGCATGTTGTGGAGTAAGCAGGAGCCAATGTTGGGAAAATTGGGTCGAGGAAATTCATCACCCAAAGGTGGTTGATGTAGTTGGACATGGATAGCCTCATCCCCTCCAAAATTAGTTGGGCTAGTATCTGAGGGTTCTATAACACAAAGTTTGGTTTCCATCTTCTAACGGAGAGGTAATGACCGTTGATGAACCATGGGGCTTGTTGTAAAGCTTTTGCCACATTTTCTTCTTTAGTAAACTTAACCACATAAAAATCTAATCCCAGGTCAATTAATGAAAACATTTTACCCTTTTCTTTAGGTATTGATGGACCACTCTTCTACTAAGGAGTTTGATTATGAGAGGGAATTGCCATGATAAGTATATATGCTGTCTATCTTCATAGAAATATAATTGTCTATCTTCATCTGAAAGAGAAATATAACTTAATTGGGTGATTGCGATTCATAAGTGAATTCCTCCCTTATTGGTTCAGTGTAATCCAATAAAGCAATATTTGAGTTAATATGCGTAGTTAATATAGTTTCGTTGGAGAGAAAATTCTCTTTAAACGAGGGATTATTGGGAGTTTTGTAGCTAGAAGATATTTCTGATGGTAGAGAATAAGTAACTTGATTGGGTGGTTTTGGGGGGATGGGTGTATGGAATAAGGTTGTTTCTAATTTCATTCCTTGCTAACACAATAAAAGACAGGATCGAAGGTGAGTGGAGAGATTTTAGAGTTTCTCTCACTAAAGAAGTTTCATGTTCCCAAAACCTTTACCTTTTCAAGAAATTAATATATTTCTATATCACCAAAATGTTCTTTTCTATTCATGTTATTTGTCGTTCAAGATTTTTGTACTCCTCTTAAAAAATATTCCTATAATTTAAAATTTTATTCACCACAGTATTAAATTAACTTTTATCTCTTCATAAATATTGCTATTTAAATAATTACCCCACTACTTAACACAATAAAAAGTTAATATGAAAAAATACAAAACAATTTTTATCTTTTTAAATACAAAATATATTTTTTTTCAAAAAGATCAGTTTCTTAGAAGGAGTAATGTATGAGCCTAAGGTAGTATTATGTATACACGCAGATACCATTAAAGATTATGACGGGATAGTAAATCCTCTTTTGTATTAAATAAACAAAAAATATTGTACTTGAATCCTAAAATTAAAAAGTCTTTTGTAGGAAATTGGGACCTCTCAACATAAATTAAGATTAGTTGGTAGGGATGGGAATACTTTGGGTAAACCCGAAAATCAACTTTTTTTTTTGGAATTTTCGTTTATTTTTTGGATTTAACTTTTAAAAAATTTGAATTATGAATTGGATATTGGATTTAGTATTTTAAATTTTTGGATATCCGAAAGTCCAAAATTATATTTAGTCCATTATCCATATGTCAATAGTGATGAGTGTTGGAATAAATCCGACTATAATACTTTAGCCTTCATATCAAATTATTTGGAACTAAAATATAAGCGGAAGCGTACCTGAATCCATTGGTGGAAGCTCCTTAATCCGGCTTGAAGATCACCTTGATCCGGCTTGGAGATTGTCCGGGTTTGGCTTTCCACTTGATGTGCAAGACAAAGAATTTGCTCTCTAATTTCAATGGGAAGAAGAAGAGAATTGGTCTTGCATCAAATGGGAACCATAACCCCCTATTTATAAGCATGTAACCATAGTTACATGTATGTAACCTTAGTTAGCCCATCATTAACTAAGGTTACTCTATATGGGTATCTACACATAAATTAGTCTTACACTTTATATGACAATGTATTGGCCTCCTTAATAATAATGTCCATAAGACCACTAATTTAGGCCAAACCAAAAGATAGCACATAACATATAATTAATCCATATATTGTCCATATGTATGTAGTACAAGTCCAAATGTCTAACAATCTCCCACTTGGACGATATACCCATGCATATGTACCAACCTTAGTATTATATTATAACTTTATGAGCTCAGTATTGCTATCAAAATAAAATTGTCATGATCAATCCGGTCCATCAATCATATCAACATAGGATCTAAGAGATATTAGTTACTCTTGCGTAACTAGACCCATATTGATCACGTATATCAATATAACCAACGACATGGATCAAGTGTAGGTGTGTAGCATGGAAATAACACAAAGTGTGGTCTGAAATAGAATGTCTATTTCCAACTGGTTCACTTTACTGAGATCAATCATAAACCATAAGAGTACATAAAACTTTAAGACTGAATATCTGCAGATAAAACCTTAAAGACTGAATTACCGAATGTACTGGACAATACATAATTGTATAATACAAACTCCCGCTAAAACTCATAATCCTCAACTGATTTGACACCCATGCGAGCAATATGCTCATGAAATACTTTGGGTGGCAATCCTTAGTAAGCGGATCCGCAATCATGGAGTTTGTACTGATGTGCTCTATGCACAGTTGTCCATTTTGTACTCTTTCTTTAACAACCCGAAACTTGACGTCCATATGTTTTGCCTTCGTCAAACTACTGTTATTGTTAGCATAAAGGACTGCTGACCTGTTGTCGCATAATAGCCTGAGTGGCTTTTTAATACTGTCTACTATGCGCAATCCACTAACAAAATTTCGCAGACATAATCTCTCATTGGATGCCTCATAACATGCCATGAATTCCGCTTCCATGGTGGAAGTGGCCGTAAGAGTCTGCTTAATGCTTCTCAAAGAGATAGCACCGCCAGCAAGCATGTAGATATAGCCTGATGTAGACTTCAGACTATCCTGACATCCAGCAAAATCAGAGTCGGTGTACCCGATGATCTCAAGCTGGTCCGATCTCCGATATGTGAGCATGTAATCCTTAGTTCTCTGTAAGTACCGCATGACCCTTTTGGCTGCCTTCCAAAGGTCCATTCCCGGATTGCTGAGATATCTGCCCAGCATCCCAACAATGTATGCGATATCAGGTCGTGTGCATACCCGAGCATACATCAGACTACCTACAGCCGAAGCATAAGGTGTCTTCTCCATTTCCATGGTTTCAAAACTATTCTTTGGGCACTGTTTGAGACTGAACTTGTCTCCCTTAGTAACAGGAGTGTCGCCTGGTTTACAATCCTGCATGCCAAATCTTTTAAGAACCTTATCGATATAGCCCTTTTGTGACAGACTGAGAACACCTTTGGAGCGATCTCGATGTATCTGAATTCCTAATACAAAAGAGGCATCCCCAAGATCTTTCATTTCAAATTTCTTTGAAAGAAATTTCTTAGTTTCGCGCAATAATACTATATCATTATTGGCAAGCAGTATGTCATCGACATATAAAACCAGAAAAATATGTGTGCTCCCACTGAACTGATGGTATATACAGTCATCAGCAATATTTGGTTCATAACCAAAAGATGTAATGACTTCATGAAACTTATGATACCATTGACGGGAAGCTTGCTTGAGCCCATAGATGGATTTCTTTAATTTGCAAACCCTTTTCTTTGAGTCTCCCGAAACAAAGTCTTCAGGTTGCACCATATAAATTGATTCCTCAATGTCACCATTGAGAAACGCTGTCTTAACATCCATCTGATGAAGTTCAAGATCAAAATGTGCTACTGGTGCCATTATTATCCTAAAAGAGTCTTTCGATGTAACTGGAGAGAAAGTCTCTTTATAATTAATGCCTTCCTTTTGAGTGTAGCCCTTTGCGACAAGGCGAGCTTTATACTTAATGACATTGCCCTCTGAATCCCTCTTGGTTTTAAATATCCATTTACAACCAATTGGTTTAACACCATCTAGCAATGTAACAAGCTCCCAAACGCCGTTATCGCTCATAGACTTCATCTCATCATTCATTGCATCAATCCACTTTTGAGAGTTAAAACCTTTCATGGCTTGACGGAAGTTGATTGGATCATCTTCCTCAAGTCCAATGTCACTTTCTTGTTCTTGGAGAAATACAACATAATCGTCCGAAATTGCACTTCTCCTCTCTCTAGTGGATCTCCTTAATGGCACTTCAGATTCTTGAGGTTGTTGAGTTTGATTTTAATTAATAATATCAGGAACTTGATTAGGGAGATTATCAAGATTGTTTTGAACTGGAGTTGTGTGATCCGTATCAGGAATGAGAACACCCTAATCAAGATCAACAACTGGAGGCAAAGACACATGTTCTTCCTCAGAGACAAAATCTCTAATTTTATCTCCCCACCCCCAAACTTAATATTCTCAAAGAACCGAGCATTACCCGTCTCAAAAATGGTTCTATAAGTGGGATCATAGAACTTATACCCCCTGGATTTTTCAGAGTATCCAACAAAATAGCTACTAACCGTTTTATAATCCAGTTTCTTTTCATTTGGCCTGTAAGGCCTTGCCTCAGCTGGACAACCCCAAATGTGTAAGTGCTTTATACTGGGCTTATGTCCAGTCCATAGTTCATATGGGGTTTTGATTGTAGCTTTAGTTGGAACCCGATTAAGTATATATGCTGCGGTTTTCAATGCTTCTCCCCAGAGTGAGTCTGGCAAAGTAGTATGACAAATCATACTTCTCACCATGTCCTTTAGTGTTCGATTTCGTCTCTCAGATACACCATTCATAGAAGGACTGCCTGGCATAGTATACTGAGGAACGATCCCACACACATCTAGGAATTTTGCAAATGGCCGTGGACGTTGTTCACCTGAACCATCATATCTACCATAGTATTCACCACCACGGTCAGATCTAACGGTTTTAATCCTTTTGCTTAGTTGATTTTCAACTTCGGCCTTATATGATTTGAACATGTCTATAGATTGGGACTTCTCATGAATGAGATATAGGTATCCATAACGAGAGTAATCATCTATGAATGTGATAAAGTATTGTTGACCATTTCAACAAGGTGTAGGGAATGACCCACAAATATCTGTATGTATCAACTCTAAGACATCTGAAGCTCTCTGGGCACCTAATCTCGTCTTGTTTGTTTGTTTATCCCTGATACACTCAATGCAAATATCCGAATTTGAGGAATCAAGAGAATCAAGAATTTCATCTGACACGAGTTTCTGAATTCTTTGTTTGGATATGTGACCCAAACGTTTGTGCCAGAGTGATAAAGAATTCTCATAGTTTATTTTGCTTTTGGTACCACTAGAACTTGTATGCAAAGTTTCATTATGTGAGGTTATTATGTCAACCAAATATAGGCTATCATATGCTGATAAAAGACCAGTACCGATAAGATTTGAACCTTGAAAAAGACTCACTTTATTGTGCCCAAATGAACAAGAATAACCGGATATGTCCAATTTGGGAACAAAAATTAAATTCCGTCTAAAAGACGGTACAACAAAAGTCTCATTCAAATCCAAATAAAAACCAGTCTTAAATAATAGCCTAAAATTTCCAATAGCCTCAACTTCAACCCTTTTGCCGTCACCAACATAGATGTATCTTTCACCATCACTTGGTTTTCGGCAAGTCAGGCAACCCTGCATAGATATACTTATGTGAGTAGTAGCAGCAGAATCTACCCACCAAGTATCTTTAGGTACCGAAATTAAATTAACTTCAGAACAAACAAGAGCAGGATATATACCCTTTTTCGCACGCCAAGCGTGGTATTTGGTACAATCTTTCTTCATGTGATTAGTCCCCTTACAGAAAAAGCAACCTGATTCTGTAGTTTCAACCTTAGTTTCCTTGTGTTGCTTCTTCTGGGGCCTTGAGACCGCAACTTCCTTATTTTTCCTCTTCTTGTTGTCTTTAGAAGAGAAATGCCAAATGAGCACTTTCTGTCTTATTCTTACTTTATTCTCTCTTCCTCTTGCACACAATGTGAAATGAGCTCATTAAGAGTCCATTTCTCCGTTAGGCAGTTGTAACTGACCTTAAACTGATTAAAGTGTGCAGGGAGAGAGATCAAAACTAAGTACACAAGAAGTTCCTCAGGTAATTCCAACTTGAGTGACTTTAGTTTCGAAGCAATATGAGACATTTCTAAAATGTACTCCCTTATGTTTCCTTTGCCTTTATACCTCATGGAAACAAGTTTACTCAAAAGAGTACTAGTTTCTGCCTTTTTGTTTTGTGCAAAACGCTTTTCAAGGTCCTCAAGGAAAACTTTGGCATTATTTTCTTCAGTCATAGTGCCCCTAAAAGATTCTGGAATTGCACGTTTCATGATCATAAGACTCATGCGATTTGAGCGTACCCACTTCTCCATCTCCTTCTTGTCATCAGAAGAAGATGTATCCTCAAGAGAAGTAGGTTTCTCAATCCGAAGTGCAAGGTCTAGATCCATGCAACCGAGAACTATCATAATGTTCTCTTTCCATTCCTTAAAATTTGTGCCATTAAGCACAGGGATGCTGTTAATGTTCGCAGATATTGTAGCAGCTGAAGAATTCACTGAAAATAGAACAAGGACAACTTAACACATGCTTACAATTATTTGAATTTTAACTTTAGTATTCAAATTCAAAATAGGGAAATCCCATTACAAGATACCTAGCACAACATTGATTTTTGTCTTTGGACAGAAAATCAATTTGTAAGTGGTACTCTTGGTGTAGTAATCAAATATTGACAATAAACTCTGTCAAATATCAAGCCTTCATTTGGGCCGACTTAATATTCACATGGAAAACTTAATAATTGTCACATATTTATCACCACAAGCATGCTCGTTTTCCTACCAAATAACAACCTTCCTTTGGGCCGGTGTTAAACGCATGGAATACTATCATACACAGTCATCTTATATTTTAAAAATCAATCAATCTACACAAAAGAGGTTACTTTGGTAACATAATGTTTCAATTGACTAATGTAAAATATTAGATGCAAAATTAATTAGTTCTTTAAGCCATATATTGAATCTCAACAGAAATTTACATGTTTATAATGTAAAATCTGAATAATAATGGACAAAACATTAATGTATAATTAAAATCTGAAAACTTAAAACGTTTCTTTGATAATGAAAAACGTTTCTTTAATAATTGTACATTATGTCTTCATTAATATGTTAATTATAAAAAACGTTTCAATAAATAATGCAAGACTAATTATGTCTCCATTAATGATAAAACGTTTCTTGAATAATGAAAAAATATTTCTGTAATTAATGAAAAAACATTTCTTTAATAATGCAAGATTAATGTTTTAGTATTAATCTTGCATTATGACTCTATTAATATCTTAATTAAATAAAAAAAACGTTTCAATAATAATAAAAAACGTTTCTATTAATTAATTTTGCATTATGGTTTCATTAATGTCACTAGAAAAACGTTTTTAATAAAAAAAAACGTTATCTTTATTAAAAACGTTTCTGTCTTAATTGCCAGATAATCAAACGTTTCTGCAAATTTATTCCAGGACCTTTTGCGGCGACGAACGCTGCCACTAAACCCATAGAAGTCGCCGCTAAATGTATTAGTGGCGACTATGTATTGAAACTGGAGTGGCCGTCACTGAAGGTTATTTATGGCAACATTTGAGATCGCCACTCAACGATAATAAACTTAATGGGGCTTTCAACAAAAGGCTTAATCAAGGAATCATGTTCAACAATCGAAATTAGGCAATTTATTTCAACATTTCAATTCATATGGTGATAACATTGTATCGAAATACTAAAGTTTCTCATCAACAAATCATTCATGAAAGCATGCTATATCAAGGTATTAGAATTTCAAAACCAAAATTCTATCTTAATTTAATCATAAAACTTTATAATATTGAATTCATGAACTTCCAAATGACCCAATACGAAGGAGGCTCTGATACCAATTGTTGGAATAAATTCGACTATAACACTTTAGCCTTCATATCGAATTATTTGGAACTAAAACATAAGCGGAAGCGTACCTGAATCCATTGGTGGAAGCTCCTTAATCCGGCTTGAAGATCACCTTGATCCGGCTTGGAGATTGTCCGGGTTTGGCTTTCCACTTGATGTGCAAGACAAAGAATTTGCTCTCTAATTTCAATGGGAAGAAGAAGAGAATTGGTCTTGCATCAAATGGGAACCATAACCCCCTATTTATAAGCATGTAACCATAGTTACATGTATGTAACCTTAGTTAGCCCATCATTAACTAAGGTTACTCTATATGGGTATCTACACATAAATTAGTCTTACACTTTATATGACAATGTATTGGCCTCCTTAATAATAATGTCCATAAGACCACTAATTTAGGCCAAACCAAAAGATAGCACATAACATATAATTAATCCATATGTATGTAGTACAAGTCCAAATGTCTAACAATGAGTTAAATACCCGACACATCAAATATTATCTCATATATTCAGTATTAATTATTAAGTTTATATCAGAATATTTTTTATTTGGACATGATTTTATGATTGCTACTTCTTATTGACTGTATTAATGTCTCTCTTACATTTCTTTGATATAATTTCATTACTTAAATACTTTATTTGGATGATTGCGTTGAAATGAGGAACTTTTCAAGCAATTTAATATTTGTACTTCATTTGGATATATTTTTTTTGGTAAAAAGAAAAAAATATCTCAACTTATAAACGCAAAACCGAAAATAAAAAATATCCAAATTAAGTGCCCAAAAACCAAATTAAAAAATCAAATTCGATCCAATTCAAACTTTTTTGGACTAGATTTGAATTATGATGTATTCCATCCAAAAATAAAAATAAAAATCAAAATTTTGATATTTAATCCGAATTATCTAAATCTATCCCTATTAGTTGACATCTAAGCAAGTATCGGGCACCAGACAAGAAAGAACTATACGGAGAGAGTTTGTTACGGGCTGACTAAGTTGTCCCTTGATTTCCTCTCCTTCAGTATGTTCTTTTTTCTTATATAATAATAATAATAATAATTATTATTATTATTATTATTATTATTATTATTATTATTAATAATAATAACAATCCCCAACTCTTTAACGCAAGCCTCGTAAACCCCCATTGGTACACCATATATTAGTCCTAGCACTGTGGTTGTCGTACTTGCAAAAATCTTCCCCCGCCCCCAACCACTACCACCACCACCATGGCCGGCGGAGAATCCACCGCCGTCGCGACTAAGATCCCACTCCAGCTAGTTCACGACGTCAGTCGAATTTCCAGTGCTGGATTTTCTGGTTTGTTCAAGAAAGAGTGTACTGATTTAGGCAGAAGATTGTCCCCTTTGGCTCATTTGCTTGAGGAAATCAGGGATTCAAACAACACCCTTTTGAGTTCTTCATCTTCTTCCCACAATTCTTTCCTTTATGATCTCTCTGTAGCTCTCAAAGCTTCAAAAAGATTGCTTTTAGCTGCAAATGACTTTGATCCCAAGATCTCATGTGTAAGTCCGCATTGTTAAAATTACTTGGTTTGTTTTGCATTTCTGTGTCAGCACTTAAGTGGTTTAGAAGGGGTTGAATTTGACATGTAAATTTTGCAATTCCTAAGTTTTAGTTGACAATTGTTAAATAAAGCAATGTACTTGTTGTTGTTTGTGTGATGTGCTGATCATTTGTTCTCCTTATTTTGTTGTTCTGTGTTTGAAGGTGCATAAGTATTGGCATTAGGTCATTTCTTCCCATAGTATGCAAATGTAATTAACATTTGATATTATCTTAATGCTAGTTAAACTGAATTAGAGATGATCCAAAAATAATCATTCATAGTCAAATTGAAAATGGTGCCCGATGTTAATAATCATGTGAAGCTATTTCCCTGGCAGTGAAGATATTCCTTTGCAGGAAACTAGTTTTGATTCATTAGTAGCTAAAGTTAGTTATATTTCCAGTTTGTGCCTCCAACATGACAATATAGAACAGATCTTTAGTATTACTCACAAATTGTAGTGACATCAGTAAAAAGAAACTCTCCTAATTGAGATCTTCCATTTCTGATTTAAGGACGCGGCAAGGAAGAAGATCCGTTTTCAATTTCAATGTGTGACTTGGACATTGGAGAAATCCTTGGGCAGCTTACCATATGACCAGTTCGATATATCAGAAGAAGTACAAGAGCAGGTTAGTTCTGAGCTTTTACTTTTTCTTGCTTATGTATTTTCTCCATTGGATTCTTCCCCTAATATTTCTGCTTTTCCAGGTTGAATTGGTCAGAACACAGTTGAAACGAGCCAAAGAGAGGTATGGTGGACCTGTGACTTCAAATTTGTTATCTCGAGCATTGTCCCAACCATTAGATAAGGAGATTGATCCGCTTCACTCGGCCAGTAGGGGGGTTGGAGGTTTACATGTAGAGAATATTGGCATTATTGATAACGAAGTTAGGCCAAAACTTGGAGGTGTTCCTTTAGGTAGTGGTCCAAATGGCAATGATTGCAGCCAGATAGTTCAGGAACCAGAAAAACTAAGGAATTCATCCAAATTGTCTGAGGTTGCTTTTCCAAAAGTTCCTGGTTCGGCCAGCGAAGATGACTCACCCCGAAAGAATCTCGTGGAAAGTAAGAAGACAAATTCTCCTATAATTCCTGAAGAGTATCTCTGCCCTATATCCCTTGAACTCATGAGGGATCCTGTAATTGTGGCCACAGGACAGGTACCATACCCATGATTCTGTTGCATTTCGCATTTGACTTCATATGTGTGTTTCATTTTGTCTTTTTGATGGAACAATTTTTGGAATTCTCTTTTTGGGTGGAAAATCTTCAAATGTAGTATACTTAATGTACACTTTTCTTATTCCCACAGACTTATGAGAGATCTTTCATACAAAGATGGATAGATGGAGGCAACACAAGATGCCCAAAAACTCAGCAGTTGCTCCAAGATCTTACACTGACACCAAATATTGCTTTGAGAAGTCTCATTTCTGATTGGTGTGCAATGAACAATATGGAGCAACCAACTGCATTAGCATTTGCGAGAATAAAAAGAAGTGACGGATCATTTCGTGATGTTAGTGGGGATATAGCAGCTATTGATGCAATTGTACGCAAGCTTTCAAGCAGGTCCACCGAGGATCGGAGGGCTGCAGTAGCGGAGATACGGTCGCTATCGAAAAGAAGCACAGACAACAGAATTTTGCTTGCTGAAGCTGGTGCAATCCCCGTGTTGGTTAACTTGTTGACATCTGAAGACAGTCAAATTCAAGATAATGCCGTCACTTCTATTCTTAATCTCTCTATATTTGATAGCAACAAGGGGCTTATAATGCTTGCCGGTGCTGTTCCTTCTATCGTTCAAGTTCTCAGAGCGGGAAGCATGGAAGCAAAAGAAAATGCAGCAGCAACCATCTTTAGTTTGTCACTTGGAGATGAGAATAAAATAATAATAGGCGCATCGGGGGCCATACCAGCTCTGGTCGAATTGCTTCGCACTGGAAGCACTAGAGGGAAGAAAGACGCTGCAACAGCATTGTTTAACTTATGCATATATCAAGGAAACAAGGGTAGGGCGGTTCGAGCAGGGATTATACCAGCATTGTTAACGATGCTGACAGATTCAAGCAATTGCATGGTTGATGAAGCTTTGACCATTCTTTCCGTTCTTGCCAGCCACCAAGAAGCCAAGGCTGCCATAGCAAAAGCGAGCACAATCCCTGTACTGATAGATCTACTAAGGACAGGTCTACCTCGTAATAAAGAGAATGCGGCTGCTATCTTACTCTCCTTGTGCAAGAGAGATCCTGAGAATTTATCTTGCCTTCGTAGGCTCGGTGCACTTATACCTCTCTCGGAGCTTGCTAATAGTGGCACGGAGAGGGCCAAGAGGAAGGTTACTTCATTGTTGGAGCACCTTAGTAAATCCCAGCAACCTTGACTGGTATTCTATCGGCGAATGATTTGTTAATTGCTTCTTTCATTCTTATCTGACCGTGACTATTACACGATTCTATTCAGAGTGTGATAAAATCTAAGAAGGGGAGCTTGAGAAATAAGTTAGTCTCATTGCTCCATGATTCAGTGTATCTGTTTAGTCTGGTTTTGAGTGAGCCACTGATTCGTTTGACCTGTATCTTTTCATTATTTGTTACTAATTGATCAATTTCTGTTTGTCACATTATGGTTCGATGAAAATTTATCAACTCTGTATAAAATGAGACATTTTGATATGTGGATAGTTGCACTTTCATTTTTCTTATGCTAGCCTTCTGCTTGTGATGTCTTCCGTAGATTTATAAGTCAACTGAAGCTGCGTTAAATTCTGCCAAAGAGTCTGTGTAATAATTATTTGTGGCTTCTGAATCTGAAGATTATAAACCTTAGTTATTACTCAGATCCTTCTTCATTGCCATAGTAGTAATGACATGGTCTGATGGTATATATCTGGTGGTAGGAGCAATAATGCAAGAGGAAACCAATCATTCATTGAAATTGTTTTACTTTCTCTTTGAGAGAAGAAAAAGTCTTGATGCTTTTCTGGCAACAGCCCACAGGTTTGTCTCAATCTATTCACATCCCTTTGATTCATCTTCTGAAAGGGAATAGTGTAAGTATGACTTCTCTATTGGCATTTTCTTGAAAATAACAGGGCTATCCAAGGAGCACTGCAGTAACAAGTTGCAGTCCTTATGCATAAAAGCAAGTGGGAATTCATCACAGCCTAACCTGCTAGCAAAGTATAGATGCTCAAATTCATTAGTGATAGTCTGTTTTAATCCTGCCATTCATCTTTACTTGTCCACTATACTAAAAATATATTTTTACTTTTACTTGTCCACTATACTAAATCAAGAGAAAGATAATTTCTTTTCTTGTTTTACCCTTATCATTGACTACAACAACAACAACAAACCAGTATAATCCCACTTAGTGGGGTCTGGGGAGGGTAGTGCGTACGCAGACCTTACCCCTACCCTTGGGAGAGAGGCTGTTTCCAAATAGACCCCCGGTATTCTTCCCTCCAAGAACTTCCCACCTTGCTCTTGCGAAGACTTGAACTCACAACTTCTTGGTTGAAGTGGGGGTTGCTTACCGTCAGAGCAACCACTCTTGTCTCACATATTCCCAAATCATTTCCCAAGATTTTAGTAATGATGGGTAAAATTGTAGAATGTATACTTCGTTTATTTTTTATTAAAGGGAGTGCAAAGTCAAAAGTAGGAGCGTCAAAGGAAACCGATAAACCGCATCAAACCGATAATCCGAGTCAAATCGGAAAAAATCCGATGATGGTTTGGTATTAGAAAAAAAACCCGACTATAATTGGTTTCTTTTGGTTTTAACTAAAAAAAGTCTAACCGAAACCAAACCAACCCGACATTACATGTATACGAGTCTTACAAATATTTTAAACATAAAAATAATTATTGTAATGTGATTTATACATATAATTTAAACTCTTTAATAGTCTTCTCTTTTAATATATTATTTCATGTTTGGACTTAGAATTTTTGATGGTCAAATATGTTTTTGGAAAATTTTTGTTCCTATACCATATAGGAAACTATATTACCAAATATGTTCATAGTTTGCGTATTACCCATCATGCTAATAGTATTTCTACAAAATATAGACAATGCATTAAATAAGGAATCATTGTAGATGTAGGATTCCTTATCTAGACGCACTAAAATTAGGGAATTAAATATTCTTCTAGATTTTTTACAACGCAATTCACGCACGTTCATAATTATCGTCAGATTCGTTTCAAAATTTTCATACTATGTTTTTTCGATACATTCTTTTTCAACCTTTTTCTTATTTCACAAATAAAAAACGACTAAATCTTCTACAATTCTTCTGCAACATACGAATTATTTTCAAATTTCAGTAATACAAAGCAAAGAAAAAGAGAACACCAGTTTCACCATTAACAGCCATTAAAAAGCTTTGAAGCTTTGAATTCAAATTTGGGTTTTCAAAAATTATTATTTGTTTGGATTAGGTGTTGTTGAAAATAATTGGTAATATAGTTTGAAGTTTTTATCTCAATTTTAAGGAGTTTTAGTGAAGATTAGACTTGGTTTTGGCTAAATTTTGGATTGAAATTCAGGTAAAATCAAGTCTAATCTTCACTAACCCCCTCAAAATTGAGATATAAACTCCAAATCATATTTTTAATTATTTGCAACAACACCCAATCCAAGCAAATAATGATTTTTGAAAATCCAAATTTGAATTCAAAGCTTCAAAGCTTTTTAATGTCTGTTAATGGTGGAATTGCTGCTCTCTTTTCCTTTCCTCTTATATTATTGAAATTTGGGATTGCAAGATAGAGATAGACGTAGAGAGAATTCTCAATTCTTTGCAACAGCATCCAATCCAAACAAACAATGTCTTTTAAAAACCCATATTAGAATTTAAAACTTCAAAGCTTTTTAATGGTTGTCAATGATGGAGGGGTTATAGATTTTCGCTATAGAAGAGGAAATCATGGGTGTTTGAAGAGGAAATCAAGGGGATTTGGAGAGAGAAACTTGAGGAAATAAGAATATATGGTTGAGTAAAAGAGGAGACTAATTAATACCATTAAAATTCTAAAATGGTACATAAATGGTAATTATGTATTCAAAAAAATTATATTAAAAGTTAAGTATGGCAGGTAATATAGTTTACCATATGGTATAGCAATACAAGAAGGATTGCTCTAGTGGTAAGCAACCTCCACTTCCAACCAAAAGGTTATGAGTTCGAGTCAACCCAAGAGTAAGGTGGGAAGTTCTTGGAGGGAAGGATGCCGATGGTCTATTTGGAAACAGTCTCTCTACCCTAGGATAGGGGTAAGGTCTGCGTGCACACTACTCTCCCAGACTCCACTAAGTAGAATTATACTAGGATGTTGTTGTTGTTGTTTTCAATACTAGATAGTGAAAATGCATAACTCACTTTTAATATTATTTAGTCATGTAATTAATACATAGTACTTATTAGTCGTATTTATTTTAGCATGACTTAGTTTTTTAAATTATGTTTATTTTTATTATGGCTTATTAATTAATAATATTTATCCTATGAGATTTGTTGAGTATTTTAGTATAACCATGGCTTATCTCATATTATTTTATTAGGTAACATCTTCTATGGTTTTATCCTACTAGGACTTAAGAAATATTAAAGCACAAATTTTAAATTTTATGCTATGAAGATTTTGTTGGTAAAGAATTCGAAAAATCCGAGAAAATCTTAAAATCCGAGGAAATCGTGATTGAAAGCCCGGACTTTTATTGGTTTGATTTTGTTTATAAATTTAGAATTTTGAAATAATTGAATTGGTTTGGTAATTAAAAATTTCTAACCTGATATACGTATACTTAGTCAAAAACGAATAACTAAAAGTAAACGGAAGAAATTGGTCACTAGGATCTAATGTGCTTTATAATGTATGCTAACACTTCTCTCGGTATTTGATGATATGGGATTTGCCTCGGATGCCAAAGTAAACCATCGCGTAACCCAATGCGCATGGCCAAGTTTTACGATATTTATGCTAGAAAATGTGTGGAAAATTAAAAAGAAATCAAATTAAAGTCACTGTTGCAAAGATATATCCATTTGCTGTACTTTCTGCATTAAGCTGGATGAAGTGCTGTTCTTTGGTAAGATTGTGACTTCTTTTACTTAGACAACAATAACAACCCAGTATAATTCCATATAGTGGGGTCTGAAGAGAGTAGTATATACAAAAAACTTATCTCTATCCTGGGGTAGAGAGACTGTTTCCAAATAGACCCCCGGCATCCTTCCCTCCAAGAACTTCCCACCTTGCTTTTGGGGAGACTCGAACTCACAATCTTTCGGTTGGAAGTGGGGGTTGCTTACCATCATAGCAACCCCTCTTGTCTACTTCTTTTACTTGACTGTTCTAAAAAAGTAGGTTTAATTTTCGGTTACTACGTTGTTCATACTTGATCACTTCAAGGCACGTAACTTACTTTGTTTATCAGAAAAAGGGAAGAAATTTCACAGAAATATGATAAAAGTCAACCATTTTTTATTTTGAGTAACCTACCAAATAAAGTTTGATCATTGGGAAGTTAGGTCCTTCCTCTTTCCAAATTACTGGATTTCAGCTAAACTTTGTCAAGTATTCACATTTTTAATTAGTTATTAGTACTTATATTTGGTGTTCACATTATTAGACTAATTAAAGTCAACATTCTGGTATTCTTTTTTTTTCCATGAACCTATACTTTATTGAATTATTGTTGTCGATTTTGAAATTGATGAATCACATTCTTTTTCTCATGCAAAAATTACGAGCCCCTAAAACTAAAGAGAGCTAGAAAGTACACATTCCGAAGGCTCCAGATTAATAAATAAACATCTACATCTCACAGTTGAATTTATTTTTAAATGTCTTTTTTTTAGATAATTTTCTCTTGGTGCAAAATATTGACTGCAAATATATTATTCACACTGCATTTGTTTCAAAGGAATACTCCAACACGAAAGCTAATACCTTGCATGTTAAATGAGAAATCACGCAATGTTTCATTATTAGTATAAAAAAATTAAAAAAAAAGGAAATTGGCAGGCAAAGCTTTTCTTTGTGAAGTTATTCGTGATTCTCTTGTGCACGCCCTTTAAGAAAAAATAGCTTTTAACTGCTTTACCCTTATTAAATATTTTCTTAATTTATGTGTTTTCTCCATCAATGACATTATCCTTATTTTTACTAAATATATGAATACAATTAATTTGCTTTATAGAATATATAAAGAGACACCTAGGATAATTAACAAATCAGTAATGCAAATTTTTCCAACAGATAAATGACATTCATCTTTCCTTCAAACAAAATTTCAAAGGTGTTTTGAAAATTTTCTTACTAAAACTATTGTGGAACCAGAAAATTCAACTTGAAAGTTACTTTAGTATTATTGGCAAGGGAAAACTAGCTTTTTCTCCAGCTAGCAAGGAAATTTCCACGTTCACCTCTCGTAACACTACTTAGAATTAATAACAAATAATTTACAAGCATTATTGATGGCTAGAGCACAATGTGTGACGTATGAGTTAGATGTATAATGTGTTAATGACCGAAAATCAGGTGTCATACGAAAACTAGCAAAGTAAACCTTGGATAATAATAAAACAGATAATAAAGGAGAAATTTATCAAAAGAGATACAAATATTATTTAACGTGGTTCGGTCAACTGACCTATGTTCACAACGGAGATGAACAATCCACTATATAAAAAGAGAGTATAAAATATCGAGAGAACAACCTCACGAAGAGGCAAACACAAATGACACACTAATACTTATCCCGTAAAATTCTTCCCCTAAACATGACTCTCAAACCCTAGATTGCTACATTATGAATGCTACTGAATGACAAGGACGGATCTTTAATTTATAGAATTCCAAACTTTTTCTTACAAGAAAAGAGATTAATTAAATATGAAAGAATTATGTTTGTTTTACAATTTTTTTTAATTATAATAAATATGTTATCCTTTTCTTCATGATATAAAAAAATTTAGCAAAATACGTAACACAATGCAGGTGCAAATCATGTTAAAGGGGTGAGTCTATAATCCGTCGAGTCCCAAGTAATGTGCCACTGACTCTCTCCTAGACGTTCCAAAAAATTTGGGGGACAATTTTACGTGCATTTAATTAATTTAGGGGAAATTTCAGAAATCTTCCCTCACGTTTTGCCAATATTATGATTTATGGGTACCTCCCCTATTCTAACTTTTTTGTAATAGCTATTTCATTATATTTATGATTAATAGAAAAAATAGCATATCTGGACTGATTTTCCCTCCCTAAGATTATGCTCTTTTGATTTATCAATATCTTCTTTAAGTAAGTAAATTCCTATAAAAACGTGAAGGGAGGTCCCTAATAATTACTAGTAAAATAACTTTGGTAGACTATTTCAGTACTTTTCATGGGAACCAGTAATACAAATGAGAGAAGTCCATATTGATATAATTCTTTTGCTCATTTCTAACGCAAAATACTTTATTAGTCAAAAAAGCAAAAGAACGGAATCTCTCACCAATTCACGGATCCACACCGTGATTTACGCAACTAATTTTGATTATCAATCCTAATTATTAACAATAAGAGGGGTTAGTGATGGTAAGCAACCTCCACTTCCAATCGAGAGGTTGTGAGTTTGAGTCTCCCCAAGAGCAAGGTGGGAAATTCTTGGAGGGAAGGATGTCGGGGGTCTATTTGGAAACAGCCTCTCCCCAGACCCCACTAAGTGAATTATACTGGGTTGTTGTTGTTATGTGTACCCCATAATCCACGAGTTTAATTCTTTTTTATATGATTATATGTATATCTAATGTTATAACTTGCTTGAAATATTACTCGCTTATTTTTAAACATACTATTATACTTTTGTTTGAATGTCTAATCTTCATATCCAAGCAAATCAATACATTACTTTATGTTTTAGTTTTCAAAATTAGCTTACTTCACTATCCAGCCTCTGACCCTCCACGCCTTCTCTTTTATTTGAGTTGTCAATATCTTTGCTGCTTAGCTGTGGCGGCTAGCGGCGGAGTCATGATTTGAAGTTTTTGAATTAACAATTTCAATCATTTTAAACTACCGGATTAAAATTAATAATTTATATATATTTAATAATTTTTTTAAGATAAATATAAAATTCAAACGAAAATTATTGGGTTCGGCCGCGGGCGCACTCTAGCTCCGTCTCTGGTGGCGTCAGTAATATCATATATTCTTACAAAAGAATGTGATCCACATAAATAAAGTTTGCACATATATCATGCAAGCCTTGAAAGTAAGTTCTACGTAGATCACATGCATGTAACACGATAATTTCTATCCGTCAACGCTTAATTGATGCAAATTATATTTTTGCAAACAATACTATATTATTTATAGAATAGTTTTAAGGATCTTCCATCTATTTCCTTATTTTGTTACTTCCTACAATTCTGAATATGGAGTAGTTGTTTTTAGGGGTGTTCGTCGATCAGTACGGTATGATATTTAAATATTTTAATTTGATATTTTGGGTATTTAGTTTTTTAAAATGTTATACTAATACCGTACCTAGTTAAATTCGTATGATTCGGTTTTTCCTTTTTCGATTTCGGTTTATTCTGTTTATTACTAAATAATGCAAGAGTCATAGAATGTAATATTCTTAATTAAAGTATTCAAAAGTATAAAACTAAAAGTAATTAGTGACCAAAAATTTTGACCAAAGCAAATATCAACCTAGAGAAAAAATTGTGCATAAAGGAATAAATTTGATAATTAGAAATATTTTGTTACTTGCTTAGAGTTAATTTATGAACTTAGAGAATAAAGGAAAGTAAAATTTAAATTTTTTTATACTTATGTTATGATTAATAATATGTGTATTGTGTAATATAATGTATATTTCGATACGATATCTGTATTTTCGGTATTTCATTTTGAAATACCAAATATCATATCTATTTTTTTTAATACTTCAATTAAATACCATATCGAATACTAAAATGTCGAATACCAAATACCGAAATTTTTGACTTCGGTATGGTAATTCAGTATTTACCAAATTATGCATAGCCCTAATTGTTTTAACAAACTGAATTTTTTTCAGAATTTTTTATGTTTTATAAATCAAAAAGTCAGTTATTAATTTTATTTTCCAAATTTTTCTTACTGTTCCAATTATGGAGTATTAATTAAATGAAACGATTCAAGAAAAGATGAAGGGTAGTTTAAAACAATACTCTTGGCATTAAAGTTGTATGTAGTGTACAAATGTTGACATAGTAACAAACCAGAATATTGGAAGTCAATTTTATTACATTTTCACAGTTTTCTTAATTTCCTTGTCTCTTTATATGCACGATTCTTTTCTTGAATGGCTAGGTAAGTTGCTTCTTAGAATTGCTTTAACAAAAGGGGAATGATGAGATAGAATTATCACACTAAATAATTTAAAACTTTCCACAGAACCTAATTAAAAAGGAAATGGAGAGGAAAAAAACTGTTGCTTAAAAAAGTAAGCAAAATACATAGGTTACCGTGAATTATGAACCAAATTCTTTTTTTACGGACAAGAATAATTTGACACATTCAACCTTTGCAAATTGATGTTAGGATTATGATTCCAACTAAATATAACAATCTTCGTATTGAATAATTCGGAATTAAATTACATGAGCGGAAGTTAACCTGAATCCATATGTGGAAATTGTTGAACCTCCTTTGATGATTGTCCTTATGTCTCTATGAAGTTTGCTCCTTAGCATTCCTTCAAGAATGTTTTGAAGTTGTATATGTATCCACAAGTATGCAAGAAACAAACCTTAAACAATATGTGAATTATTCACAATAATAATGTTGTGACAATGATCAAATAGGTATATGGTTTTCCACACTATTTGCAAGACAACAATGGAGTATTTTGGCTCTTGATTCAATTTTGAGGAAGAAGAGTCTTGTCTTGCACTAATGTGGAACCATAACCCCCACTTTATAACACAAGAGTTACATAACCCAAGAGTCACAAGTGTTACAAGAGTTACATAACTCAAGAGTCACAAGCATGTAACCATGGTTACATATATGTAACCTTAGTTAGCCCATCATAAACTAAGGTTACCATTTTGGGTATCTACACATTAGTCCCACACTTTATATGACAACACATTGGCCCCCTTAATATAATGTCCATAAGACCACAAAATTAGGCCAAACCAAAAGATAGCACATAACACATAATTTATCCATATATTGTTCATATGTATGTAGATATAAGTCCATATATCTTACAATCTCCCACTTGGACGAGATACACAAACATATGTACAAACCTTAGCATTATATGTTACAAAATAACCTTAGGTGCGCAAAATTGCTATCACAATAAAATTGTCATGAACAATCCGGTACATCAATCATACCAACATAGGAACTAAGTGCTCGTCGTTACTCATTCGTAGCTAGAACCAATCATAAATCACGTATATCAATATAACCAACGACATGGATCAAGTGTAGGTATGTAGCATGGAAATAACATAAAGTGTGGTCAATAGAATGTCTATTTCCAACTGGTTCTCTTTATTGAGATCAATCATAAACTGTAAGAGTACAATAAAACTTCAAAACTGAATATCTGCAGATATAACTGAATTATTGAATTTCTGAATATAATGAACAATTACATAAATGTACAATACAAACTCCCACTAAAATACATAATCCTTATCTGATTTGACACCCATACAAGCAATATGCTCATGAAATACTTTTGGTGTCAATCCCTTAGTTAGCGGATCCGCAAGCATGGAGTTTGTACTAATGTACTCAATGCACAATTGTCCATTTTGTACTCTTTCTTTAACAACCCGAAATTTGACGTCCGTATGTTTTGCTTTCGTCAAACTACTGTTGTTATTAGCATAAAGGACTGCCGATCTGTTATCGCATAATAGCCTAAGCGGCTTTTTTTATGCTATCAACAATTCGCAATCCACCAACAAAATTCCGCAGCCATAATGCCTCATTGGATACTTCATAGCATGCCATAAATTTCGCTTCCATGGTGGAAGTGGCCGTAAGAGTTTGCTTGATGCTTCTCCAAGAGATAGCACCTCCAGCAAGCATGTAAATATAGCCTGAAGTAGACTTCAAACTATCCTGACATCCAGCAAAATCGGAATCGGTATACCCAATGATCTCAAGCTGGTCTGATCTCCGATATGTAAGCATGTAATCCTTTGTTCTCTGTAAGTACCTCATGACCCTTTTGGCTGCCTTCCAATGGTCCATTCCCGGATTGCTTAGATATCTGCCTAACATCCCAACAATGTATGCTAAATCAGGTCGTGTACAAACCTGAGCATACATCAGACTACATACAGCCGAAGCATAAGGCGTCTTCTGCATTTCCGAAATTTCATAATTATTATTTGGGCACTGTTTGAGACTAAACTTGTCTCCCTTAGCAACAGGGGTGTTGCCTGGTTTACAATCCTGCATGCCAAATCTTTTCAGAACCTTATCGATATAGACCTTTTGTGACAGACCGAGAACGCCTTTGGAGTGATCTCGTAGAATCTGAATCCCTAATACAAAAGAAGCTTCACTAAGATCTTTCATTTCAAATTTCTTTGAAAGAAATTTCTTAGTTTCAAGTAATAATGCTATATCGTTACAGGCAAGCAGTATGTCATCGACATATAAAACCAGAAAAATATACTTACTCCCACTGAACTTATGGTATATACAGTCATCAGCAATATTTGGTTCAAAACCAAAAGATGTAACGACTGCATGAAACTTATAATACCATTGACGAGAAGCTTGCTTGAGCCCATCGATGGATTTCTTTAATTTGCAAACCTTCTTCTCTGATTCATCCGAAACAAAGTTTTCAGGTTGCACCATATAAATTGTTTCCTCAATGTCACCATTGAGAAAAGCTGTCTTAACATCCATTTGATGAAGCTCAAGATCAAAATGTGCTACTAATGCCATTATAGTCCTGAAAGATTCTTTCGATGAAACTGGAGAGAAAGTCTCTTTATAATCAATGCCTTCCTTCTGAGTGTAGCCTTTTGCGACAAGACGAGCTTTGTACTTAATAACATTGCCCCCTGAATCCCTTTTGGTTTTAAAAATCCATTTACAACCAATAGGTTTCGTACCTTCGGGCAATGTAACAAGCTCCCAAACGTCATTATCGCTCATAGACTTCATCTCATCATTCATGGCATCAATCCACTTTTGAGAGTTAGAACACTTAATGACTTGACGGAAGTTGATTGGATCATCTTCCTCAAGTCCAATATCACTTTCTTGTTCTTGGAGAAATACTACATAATCATCCGAAATTGCATTTCTCCTCTCTCTAGTGGATCTCCTTAATGGCATTTCAGTTACTTGAGGTTGTTGAGTTTGATTTTCATTAGTTATATCAGGTTCCTGATGGGGGAGATTTTCGAGATTGTCTTGAACTGGAGTTGTATGATCCGAGTCAGGAAGACCAAGATCAACAACTTGAGGGAAAGACACATATTCTTCCTCAAAGACAAAATCTCTAACAACTTTATCTCCCCACCCCCCCAAACTCAATATCCTCAAAGAACCTAGCATTACCCGTCTCAAAAATAGTTCTAGAAGTGGGATCATAAAACTTAAAACCCCCGGATTTTTCAGAGTATCCAACAAAATAGCTACTAACCGTCTTAGCGTCCAGTTTCTTTTCATTCGGCCTATAAGGCCTTGCCTCAGCTGGACAACCCCAAATGTGAAAATGCCGAATACTGGGTTTATGCCCAGTCCAAAGTTCATAAGGGGTTTTGATTGTAGCTTTAGTCGGAACTCTATTTAGAATATAAGTTGCAGTTTTTAATGCTTCACCCCAGAGTGAGTCTGGCAAAGAAGTACGAGAAATCATACTTCTTACCATATCCTTAAGGGTCCTATTTTGTCTCTCAGCTACACCATTCATCGTAGGACTACCTGGCATAGTATATTGAGGGACGATCCCACACTCATCTAGGAATTTAGCAAAAGGCCCTGGACGTTGTTCACCGGAACCATCATATCGACCATAGTATTCACCACCACGGTCAGATCTAACGGATTTAATTGGTTTGCTTAGTTGATTTTCAACTTCAGCCTTAAATGATTTGAACACGTCTATAGATTGGGACTTTTCGTGAATAAGATATAGGTACCCATAACGAGAGTAATCGTCTATGAATGTGATAAAGTATTGTTGACCATTCCGACAAGGAGTAGGAAATGGCCCACAAATATCCGTATGTATCAATTCTAAGACGTCCGAAGCTCTCTTAGCACCCAATCTAGTCTTGTTTGTTTGTTTTCCCTTGATACACTCAATACAAATTTCCGAATTTGAGGAATCAAGAGAATCAAGAATTCCATCTGACACGAGTTTCTGAATTCTTTGAATGGATATGTGACCCAAACGTTTATGCCAGAGTGAAATAGAATTCTCATTAGTTAATTTCCTTTTAGTACCACTTAAACTTGTATGCAAAGTTTCTTTATTTGAAGTTATTGTATCAACCAAATATAAGCTATCAAATGTTGATAAAACACCAGTACCAATAAGATTTGAATTCTGAAAGAGACTAACTTTATTATCCCCAAATGTACATTTATAACCAGATATGTCCAATTGGGGAACTGAAATTAAGTTCCGTCTAAAAGACGGTACAATAAAAATCTCATCCAAATCTAAATGAAAACCGGTCTTAAACAACAGCCTAAATTTGCCAATAGCTTCAACTGGCACCTTCTTGCCGTCACCCACATAGATGTATCTTTCACCATCATTTGGTTTTCGGCAGTTCAGGCAACCCTGCATAGATATACTTATGTGAGTAGTAGCAGCAGAATCTACCCACCAAGTATCCTTAGGTACCGAAATTAAATTAACTTCAGAACAAACAAGAGAAAGAAATGTACCTTTTTCGCACGCCAGGCATGGTACTTCGTACAATGTTTCTTCACATGATTAGTCCCCTTACAGAAAAAGCAACCTAATTCAGTGATTTCAACCTTAGGTTCCTTATGTTGCTTAATCTTGGGCTTTGCAACCGCAACTTCCTTACCCTTCCTCTTCTTAGTTTCCTTAGAAGAGGATGCCAAATGAGCACTTTCAGTCTTATCTAGCTTTATCCTTTCCTCTTCTTGCACACAATGTGAAATGAGCTCCTTTAGAGTCCATTTCTCCTTCAGGCAGTTGTAACTAACCTTAAACTGATTAAAGTGTGCAGGAAGAGATATCAAAACAAAGTACACAAGCAGTTCCTCAGGTAAATCCAGCTTGAGTGACTTTAGTTTCGAAGCAAGATGAGACATTTCCATAATGTACTCCCTAATGTTTCCCTTGCCCTTATACCTCATGGAAACAAGTTTACTCAATAGTGTACTTGTTTCCGCCTTTTCGTTTTGAATAAAACGCTGTTCAAGGTTTCCAAGGAAAACTTTGGCATTAGGTTCATCATTCATAGTGCCCCTGAATGATTCTGGAGTTGCACGTTTCATTATCATTAGACTCATGCAATTCGAGCGTTCCCACTTCTCCATCACCCTCCTTTCATCAAGAGAGGATGTATCCTCAAGAGGAGTAGGTTGCTCGGTCCGAAGAGCAAGGTCAAGATCCATGCAACCGAGAACGATCATGACGTTCTCTTTCCATTCCTTAAAGTTTGTGCCGTTAAGCACAGGGATGCTATTGATATTGGCAGAGATCGTAGAAGCAGATGAATTTACTGAAAATAGAACAAAAGGATTACTGAATACATGCTTACAAAAACTTGAACTTTAACTTTATAGATTCAAAATTAGGCATTTCCCATTACAAGATACCTAGCACAACATTGATTTTAGTCTTTGGACAGAAAAATAACTTGTAAGTGGTACTCTTGGTGTAGTGATCAAACATAGACAATAAACTCCTGTCAAATATTAAACCTTCCTTTGGGCCGATTTAATATTCACATGGAAAACCAAATAATTGTCTCATATTTACCACCACAAGCATGTTCGAATTCCTGCCAAATAACAACCTTCCTTTGGGCCGGTTGTTAAACGCATGGTAGACTAACATCCACAGTCATCTTATATTTCAAGATTAATCAATCTACACAATAGAGGTTACTTTGGAAACATAATGCTTCAATTGACTAATTTAAAATATTAGATGCTAAAAAAACTTTAGTTCCTTAAGCCTTATTATGAATCTCAACTTAATATGTTACATGTTTTTGATATGTAACACTTTGAATATTAATTATTGTATACTTGATAGGACAATTCCAAAATATTAAAAAAAGATGGACTTTAAACAATCAATATACATAACTTAAATATTAATGTATAATATATTAATAATAAACACTTAAATAATTTAATTGAACAATAATAAGTCAATTAAAATACTGAAACTTAAGAGATTTGAAACGTTTTTGACCTTACTGGACAAAAATAATCGATTATCTGCATTTAGCTAATCGATTATCTTCGACATAAAAAAAAATTTTAGCTACTGGACCAAAATAATCGATTATCTAAAACCAGATAATTGATTATTGTGGTTTTTTAAAACAAAATTTCAGCTACTGGACCAGTATAATCGATTATCTAAAACCAGATAATCGATTATTTTGGTTTTTAAGAAAAATTATGTCACTGGACCAGAATAATCGATTATCTACAACCAGATAATCTATTATTCTGGTATATATAAAAACGTTTCAACCTCTACTGGACTAAGATAATCGATTATCTGTCCAGGAATAATCGATTATCTTAGACCAGTGAACCTTACTGTTTTAC
Organism: Nicotiana benthamiana; assembly: GCA_034376525.1. Classification (NCBI taxonomy): domain Eukaryota; kingdom Viridiplantae; phylum Streptophyta; class Magnoliopsida; order Solanales; family Solanaceae; genus Nicotiana; species Nicotiana benthamiana. The sequence continues at coordinate 118,353,359 of CM067326.1, forward strand.
ACAACTTTCAGAATTAAAACATGATTTTCAACAAGCATCTTAAACAAGAAAACATGTTGTTTACCAACTAAAATCATGCTATATACAATATTTTAACATGATATTAAAACATCAAATTACATCAAAACATAACATTCATAAGATCATGCTATTTCATGGTAGAATTTCATAAACAAAATTCTAATTAAACTTAAACATGAATCCTAACATAACATGAACCATATGAACTTCCAAATTATCCAAAAATGAAGGTGGCTCTGATACCAATTGTTAGGATTATGATTCCAACTAAATATAACAACCTTCATATTGAATAATCCGGAATTAAACTACATGAGCGGAAGCTAACCTGAATCCATATGTGGAAATTGTTGAACCTCCTTTTGATGATTGTCCTTATGTCTCTATGAAGTTTGCTCCTTAGCCTTCCTTCAAGAATGTCTTGAAGTTGTATATGTATCCACACGTATGCAAGAAACAAACCTTAAACAATATGTGAATTATTCACAATAATAATGTTGTGACAATGATCAAATAGGTATATGGTTTTCCACACTATTTGCAAGACAACAATGGAGTATTTTGGCTCTTGATTCAATGGGAGGAAGAAGAGTCCTGTCTTGCACTAATGTGGGAACCATAACCCCCACTTTATAACACAAGAGTTACATAACCCAAGAGTCACAAGAGTTACAAGAGTTACATAACTCAAGAGTCACAAGCATGTAACCATGGTTACATATATGTAACCTTAGTTAGCCCATCATAAACTAAGGTTACCCTTTTGGGTATCTACACATTAGTCCCACACTTTATATGACAACACATTGGCCCCCTTAACATAATGTCCATAAGACCACAAAATTAGGCCAAACCAAAAGATAGCACATAACATATAATTTATCCATATATTGTTCATATGTATGTAGATATAAGTCCATATATCTTACAATTGAATCTAATACGTACTACTATGTCAACATGGCCTGTGCGCGGTTTACCAACAATGACAAGGCGCGTGAAGAAACAAAAAAAGTTATCTGATTCTTTATTTGAACGATTCTGATCAAATAAAATTGATCCAACTGTTTTAAATAATTTTTCTTTTTTCTTTTCTTTCTTTTATTTCATTTCTTTTACTTTGTTTTGTTCTTTCTCAACAATCAGAAGACTTTCCCTGTTTTTTTCCCATCGTCCCTAGATTCCTGTTTATTTTCCCGAAACTCCTCCCTAAAAGTTAAGAAGAGTTTATTAATGAAGCTTGATGGTCTTTGAAATTTTAAAGGTGGAGAGAGATAATATTTGAAGAGAGATTTTCTGGATTTGTCCAAATTATCTTGAGATTTTTTTGGAATAATGGGATTACTGTTGAAATGAAGGAAATAAAAGTAGCGGAAGAGGAGAAAAACAGAATAAACATTTTCATTCCGCCTAAAATTGGTTTGCTTCTAATGAGATGTTGATCTAATTCTATGAAAATGACCAATCTTAATAATCAATTTTGGGAACCACCTGCTCGAAATGAAAATAACGAAGAAGAAGAAGAAGAAGGTAAGAAAGATAATGGAGAAAATAAGGTGAAAATAGAACTAGCAGATGTAAAGAAATCTGAATGAGAATCAAAGAGATGGAAACTTTTAGCCTCCGCCAATTAAGCTCAACTTGACAACAAGAGTGTTGCCATGAGACAGCATAAATGTTGCAAAGCTAAGGTGCATGAGTAGCACCAAGGCAAAAATGGGAAACATGCAATTGATGGCCAAGGCTTTGATGGAGGCAAGCCAGCTTGGCAAGGGCTTGACAATGAGTTGCAGGCTGAGGGTGACACTTGATCATGAGAAAGGCATCAAGGCATAAGGCATTGATGCCAAGGCAAGGCAGAAACGATGAGGCAAAAGGCAGGCTAATGTGCAACAAAAAGGCAGTGCACGGGCAAACTTGCCATGGCATTGAGTTGTAGCAAACGGGCCAAGTTCGTGGGCGATGGCATAGGAAAATTGCAGCACAATGCAGTTGGATATAATGGCACTGGCGCCTGTTCTAAGCCAAGGCATGAAATTGGCTGCAAGTCTTGGATTGAAAAAGTCCATGGCGGTTACCCTCACATGCTGTGCACATGGGCAACAATTGAGCTTTGTCCAAAAAGCTGGCAAGAGTTAGCACGTTTTGGGGCCATAATCCCACTATCCTTTAGCATGATTTACATGATCCTAGTAGTTGCGGGTGTCAACTATACTAGACTAAAGTAGTGGACTGAGTTGGCAAGTGTCTAAGCCTAAAAATGGGCAATTATTCTATAAATGGGGCTGGTTCATGTATTATAAATGGGCAGCACCCTTTCCCCTTTGGAGTATGGAGTGAATTTTGGCTGAGTGTTAGAGAAAGTTGAAGTAAAGTCGAGACTTGGCTGCCGTGCGGGCTATTTTTGTGTGACATAAAATACGCTTGTGACAGCAACCATGGTGGTATACTTGATGAAGAAGATGGGCTTAATTATAATTTAAAGTTTTTTCTTTTTTAATATGTTAATGACACGTGTCACTATTTCATTGGAGAGTGACATTACACACATTTTGAAAAATTGGTCAAGAAAAAGTGATGTGCATTAAGAACAATCTTAAGATATTGAGTGTGTAAAGTTATTTTCATTCGCAAAAAGTGTGTATCAGAGATTTGATCTATAATTCAGGGGGTAATCTATGTATTTTGCAAAAAAGTAGTACCATTTAAGATTGCATAAAAGCAAATAAAGCCTGCCCTTTTTTGTCCTTATCTACCTTCGTGTGAGGTTTTCCGCATCTCGACAAGAGTCCGGAACTAAAGTGTGGTATTTTTTTAGGGAAATTTTCATAAAACACTATCTTTTAGTAGTAATTAGTCATCTATAGATACCATTTGCTATATTATGGATTATAGATATATTTTATGTGGTTATAAGATGTATTTGATGTATTTAAGCTATTATATTCATGAATACAGTAGCAAAAATAGGCGTGAATCAGGGAAGTCCAGCTAATCAGTTATTGTATTCGAGTGTATTAGACTGTATTCATGGAGTGAAGCATGGAATTACAGCTTGATAGATTATTATATTCGACTATATTCGCTTGCATTCACGGCGTGAAATAGGGGATTACAATATTTTTAAAAGGGAAAGTGAATCAATTAACGTAATAGACTCCTAATATAACTCAACAAACTCAATTATAACACAAATTTTATATTTTCAGTTATAAAAAAGATTCTCAGCCGAAAAATAACCCAAAAACATAACAATCTTAAGAGAAATTATATAATACATCTCAATACATAAATTATATTAATTAAAAAAACTTACGAATGCATTCATGGCATATAGCGCGGTGGTGAATACAATGAAATACATAGAATACACAGGATACGTTAAAATACAATGAGAAAAAAGGCAATGAAATACCTAAAATACAACGAGATACATTGAATTGCAATTAAAAAAAGATAATGAATACAATGAAATACATAAAAATGCATTAGCAAGAACAACATTAGAAGTAGGAAAATGACAGTGACAAGCCTTGACATATGTTAACAGGAAAAGAAGACCCATCAGCAAGAACAACATTGCAAGCAAAGACCAAAAGTTCATCGTGTTGAAACCCAACACAGACTCCATAACTTTAGTTCGTCAAGCCCATTTTTAATTATTCTTAAAATGGACTTAAATTCCTTTTAATTACAGCAACTTCTCCGGCCAAGTCCCACAACAATTTTCCCTTTGCTGAAAACTTTCTCCTCTCCCCTTCCCATGCAATATCGAGTTGTAAACGATAATTTTTGGATCCGGAACTTTGATTTTGGATCTGGAAGTGAAAACATACTATAGGAATATGCCGTTGCAATCGTCGGATGCGGGAGCCGGAGCAATTTTCGAAGTGGGCTTTGTACAAATTCGGTAGAAGGAGGAGGAGATTGAAAATCTTAGTGGGATGGGGGAAAAGAATGAGATGTATCAAAATAGAGAAAGAAAGAAAACATTATAACTGATTAGCGTATTTAGTGTCTTAGAGCTAAGAGGTAACTAAAATTAAATATTTTGCTATAAACCTTAAAAGGTATCTATAAATTATAGTTTTTTAAATGTTATTTATTTAAAATAATTAATGTGTTAACCTTTGCTATAGGAGGTAAAAATTTCTTTTTTTTTACTCCAACCATAAAAATAGGTAAAAAAAATCAACTGATAACTAATTTATATGTAATGCATGGGTTGAAGGTGTTATATCTTAATGTCATGTTTGTACGTTGAGGTATAGCGTATGCACCTATGCACTATATTTAAATTTTAAAATGACGGTCAAAATATAAAAAGACGGATAAGTATAGTGATTTGGTTGATGACAAGTGGTATGGTGTTCTATGTCCCTTGGAAAATAAACCTATCAATATACACATTGATCTCCAAGTTGTTGTGCACATTATTGAGGGCGAAGCGAATTCTATAAAACCTAAAGGTATGCGAGTTTGAGACAAAAAACTATAATGGGTTCTCCTTTACTCAAAAAGGTGTTATTATGAAGTACTATGCCACTGGCATGGGCTAGTTGTACCACAAGCATTATCTGCAATCCTCCAAACAAACACACACACAGATGAATCAGAAGTGATTCGACATTCAATGAAGGAGATTTTAGAGATGGAAAAGGCACTAGCTGTTCATCATGTACTGGATGATATTAACTACCTGCAAGGAACGGAGGAACAGTAATGGGATTTATTAGAAAATGAAAAATTGCATTGAGCCATTGATTATTCTGTTTTTCCAACATTTGTTGATTGGGAGGGACTACCTAAGTATCTATCGCAACATTGGTTGTAGGAGTCCCATATTATTGTAGAAATCAAGCAAGGGATTATATTGATGATAACGATGAAATACGAGAAATGAGTGTCAACTAGGACCTAGATTACAATGCCCTCAATTCGGACGGTTGAGTACAAGATGTTGACGAAGAATATGAAGACAATGATAATGAAATAGTACCAGACGATGACGATAATAGCGAATGAAACTTGTTATTTATTTCTCGGGGTATATTTTAAATTGTTATATTGAATCTTCAATGCTAAATGTCAATAATATTTAACCCTATTGGAAACATAAATTTATTTAAGAAATATTGCAAAATGAAACTTAATAGATATTTAGTACAATAAAAATACTGCATGAAAACATTAAGTTTATCCTTGATAATTGAGCACATTGAATGAACTTCCATCGGGAGCTAAATTACCACCAATTACCAAACCAACTGAAAGATATTTAAGGTGATTAAGGGTAATCCCTATTTTACGAAACCTCAATATTGCGAACGTCTTCAGACTTGACGTACATTTCCAACATTTTCATCACAAGAAGTTACCAGTGTTCATCCGGGGTCCTCTAAAAATCTGTCATACTTTTATCATCTTTAATATTAAACTCAGCATAACAAGTAACCCCTAGCGGAGTAATAGAATACGGATATCTTCTAGTTACTTTAATATTAATCAAATGTTTCCTTACACTCATTTTTTTTACATAATAACGAAACCAATCTATCGTACTCCATTGTAAGTGGCAACTTAACAATACATTGTGGAGAACAATTATATCGTATTGAGTTATTCTCCATAACAACCTCACCCTCCTAATATAATGCAACCCTAATTTTTTGTTCTTCGAACAATATGACAAAATGCAAAAAAAAATTGAGCAAACAAATATTTCGGAATGAGCAGAAGAAAATTAAAAAAAAAAAGATGTAGAAGACATGGAGGATCCTGAATGGAGTTTTAACGAAACAATGAAACTCTTTAAATAAGCAAAAAACCAACATGGGTGTACATTAATTAAGGGTATAACACATTCATTATACGTGCTACATATATGTAGCGCGATAAATACATGCGATATAGCCTCAATTATTGGTGGATTAGTAAAATTCAAATATAGCGCATGGTTGCATGCTCTATAACTTAACGGATAAACGTGCCGTTAAGGTATAGCACAATCAACCCATCCGTTATATATAAATTGATCATCAGTTATTTTTTATTTTTATTTTTGTGCTTTGAATCTAAAAAAAAATATTACTTTGGTTCCGAGCTCCCTGGATAGTATCGGGACTCTTTTGCGTGATCTTGATGAGACAAAGCTGCTCGCCTCATGACCCACAATTAAAAATGAACTTGGAACGAGATGCGGAGATTCCCATGATATGGTTCCCTCTAGTCCGTAGAATTCATTTTTAGAGTGGACAATCGCGTTCCATGTATATTAAATACATTTACGTGGACAATTCAGTCGCGCCTGAGTTGGACTGACTCAACAAATGTACATATATACAAAATATATACAACAAATATACATTTTTTGGCTATTATTTTGATAGCTACTATACAATGTCATTTTCCCTAAAAATTCTAAATCAAAGTCCAGATACACAGTATTAACATTGATGATGCACTGACTAATAACAGAAATATAAAAAGAAACTTCATTAATTACCTGGATGAAGCCTGTAAATGTACAGATGGTTTATTCAAATGTACACAGCCAGATTTCTCAAAACACAAGATGACAGTTCCCTACACCTTTTACAAGGGGCCAATTTGCTACCCCTAATATTACAAAAAGAATATAATGTACCTATTGGAATAGATCAAACTCTCTTCCTGCAGTTCTTCTTTGCAAATACCATTTTGTTTTTGCTTATTGGCAGAAAGTTCTAGGAATGAATATAATGAATTTAAGATGTTCAAGATGACCATTGATGAGGCACTGTGAGGAAATAACTTGTCATCGCTTTTCTGAATCTTTTCTTGTATTGTTTCGGCGAAACAATAGTTGGCGATGCATTCTTCGGCCCTCCAAGTATCCCCGATGCCTTAACCCATGTCTCCAAGTGTTTGTCCCACGTATATTGCCTCATGAAATCAATGATCCCTACGACTAGCTCCTTGCGATCTTCGTCCACACCAACTAGCAAAGAGTAATCCATCACATCAACTGACTGCCAACAAGAGCAACATTTATTAGTCATTGCTCAAACTATACACGTAAAGAAATATAGAGAAAATTTTGCATAACGTTCGCCTGGATGATAAAATGTGGAAACATGGTCAACGAGGATTCATATAACCCACCCAACTTGTTTAGGACAGAGGCGCAGTAGTAGTAGTAGTTGTTATATATAAAAGAAATCTTGAGAAACAAATTTGGACGCTAAGCAGCTTACCGCCAAAAAGGATGTATCATTCCAAACAGCTCTCTCCAGGCTTCTTTTTGCTTTGCTTCCAAGAAATATAGGTTTGGTACGCAATGTTTCTAAAAGATTCAGGTCCAATAACACTTTGTTTGCCCCAGTTTTGTCGGCATTGTAACGGGACCGTAGAGAACCCTTTAGATCATAGACCTTAGATATTGTTCTTCCGAAAAAGAGATTCTCCATCAAAATCAGATCCATTTTTGTTTCCCTGCCTCCTTTCAATTGTTTAACTGAAACCTAGCATATACAACATAAATTAAAATAGGAATTCTGCAATAAGTTTGACATTTTCGGAAAAAAATAAAATGAGGGAAGTATATCTATTCACCACCAAACCAACTGCATATCATGAACAACAAGACAACAGAAAGAGAAAAAAGGGAGCCCAACCTGATATATTCCCAGAACTTTAGCAAGGGAAGTTGGACTTCTTGAGCTAACAGAATCTGTTAGATATTTGAAGTAGTCGGGTCCAAAATCTTCAAAAGATTCTAGCTCAGTTTTCTGAACTTGTTTAATTATGAATCTTTCATCCAATGACTTAGCGAAGTAAACATTGCTCTTTCCACCTTGAGCAGTCCATCTCTTGCAACGGCTTATAGACCGTATAAAGTCCAGTTCATCAGGACAGTAGTTCTTCCTCAGCGTATCAAACTGCTTAGCAAAATAACAAGTGACAGTAAACTTCACCTTTCCCCCGGCATTTGGTGATTCATCCTCAAAAGAGATCCTTAGGTGATGGGAAGTCTTGGAATCTGCAAAGAGGGAAGTAATTGTACCAGAAGCATCTTCGGAACCATAGCTTCCATAATTGATATAATCCATGTCTGAAGAGCCAAAAGACTGCCAAACATTAGAAGCCGCTCCATTCTCCTTGATGCCATTTGTATTCCAACCCGTTTCAGTCACATTTGGCTTATCGTTGACCCGGTCTTTATACTCTTTGGAACTAAGAGCATAAGATATTATGCTAGTAGGTTCATTGTCATAAACAGCTATTACTATGTCATTGTAGCCAACCATTAACCTGGCTCCATCATGTACAAGAGATGCATACGAAATAAACGAGGGTGACGAACTCATTAGGAGATTAACCTTCTGAGGCTCACCGGGTGACATTTGAGAATAAGTTCTCTGAACACAGGAAACAGGGTCTCTGATCATGTTCCTATAGTCTCCAGAAGCATGAAAAGATCTAATTGCTGTTAAATGCAACGAAGAAGGTGGCAATCCCTTCTTGATTCTGTCTTGAAGTCTCAGGGCAGAGTCGAATGAGTTAACTCTTGCTGGTGATTTTAGCCTTGCAAAAGGAGGATAATCAAGTTGCCTGAAAGGAGCAGCTTCAGATACATTCCGTTGTAACATCATATTTATCTGAGTTTTTTTGGGAGATCGATCAGTGCCAGTCCAAGCAGAATCTATCTTATCAGAAAGAACAGAAGCCGCTGAAGGAGCTCGTTCCAAGGATGTTTTATTAACTGCATTCTCTCCTTCCATCTCTGTGTCCGGTGTTTTCTCAAACTCACACGAGGTAAACATGGAGCCTTCCACCAGCCCATAAGGTGACTCATGAGTCTCCTCCTGTTCCGGATATTCCTCTAAGTTTGAGAAGTCAATTTCAGTCTCTTCATAGACATGCTCAAGAGGGTCATTCTTCAGAAACATATTGTTTCTCCAATCAGTCAGCTCGTTACAAGATCCAGAATCCTCTGAACCCACTGAACCAGAGCTCACTTGGAGGAGGGACTCCACAGATAAAAGCCGTCGATCCCAAACATGTGAAGAAATTACAAGGGAATGCCTCAAGCGATTAAGTTCAAGAATGTCAACCGCTATTTGCCCTTGTTCTGAAGGTTTTGCATCAGCAGTTTGAAGCAAGTCCTGTTGTAGAAACAAACAGAAGCAACTGGGATAAGGAAGAAGAACGCATTATCTTACATGCTTGAACACATAAATTTGGCATGAAAAGGAAAACGCAAAAGTATTAGACATTAATCTCTTGTTGGTACTTACATGGTAATCGCTCTTTTCTTTCACAAGTAAGTCTTTCAACTCCATGATGCAGTCATGCACTTCAGTTTTATCAGATGGTTCATGCTCTAAAGAGGAACTTTTCTCTTCAATCCTGCGAAATGCACTGGATATCTCTGCATACAAGGCTTTGGCTTTGCACAATAGCTACAGGAAACATAAGATAGTGTTATACATAGTTATTTAAAAGCTAACACTAAAAAATAAAAATAAAAAGGAACTAGAAAAATTCCAAATACGCAGCATGATTGCAAGATAATGGAAAATGTTTTTGGAACTTATAGCACCTCAGCTGTTTCTTTCCGTAACCACTCCTGCTCTGTGTAGCTACTGAAATCAAGAGTTGATGGAGGTAAACGAACTGACAGAATATCAATAGGAGAATAGCGGAAGAATGCAATCGTACTACCACACCTGTACGGGCAAATGGAAAACTTTATTCTCTAAATAGCAGCACTGAAAACCAATAATTGAATGATCAGAGTGATTGCGCATTACTGGCAGAAGACAAACTACGCACCCGTAAAACCGGAGGCAGTCCCTTTGGAGAGAATGACCACAGATAGCAACACGGTTGGCAGTTGCATTGTTTGAAAAACTAAGTTCCAAAAACTTACCAAATGAGAGTCCCCAAGCAGCATCTGACATTACTACTCTAGGAGTTGCTGGTGGGATTCCCTCTATTTGTGCACACTTGAGACATCGATGCCACATCCATATCTTTTTGTCGCATTCACCAGGCAGCTTCACTGAAGGTAGCCGTCTAACATTTATAGTAAGGTTCCCTTGTTGGTGCGTATAACAAATGACATGGTCCTCAGCTGGCTCCTTGCATGATTGACAGGAAGATACCTGGAATATGAAGTGCAATACATAAATAGCTTGAAAGAATTAAAAATTGGACACAAGAAGATGACCTCTAACAACTTTACCTGACCAAAAAGATCATCCTGAAGATATCGCCCGAGTGGCTTGTCAAAAGAGCCATAGAACTTTATGCGAAGAAGCCGAGATCGTTCACATACACTTCCATTCAGAACACATCGACTAGAAAATGATACTAATATGCTTTGATGACTGTCAGCAGCTGAATAAAATTCATTAGAGGGTTCAATTTCATCTGATCTCTCAAGCTTCGACAGCTCTGGTAATTCTCCTGGTTGACTCTCCACTTGACCTAAAGTTACTTGTGATCTTTCAACGGTTTGATTTTTTGTTTCAACAGATTCAACTGGTCTTATATCATGTAAATCAAGGCATGCAGTAGACAGAAGATCTCTATCTCTAGAATCATCTAGGGTGGGTGGATCATTAAAGGGAGGGTAATGATGCTCCAATGATGACGCTGGTAACCCAAGATCGGCATTGCAGGTGGCAGATCCTACATTAGCAGCAGTATGAGAAATCACTGAAATAGCATTATCAGCCGATATCATCTCTGGTATGGCAATTGAGGGTGTTACAGACAATTTAGGTAGACTAGCACCCTCATCGGCAAGGAACGATGTCTCAAGGGACAGATGATATGCCGCAAAGACTGCATATTGGAAGACTTTCTTTACCTTCTTGAGCTCTTCACAACGCAAACCCCTCAGCAAGACCTACAAAACGTCAAATGAAAGGACAGTTAACATCTGATCCTTCATGACAATACATTACATTCTGGAGATCTTTTTTCTCTTCCTTTGTTTAATCCTTTCTTTCTGAAAAAACTCTTTTTGGGCAGAAAAGACTATGATTGGCATCAATTCACTGAGTAACGAACAGGATGAAAGTTCACTAAGCATTTTCAAAGTCAATACAGCATATTATGACTGGTACCTGATGATTAGCTTCAGCCTATCAAAGCACAAGCAACTTAAAAAGTTCTACTGGAGTTATAATTTACTATTGTAGATGGTGTACATTATAAATGATAGCTTCTATTTCACCAAGTTCTTGTAAAAAGTCCACTACTTGGATTTGAGAATGTATAGGTGACACAAAAGAAATCATCAGACACCGCCTAACTTAAGTATTATATGATGAAAAAATGACTCCTGATATTAAAGTTAAAATGGAATGTAAGTATAGGTAATTTTCGAGGGGGTATGACGTAGGTCTGTTTTGTACAGAAGTATTGGTAGACCAAACAGGATGATGGGAGCAGATCATTTTGCTCAAGTTAATCATCTATCTATGGGCTTTTTCCGGCTTATTCTGTCTTCTCTTTCCCTCTTTCCTCATTGCTCCCATGGAAAAAGCTTGCCTTTCCTTCAATTAAAACTTACTTTCCATGATATAGCGGAGACCATATGTCAAGGTTTACCGTGAATATTAAGATCACTGATCTTTCCAGTTACGTCCTTTTTTAAGATGCCCAAAATGACACCAAGCAAATAAGTATTTCATGAATGATTGTTGTGACAGCTTGCTCTTAGGAACATGAAATTGCAGAATTGGAATTGTGACGTCCAGGGCCTTAATAATTTGTCTGTGAAATCAAATCACTGTTGAATTTCAGTGACAACTACAACAATTGCTATATATTATGGATGCGAAAATTGTGGAAAGAAGGCATGTCATGCTCAGAGACTGGTGTAAAGAACTTCCAAATAATATTACATGACAAGCAGGAGAAATTAGAAACGTAGCCATTCAAGGAAACAGAAGAGTGGGTGAGGGTATTCTGCATAATTAGCAAATACAAGTAATAAATAGAGAACACTAAAGAGCCGGGCCACAGAATTTCACAATTCTAGCACAAGGTACTATTTAAATCCAATGTACTTATGAGATATGGATGATATAAGTCTTAATTAGAGCTCAAATATTTAAAAGATTCAGCACAAGAAGAATCAATGTTGGAGTCTGAGGCAGAAAAAATTACCGTGCAACCTAAACGCCTAGGACAACCATCAAAAAACATCAAAGTTTTTGACGGCTTCTTGTTGAAATGGTTTGGAGGTTCATGCTCTTCAGAAACTTTTTCTAAGTGAAAGAGCTCACAATATCCCAATTTTGCAGTGGCTATGTTATCGATGGACGGAGTAATAACAGCACCAGTGCACCTAGCTATCCGCTCCAGCAGCGGCCTCTTAATATTTAACACCAAGGAGATCTCGCTTGCCAATAGATGATCCTGAGCATGAGAAGATACACTTTTCTCCACAAGTAACACATTAGGACGGTGGGCTTCGATTTTTGAAACGATCATCTTCAAATGCTCCCTTTCCTGTCAGGACAATACAAGTCATAAACTTGTCTCGAATTGCTCTTATCTCAATCATAGAAAGATAGACAAATCAACCAAAAACCTGTTGCAATAATGTGTTAAAAGATGCCAACTGATTGGGAACTCTTTCGTACTCTAGTGCTCCTCCTAATAGAAGCAATCTAGCATTTTTGTAGTGTGAAGTCATGCGCTTGTGTTTAATATTCTTTGTACAGACTACTCCTTTAACAAGGGTGCTGCATTGAAATAAAACTGAATGATGAGACATGAGTAAGCAAGCCTAAGACCCAAATGTTTAAGAAAAGAAAGTATTTTACCTCTCCCTTGGGCTTCCAGAAGCTACACATTTAACGTTTACGTAATAACCAGGATCCATACTGCCTCCTTCACTGGTATCTGGCTTCACAAAATTCGCAGCTTGCCATGCTAGTGATGTAACTATGTCAACCCAATCATCGGCACTGCTTTCTTTCCCTGACTTTATTCCTTCACCTTGCAATAGCTGTAAGACAAGAGCCCTGAAATGGCCCTGTACAACAGCTTTTAAAGGTTCCTTGTGGTCCACATGCTCCTTCTCATTTTCAGGGAACACGGTGGTAAGGCTTGCACCTGAAGAAAACATTGCACCTGACTCTCCAATTTCATCATCCTCATCATCATATGAGAAGAAACTATTTTCCGCCTCGTCATCTTCATCAGGTGGAGGAGGTAACCATATGAGACTGCCATTTCTAAGATCGACTGGCTTTTGCTTCCTTAACTGGTTCCGATACACTGACAAATTTTCAACACTATCATCAGCAGTCTGTTGTGGATCCTTTGCCCCTTTATCAAGCCTTCTTAAAACATCCAAGGCTTCTTGATCAAAGGGACCATCATCATTTTGATCTTGCTGTACAGAATGCCCAACTCTATTGGAAGTAAAACGAATCCTAGAGGGGCTATCTGATGGACTTGATCCAACTGACCTTATATTGTTATATTCATGTCTAGTACTAACACTACTTGAATCTATATCTGAATTATCATGAAAATAGCTACTAGATCGGCTAAAAAATTGGTTCGTGCAATCCCCTCCTTCGTCTTCATCACTCCTGAAATTATTTTCAAAAGTGGCCTATCAATACAAATTTGACCGAACTCCGTAACCAAATGAAACAAAAATTCGAGTATATTTTGATAGTTAAACAAACAAAAAAAATATTTGGTTAATAACCATAAAACTAGCTATGACAGTACAGTATGACACATCATAATATGCAGCATCTACTACTTCAAGACAAGACAACTCTGGGTACTAATCCAAATCTAATCTTGAGAAAATATATTAACGCCAAGCTCTAATACAAACAATGTTGGAATATGAGTTATGCAGGATATATGAGCTTCCATTTAATATGTTAAAGAATTTGAAAAGTACATTATCTTGATAACAAAGTAGTTGCAAAATAGAGTATATGATAACCTCATCCGGTACCTGCTTGGCGAGTGACGGAGAGATACTGGAGATGAATGATTTGAAAAGGTTGTAAAACCATTCTTGATTGCAGAATGGGAAGAATAATCATCAAATTTGTCAGTACCAAAATCTGAAGGATAAATTTTGTCACTAAACTTGTTTGCACCTTCATGCCAAGTCCTTAGATTAGAACACAACTTGCAAGACTTTATATCAATCACAGTCCCTTCTGATTCAGATGCAACAACAACATCAAAAGATTCATAATTGTGCATACAATCACCACAGAAAAGTCCATTGCAACTTTGACAATTGTACTTTTTGCAAGAATCAGTGAACTTCAACTTGCATTCCCAACAGGTTTTGCCACTGTCAAAATCCATGTTGCATTTGCAATCTTACAAAGTTGGATCACTCGTTCGCCACGAAAACCAAGACTTAATTTTCTCAATCAAATCCAGTAATGAATTATCAGGTACTCCCATAGACTGGCAGTAACCCTACAATCAGAATAATCACCACTTCTGCCTCAAATTGATCAAAGTATATAACTTTTCTCCTAATCTGTTAATTGGAAACTATTAAACCCACAGTAAAAATGGTGGGGTTTTTGTTCTTTTCCTTTCTTCAAGTTACATATAGAGAAAAAAGTTTCCCTAGAAATTCACGTAATATTGGAAAGGGGGAAACAGATTACAGTAATTTAGATACACACCAAGTCTGGTATCTACAACTATTAAGTATAAGATCTAAACAAATAAGGAAATAAAATTAAAGTTTGTCTGACAAAATTTCTAGAACTCAAGACTAAAACAACCAGCTCAACCAATACCAGAATCTTCAACATTTGTTCCCAAGACTGAATTTTTCATTACAAGCAACACAAAAAATCCAGATTTAGTTAATCAAACAGTTAAACTTGCCAAATAAAAAGACCCCCACCAAAAGAAGAGTGCCAAAGAAAAGAATCCCAGATCAAGAAAACACAAGAAAAGGATGTGGGGGTGTATAAAAAGCTGAATTCTTTGGTATAGGGATGAATTGTAAATGGTTTAAAGAAGAAAGAGTAGAAGAATGAAAAGGAGGAAAAGGAAGAGTATTAAGGAGAAGGTTCCTTTACTACTAATGGCTCGTATCTCCATGAACATAATAACCATAATCTGCTGCCTCTTCTTCTTCAACAATAATAGTATTTTCTCTCTCTTTACCATATTTCTTGGCATAGTTTTTGCTTTCATTTTCACTTCTCAAACTACATTAAAATAATCCACTAAGTATAGTATACACTTAGTACAACATGCAGCTTAACAAATAACAATTCACATGCGTACACAATTATATACAACATAGTACAGTAAAAATAACATGTATTTTCGAACTAATTATTAAAAAATAATCGGTGTTTATTAAATCGATAAAAGTTAGTTATTATTTTGCTGTAATAAAGACCGGTCCAGCATAATATATTAAAGTTTGATTTACATGTGTATGAACTCCAACATATTATACTGGACCGATATACTTTGATGGCCCCAGTATAATATAATGGAGATTGGAGCACTGATGCTCCAAACTCCAGTATATTATATTGGACTGCTATACTTGCTAGAACTCCAGTATATTATGCTGAAGTTCCAGCATACTTATACTTCAGCTCCAGTATAATATGCTGGAGTTCAAGTATATTTACGTTGGAACTCCAGTATAATTATTTCACCATAATATACTGGAGTACTTTTCGAGTTTTGAACAGTATTTTCTTTCAGATTTATTTTTACATTAAAAATAACTAAATTTTGATTATTTTTGAAATTGAGTTATTTTTAAACGAGCCAGCTATAAATCTGGCTATATTTTAACTTCTCTCCATAGTACAAGTCTTTCTCTGGCGTTAGAGGGGGAGCTTTGGCTTAATCAGTAGAGATAGTTGCATGTGATTATTAAATTATTTAAACCGTGTAAATAATCTCTTACATATAATAAATTATTATGATCCGAAACTTCTCGAACGATGCACAAAAGCTTAGTGTACCACCCTTCTCTCTCTAGCCTTACTTTCAATCACTATCCACTTTATCTTTCTTATAGTTTATTATGTCAAGAAAATGACACCCTTTTCAACTTGTTCTATATTCTTTTTTCTTTTCTTGGTTATTTAATTGTTTTCTGTTTGGTTAGCATTATATAATTGTTTTATTTTCTTGGTTATTGAATTCCTCTTAACCAGTTGTGTCTATTCTTTTCTCAGTCATTGGTTAGCTTCGGATTTATTAAGCTATAATAAAAAAATTATCTTTTCCTCTGAAATTCTTTAAAGGGTATTCAAATTCTTGAGCTGCTATTGGTCAGAAACAGCGTATAGAATTAAGTATTTTGTCTGCTCAGTCAGCTGCAGCACGCAACTTGTAAAAGATTTTGGCTTTTTTTTAAATATATTTTATGCTGGAATGTTGTCACCATCCCGTTCTCCTTGCGTGTTGCCACGAGTGAATTCTTTTTCTTTTTTCTCTAATGGAGATAATTAGGCTGGTAATTTTTTCTTTCTAGGCGCTGGACAAGTAGAGAAAAACATACTACACTCTCGCCTTTCTACAACAATATTTTTATATAATAATAATTTAACTGTATTCTTTTTCTTTTGAGAGAAGACTGATACTATGAAAAACCACGATAGTCAAATCACTTAATCACAAGAGGAGTTAAAATTTAAAGTTTATGAGTTTGGAGTTCTAACAATTTTTATTAGCAATTTGTACATACTATGTATTGAATAAATTTCTCGGAATAAATGTAAGGTTTGAACTAAAGTGATCAAGTAGGTTCAGCGATCCCCTACCTTCAAAGCTACCTAACTCTCATACCAAGCAGTGGCATATGTATAATTGTACCAAAACGTTAAATTAAACTCATAACTTTCACGGTAAAACATAAATCTACGTATAATTATTGAAATCGTAATAAATATTAGATATAAACTCATAACTTTAAAAAATATAATAAATTTAATTTTAAGAACCTTAAAAATTCTCTATCTGCTTCTCATAGCAACATTTAAAATCTTTTGTTTCAAAACTAAAAGTTATGATAAAATACACATTTAATGTATCTTAACATTATAATTTAGCTGATTTGTTTGTAAATATGTTCCTTTGGGTAATAAAATTTCTAATTGTTTACCCAAAAAATGTTATAATTCAGTTTAAGCGTGCCTTGCAACATAGCAATAATGAGTATAATAATGTGGCTTTTCACATGAATACTCGACATAAGAATTGTAAAATTTTAAAAAGGGGTGATAAAAATTTGAATTAAAAATGGTATTTAAAATTTTGAGTTGTGTTTGGACACGAATATGGCTTGGCTGATATCTATGAGCTTTGATTTTGTCATTTTTATTAAAAACCAACATTAAAAAAAATAATGTACGAATATATTATAAAAATAAAATTATTTTGCATATCTAAACAATATATTTCTTCCTTGGAGCTATGTAGCTCCGCCTCTGATTTTAGGTACAGTATATGCGGATACTAATGGTAAAACCAATATTTGAAAGACTGAATAGTGTTTGTGAGCAACTTTACCATAGCCATCAATGTTGTGTCCTGCCGTTTCTTCCCCCCCCCCCCCCCCCCCACCCACACCCACCCTCTTTGGAAATGCATAGAAACGAAGGAAGCAGATTAAAAGGGAAAAGCAACCATCTTACATTAAGCAAAACCAGTTGCGGCTCGATGTATATGGGTAAAATCGATAGTTCAAACTAAAATAAATGTTTATTAAGTTATTGTGTTAATGATTTGGTCACGATTTAATATTATTTGATTATTAGGTATTTAGGTTATCGATTCGGATATTAATTTTCAATTTTATTAATAATTAATCGACAATTAAATAAATCTTATTAAAATTTTAATTTTACCCTTAGATATATAAAGCCACGTTAGGGCTTTATTCTATTATTACTATGTTTGGACTTCTGAATTGTTATTATTATAGTATAATTGCTACTATTTTATGTTATTTCGATTGTGTTTGGACAATTCGACTTGAGCAAGTCTCTTGTTTCTGATATGAAAGCAACTTTTGTAATTATGATCATCCAATTTCCTATCGTTAAACATATTCTACTAATTGATCCTCCCGAACAGCCTAAAGTATATGTGCTACTTTTTCAGAATATGTTGTTGCTCTTGCTACAATTGTTGGATCAGTATATTTCATGATATTAGTATATTTAATATTTCTCTCTTAAGCAATAGAACATTGTAACGTTTGATGAAAAAATTAATAATGAGTTCTTCTTGGTTGGATGCAAGCTAATATGGTGAAGTTATCCTCGTTCATTTCACAATCTCATTATTGTTCATTTGTATGTGATATATGAAGTACATTTGAGAAAATTGTTGTTGTTTACGGTTGAAGAAAAATTTTAATGAGATGTGTCCGTAAAATTTGCGTTCATTCAATAGAAGATAATTGAAAGGGGTCAAAGTTATAAGATCAAGTAGTATTATACAATATATTTGTCCTCTAAATTGGGTTATCCTATTGGGTAAATCAATACTGACCGATAATCGATATCTTATCGATTCGATTATTAGTTTAGCATAATTATAAATCGATAACTAATATATTAAACAGATAATATTCACAATTGAACCGACCGATACCTACCCTAAGTGAAATAGTAATTACACATTCATTTTAAATTAAAGGTATCGAGTTCGCAAGCTTTAAATTTTAAATTGCTTTTACTAGAAAATAATTTACCTCTATTGTGAATTTCTTTCGAAATCACGCTCCAATATAAATACTAAATAGCGGGTGAAAAGTAAAGAATATTTTACCAATCGAAATTCCAAGTAAATGAGCATACAAGAAAATCTTGAATGATATAGCATATGATCCATATTGTCTAGGAAAACCAGAACAGGTTTTGGTGAGAAGTGTGGAACATTGAAAAGCCATTCTTTTGTGGGTTACCCTATATATTTAGGCCTATAGGTTTAGTGAGAAGACAACATCCACGTGTCATTTGTCTATGTTATGTTGTGCTTTCAGCCAAAATGCCTCATGTATATTTGCCCAAGGATTTGTCTGTCTTTTTCCTAAATTTGAAGCCCCTTTTGTTATACTCTTTTTCTTTCTTGGCTTTTTCTTGTATTAATAATTCAAGAAAACCCTCAACTTTCCCGATGTTTTTATGAAACAAATCCCTTTTGTTTACTCTTTTTCTCTTGGCCTTTACTTGAATTAACACCTACAAGATTCTCAATTTGCCTCTGATATCATTCGTCTGATTCTAACGGGCTAGGGCTTTTTCTAGTGCTATAAATATATAACAATTTTTAAAATAATTATTTTATATAAATATTTTATATATTTTAATATTTCTATCAAATATAAATAATTTCTTCCACATATTAAAAGTAATCTTTGTCCAAAAAAGTTTTAGAATGATCATTGAGCTATGGTGGAACAATTGAAATTTTTGAGTTTTAGGATTCAGAGTTATTGGAATGAAAATCTCTTAATAGAGAATACCTTGGGTACTACTTAGTGGGTTTATTCAATGAGAACTTAAATTAATCGGGTTAATAAATTTATATAAATAAGTTGAGTGCACCCACGAAAGTCTTATTTAAACAAAAAGGTAACATGTCATTCTTCACCATTATGTCATTTACAGATACCGAAACTTTGATGACCCAAAGTTAGTTTGCTAAAAACTTATTCGCACTAACAGTTTATATTCAAGTTATATTAATTTACTATGATTAATTGATAAATTTAGATAAAAATATATATTTAATGAGCTATAATTTAGCGATAATATAAACACCACGAACACATAAGTATTTACTCAACAGTAACAATCTCTTTTTTGTTCCTTTACTGTGCACCTTTTTCTGCTCTTTTTCCCCCCATATAAAGCTTTATATGAAAAAAATTAAATAAAGCATGGTTTAGTCATCCTCTTTGTACAATATGGAGTATTAGGCTAATATTTGCCATTTTAATATCTAATAATGCAATGAGATGACCTTTTGGGACTTGTAGTCATTAAATTCTTGGATCCATATACAAAATAGCTAGCCATTACATATTACCGCCAACATTCAAAGCATATGTCTCTATTATTGAGGGGCTATAGGGTCGAGGGAAAACGAAAATCTGCCCATAATAAATAAGAAATTAATATTATCCTTTAAATATTTGCCCTTATATATTTACTATTCCAACATGTCAAACTAAAATATACAATTTAATTAAGGGTAAATTATTCAATATACTTTTTTTTTTCTCTAGGAGTTAATACTTTGTGTTTGTAACAAATTTGTGCAGTGAAAAATAAAATTGCAATCGCAAATAATTATAAAACAAAAAGAATTTTATTGATAAACACTGCATGTTACAACTCTATTTTTCCCTTGATTCTTTCTCCGATTTATTTTATGTGATTCGAGGGTCTTAGCGGTATATTTCTCAAACGTAGGACTTTAAGCAAGACATATTTAACATGTCTTTAATCTCTTAATGAATATACCAAGAGTTTCATGGAATTTCGGAGATCTCATATTTGATCTCTTTGTGCTGAGAGTTTATGGAATTGTTGAGATTTTCTTTGAAGGACATATGTAGCCTTATCTATATGCAGGAATTAAGGTTTGGGTGGAGTAGTCATCAAGTAACCCAATAGACTCCTAATATTTCAAGACTCGTCCTGAATTTAGGATTTATCTTGATCTGTTAAAATTTCAATACTTACACTTTCTTAAAAGGTGTGCCAAAGGCCAAAAAGTTACTTATCTTGTGGACCAAACTATATAAAAAATAGCTATTGCTAGGAGTGGAAAAAGAGCGGGTCAGGTCGGATGTGGGCAATGAAAAACTGATAAATTATCCGATTCGGCCTATATTTAATACGAATAAAAAAGGATTAACTAGTGAATAATATGGGTAACCATATTATCCATGATTTCTTGCATATGATTACTTTTGGAAGAATTCTTAGTCTTCCTAATTTGAGAAACCCCAATTTGAGGCTTTATAAAAGTAAAAGTTATATTCATTGGTTATTCATTTTTTAAATAAATAATATGATTCTTATACCGCCCACATTAAAAAATTATTATCTAACCCATATTTTAGTGAATAATATGAGTAATTTAGTGATTTTTTTTAACCATTTTACCGGCCCCAACTACTACTATCATTTGATGGCTATGTGAGCTGTGAGCATCTTGAATAAGATGCGAAATTGTTTCGTGTTTAACAGATCTCACAAGTAATATATATATATATATATATATATATATATATATATATATATATATATATATATATATATATAATCCAGAAAGTTCACACTGTACCTCAAAGTTTGATTAGCAAACACGGTTTTTTCTATTTCTAAGAAGAGTCCGCTTAAAGTTTTATTAATTAATTTAAGTAAGCAAAAAACATATAAATGAAATAATAAAATAAAAATATCAAATAGAGTCTCAATATTTTCTGAGCAATGAAAGTTTGAGAGTATTATTGTATAGCTTATAAAAGATGGAAGATATTTCCAACTTGTAGTCATCATTTTACTTCTTGACAACAAAAGCATTGAAAATAAAATAGTTAAATTGTGGGTTTCTTACAGAGTGCTCCTTGCAACTTAATGGACCAAACTTTTTCATCTTTTAATAATCCAATGATTCTTTCCTGGAAAGTAATTAGAGTTAAGACTTTCTCTTAATTTTGGGAATTAAGGAAATGAATAAAGGAAAATTAGCATCTTCTTGGACGTACATTTCGATGTGATGAAAGTGCTGGCCTCATCAGTAGAAAAAGAAAGAAAAGAAGACATTAAAAAAAAGGAAGGCCAAGACATGAACAAAAGGACATTTACTATTATATATGACTAAATTGAAAAAGATAGTATGAAGAAAAAGATTAGACAATTTGAGGCAGCAGCCTAATTAGTGGACAAGTCATAGGAAATGACGATGGATTTTCACTTTTTTCTAAATGCACTCAATTATATATCTGAGAAAAGGTTAAGTTCTCAAATCAATGTCCTATTGCTTAATCAATGAAATATTGAATTTTTTGCTTTAGCTTTCTTCTCTTAATGTCTAAAGTGCTGCTTTTAGGAAGAGAAATAGAGACTGAAAGATATGTTTGGTTATAATATTTGAAAAATATCTCTCTGCAAATCTTTTTAGGTTTCGATGTGAATTCAACTTCTATTTTGTCCATTTTAATGACAAATAAAGGATATACGAGTTGTGTGAATATTCCCTCTCATCTCTCAGTTTCTAGAAATTTCATAAAAAGAAACCCTAAAATATTCTTATCAATATAATACACATGATCAATAAATCTATGGTTAGACATTATTCAATCTGTGCTTATTAATGAGACAGCGAGAACCGTCACCAGGGTATCAATGAATATTTAAAATGACTAAATCGATCTAATCGAATGTATTTTTAGATTTATTTTAATAAAATTATAGGTTCTTATATAAATTTATAACTCTATCGATAATTATGGTAAACTTTTTATTTTAGGGAAATAAATCGAAAAAATACCGAACCGTGCCGTATAAATTTATATGCGAAAAATATATTTATATACAACAATAACAACAACTCAGTAAAATCTCACTAGTGGGGTCTGGGGAGGGTAGTGTATACGCAGACCTTAACCCTGCCCCGAAGGAGTAGAGAGACTGTTTCCAAAAGACCCTCGGCTCAAGAAAAAAATACAAAGGAGACAATATTAGCATCACCATAGAAATCATAGGAAAATAGTAACAACATGAAATCTAAAAGAAAGAAGCAAAGCAAAGGCGATAGCTAGTAAATAGGTCTTGCACTAAAAAGCGAAGTAGTAAGACAGAACATTGCCACTAGCTATCTTATATATTAAGTGTAAAATAATAAATCATTAATTTTTTTCTCGGGAATTAGGATTATGAAAATCGTTATAAGCCATCAAATAATTTAAATCAAAATCCTAATTTTCAAACTGATTATACTAATCCTACTAAAACTAAATTATTTTCAGCATATACACTAGCGATTATGAATAGTTGTTGACCCAAGTGAAGTTTATTATAATGATTGACAAAGAAACTCAAGCATGAACTAGGTCCATACACAGTGAATACAGACACGGGCAAAATTTGAGCACAAGGCATGCAAGTGAAGGAGATAAGCTTAAGAGGTAGTTATATTTGATATTTTCTAAACGAAAATGTTGCATAAGTGATAAAGAGAAGGACTCCTTACTCGACAGAACTCTATCCTAGATAATGGAGGAGTTAGAAGTTGAAGATAACTAGAACTCTTCCACCAAGGACGAGTATAACATTGGAACTCTAGCTATTTCCTATTCTACTAACTCTATTTATTTCAAAATGTTCTTATTTTACAGGGACACACAAATGCTGAAGTTAAACGTGAGTTGAGAGTAAAATAGCAAAATATTTTGCAAGCAATTCTTGTGTGATTTAAGTGCGCGAATCTGAAGCTACATGAACCAGATAGAAGAATCAATTCCAAGTGTCTATCTTTTATCTAGTTCAATTGTAGTAGGACTTTTCAAATTGTACCTTTTAACTTTATCTAGAAGCAATTGTATTAGGTACTCTGAGTATAGTATTCAAGTTAGAGTTAACTTGAAGTTATCGCAATAGTTAGAGGTTGGCGGCCACAGCGGGAATAGAGGTAATCCTTTGATTTACAAAAAGTTTTGTAAAAGCTATTTTGGATCAACGATTTAGTAAAATATAGGGAAAAAATCATACTGAGTAGTAGGTCGTGATTTTTTACCTTTTGAGTCGGGTGTTTTTCACGTAAAAATACTTGTATGCTTTACTTTCTGCATTTATTATTCCGCAACAATAGTATATGAAACACGTAGAAGAACAATGTCCTTCTATAATTTGTGCACGTATAAAATTGGACACCATACATGTGAGAAAAATCTTGAGGTGAAGACGTTACGCTTTTGTGCTTAGTCTATTTTAAATACTCTTGGTGTGATGGGTTAGGACAATTGTTTAAAAAGGTATTCTTGCCTATGCACTCAATTTTAAGTTGCTCGAGGACAAGAAAGAATTTAAGTGTGGGGTGTTGATAAATGATGAAAAGTTCATATTTATGAGTGTATTAGCATATTAATTTTTGTGTGTGTCGCAGGAGATTACATGATTTTCGAAATGAAATATACTCTTTATGTGTTTCTTATGTGTAGGAACAAGTTTGGATGGTAAATGATCAAAAGATGACAATTCGGCACAAAAAAAAAGAAATTAACGGAGGGGGGCTCATCTACTCTAGTGCGTGGCACGAAGTCGGACGCGAAAAAGGAGAAAAATTAAGGCACAAAATAGCAGATCGAAGCGAAGGCACGGAGCGCTTCACGAAATGGAAGAATTTCAAAAGCTGCATCCGCGTCAAAGTTTGCGTCTAGACGCGAAGGCAGACGCGGATCCACGTCAAAGTCCGCGTCTAGACGTGAAGGCAGACGCGGATTCCAGCTCTCCATCCAAAGTTGGATTGAAGAATTCTGCCCCTCATTAACCCTAGGTCACATAAATACATCCTAAAACACCACTTTGAGGGGAGGGGGGAACCAATTTTTGACACAAATTCGACCTAAGAAGGCAAGAGACACAATAGGAGCAAGGCGGGAAATTCTTCTACGAGTTTTTCCTTCCTCTTTCTATTTTTTATCATTGTTATGAGTAGCTAAATTTTTTAATCTAATTTGGTAAAACCCGTTGGGGATGAATTGGTTGTTATATTAATATAGTTTTGAGTAGTTGTTAATTTCTATTTGTTCAACTACGTTTTGATTGTGGTTAATTGAAAGGATCCGTAATTAGCCATTCTTTTATTATGTATCTGCTTGAGAGAGAGTGCATATTTAGGTAGTTGCCTGAATAACATCACTCCCGGAGTATAGACAAGAGTCATAACCGAGGGTTTTGAGGTTGGATTAGAGATAACAATACCTCGGGCGCAATCTAAATGAACTGTAATGTGAATCTAGCTAGCGTAGCTTGAGAGAGTGCGTCTAGTAAATTATCATACTTGCTTGAGTGAGATTTATGGTAGCTGGAGAGTTCATGATTGATAGAGGCAACTAAGTCACATCTATAAGAAATATAAAACTAAGGAAATCAACAACGGGGAAACCATTACCTTAGACCTTATTCTAATTATTTACAAATCAAGCATAGTTAATTTTCAGTTGTTTATTCACTTTCAGTTTTCAATTGTTTGTTCACTTTGTCCTGTTAGTTGATAATTTTACCGTTTTTTAGTATTTACTAGTTAATTAGTTAGAAATATAAATCTCAATCTTTATAATTTAGAAAATTATTCAATCTCGTCTTCTTAGTGATATTAAACAGATACGGTGAAGCCTTAGTTCTCTGTGGGATTCGACTCCGGACTTTTAGACCGAATTATATTTGCAGCGACCATTTATCCTTTTTTGGACTAGAGTTGGGCGTGATCAAAGTCCATTCCACTCCCAAAGAAGCCGGTTCATCCAAAAAGGTGCATGTGAACAGAAAAGTACCAGCCTTGGTGCAAGAGAGTGGAGCTATGGATGCTGAAATTGAAAGGCTGAAGAAGAGGTTGGAAGAAGTAGAAACTGAGAGAAATGCTCTCAGAGCTGAGCTTGCAAAGGAGAGGGATAAGAATGAAGGCATTCATCATGATATGCTAAAACTATTTCAAGCCAAGAACCAAGAACCTTTTCCTCCCCAACCTTAAAATCTTCGTAGTCTAGTTAGACAAACCAGTGACCCGGATGAGATTCTTTTTCTTTTTGCTCATGATCCAGTATCTTTATTTCTCTTTATGCTTTACGGATGACCAGTATCAATGATAATAAATTATTTTTGTGATCTAACTGTTTGTTGATGCTTATTAGATGCTAATATCATTAGACTGATAAATGATGCTCGACTCCATAATTGCATTTGAAGTAGCCGCAGTGGCCATGAGTAATAATTATTAAAACTCGATTATCTAACATAATTATGTCACTTTTTGATGATGCCAACAGGGGGGAGATAGGTTATGCTTTTGACTTTGGACTGTGATACATATAAGCTAATGAATTTGGTCCTTGATGATTAGTGACTTTAAAATAAAAAGTGTTCTAACTTTGTGTTGAAGTTGAGCTGAGTTGAAACAGAGTTTATGCTTATGAAAGGTACAGAGTTTGCCATCATCTAAAATGGAGAATTTATTCGCTCAAGTGAAGTTTGTTTTAATGATTGACAAAGGAACTCAACCATGAATTAGATTCATACACAATGAACACAAACATGGGAAGAAATTGGGCAAAATGAATGCAAGTGAAGGAGATAATCTTAAGTGGTTATCTATGATATATCCCAAATGAAAATGTTGCATTAGTGATAAGGAGAAGCACTCCTTACTTGAGAGAACTCTATCATAGATAAGGGAGGAGTTAAAGGTTGAAGATAACTAGAATTCTTCCACCAAGAAATAATATAGCATTAGAACTCTAGTTATTTCCTATTCTGCTAATTCTATATATTTCATGATGTTTTCATTTTAGATGGACGCACAAACGCTGAAGTTAAGCGTTAATTGAGAGCGAGATAACAAAGCATTTTACAAGAAATTCTTGTGTGATTCAAGCGTGCGAATCTGAAGCAACATGAACCAGATAGAAGAACCAGTTTTAAGCATCTGTCTTTTATTCTAGTTCAATTGTAGTAGGGCTTTTCAAATTACCCTTCAGCTTTATCTAGAAACAATATATTAGGGACTCTGAGTATTGTACTCAAGTAAGAGTTAACCTGAAACTGTCGCAATAGATAGAGGTTGGTTGCCACAACGGGATTAGAGGTAATCGTTAGGTTTACAAAAAGTTTTCTAAATGCTATTTCAGCTCAGTGATTTAGTGAAGTATTGTAAAAAATCCTACTGAGTTGTAGGTCGTAGTTTTTTCACCTTTTGAATTGGGTGTTTTTCACATAAAAATACTTGTGGTCTTTATTTTCTACATGTATTTTTCCGTAACAGTAGTATAAGGAACACATAAAAAAACTATGTCCTTTTATACTCTATGCACACAAAAAATTGGACACCACACAAATCATCTCCCCTCCCCCCTCTTGTGTGGTATTGAAGTATAAAACATCAATAGCAAACTACAATATATTGAATATGCTTCCTTTCGTGTAAGTTAAAATTTTCTTTTGAATATTTATCTTCTATGGACTTTATTTTTAAGTCTCAGCTTGGTTAATATCTTTCTACTCGTATGATATCTTTTCTTTGTTTTTTGTTTAGTTTCTTTAGCGATGTTGTAGAGTAGTTGATGGATCTATACTACAACCATCTTTCATGTTTCTTAATTCATCACCATTTAAACAATAAAACTATCTAGAGAGTTTTGCTAAGTCCTATAAAAATATGCATATAATTATATTACTTTTACTAGCGACTTTTACATGATATTTAAAAAAATATGAATAATTAACCGTACTGTGTCGATACCTAAGAGAAATCAATATAATTAAAATGATTTCAAAATATTTAATTTTAATTATACATAATAAAAAAATAACCAAACTTTTAGTATAATATAAATTTTATAAAGTAGATTGCGAAAGCGAACCATTGACACACCTACGTCACCTCCTTGTCTCTTAAAAATAAAGAGGAGATACAGACTAAATTATTTCTAGATTTAACTTCAAACTGCTTTAACATGAACGTTTGACTCTTATTATAATAATGACGTTTCCAAGTTGAAAGCAAAGTGATATCTCCAATTTGCAGCCCGCAAACGGTGTCACGAAACACCATTTTGTAAATTTTTTTATTAGATATACATAAGAAGAATAAAAAATATTAAGAATAAATATAAAAATAAGATCACTTATTATTATGGTGATTTATTTATTAATTTATTTCTTCTAATTATAACACTGCTTATAAAATATTCTGTATACAAGATTGACCATAAGTTACCTTTGTCGATAAAGATGCAATTGATCTACGATTTAACTAACGCTTATATAGTTATTTCATTGTAAAAATACGTGCGGAATTTGATTCAATAGTAAATGAAAGCAATGTGTTAGCACTAACTTGAAATTTGTCACTTTGACCTGAAATATGTGGACAAGTAAAGTAATGCTTTGACCACACCTAGAGCTGAGTGGACAAAC
This sequence comes from Nicotiana benthamiana, assembly GCA_034376525.1. NCBI lineage: Eukaryota > Viridiplantae > Streptophyta > Magnoliopsida > Solanales > Solanaceae > Nicotiana > Nicotiana benthamiana. The sequence continues at coordinate 118,381,579 of CM067326.1, forward strand.
TGTTCATGCGGTTGAATTTCGATAGATATCTAGAAATGGCAAGTCCAAATTTTGAAAATAAAGAAGTGTTAGAACACGAAAGTGGACATTTTCTACCAATTATCGCAATACTCCTCTTTTATCTCGTTTGAACTTGACTAAACCAAGAAATTTCTGGGTGGTTGTTTTGAACACTTGCCAACTCAGCTGTGTCCAATTACTGTCACAATGAATGGCTTATGGCTTAATAATCCACAATCAATTCGATTGTGAGCATTTATTTCTATTTTTTAGTTTTAATTAATTATTTATAGATACCCTTTATTATATTACATCTTATAGATACTTTTTATGTTTTTATATAATATATTTAAGACGTTGTGTTCATTAATACAAGAAAAAAAGAGGCGATAAAACGGAAAATCCAGTTAAATATTATCTGTATTTAGCTGTATTCAAATGCAATTTCAGTTAAATACAATAACGTTTTGCGCAATTTCTGAAAACGTAAAGTTGTTAAAAATGGAAGGAAATCAAATCACTAATAGTATCCTAATTTAACTCAAAGAACAAAACAGTGTATACGCTAATATGTAGTCCAATCAAAGAGTGCAACAAAAAACCGTGAAAACAAGGAAAAACAAAGAGCAACAGCTGGTCAAAAATCTTCAATTCTCTTCTCCTTTTTTTTCTATTGATACAAATTATATGCAAAAGAAGGCAATTGTTGTATGCGTATGACAGCTTTAACAGTTTTGGTCCGTCATTCTGGCAAGTGGAACAATGAGGGAAATTATATCGATTTTTCAATTGAGGGAATACTGATTAAAGAGTATGCCTCCTTTAATGATCTAGGTTCTTCAATTTCTAATCAACTTGGTATTGCTTTGAGCTCAAAGACCATTTAAATACAATATAATGTTGAAGAAAATTGCACGCCAATGGAAATACACAATGACATGGGTTACTGAGTGTATGTAGAATTGAAAAAAGAGAACAGAGAATTTGGGGTGTATCATTTATGCATAACAACTATCGAAAAAGAGCTTATATCTGGAGGTAGTGTAAATCAAAGCGACATTGTGCAAATAGACGAAGCAGTTGAAAGGTAAGATTGCGATAGAGATGATACACTAGCTATAAAATTTGTCAATTCAGGAGAAGCGATTGGAGAGTTCGAACTCCACAAGAATTTGATAATTTCAAAAACTAATCAAAAGGAGGTTATGGCTGGACAAGTTTATAACGATAATGCTACATTGAAAGAGATGATGGAGAATGATGCTATAGCTCAAAGGTTTCAATTACGGTTTGATCGTTCTAATGCTGTCAGGTTTGCTCTTTGTTTAACTTTGTTGTATTTATATGTATTTGTGTGTTTCCTCCTGATGAACACATATGTGAATTTAGGGTGCTTGAATACATGTATTCAAATGTATTTTAACTGGTGTAAAAACAAAACAGTGGCTCTAATTATTTTCTTATTTTGTCTACTGTGGTACTAAGTATTTGTATATTCATACAATTGTGTTTAGTTGTATTCATTGTGTTTTAACGTATGTAACTATATTGGAATTCAGTAGTATAGAAAATTAATTATCCACTTGTAAATTTGTTAATACATATTCATGATGTATATATGTCAGATTCTATTTGTCTGATGTATGAGATGTATTTTTTGTAAGCAAGTATGCTAATCAAATATAAAATGATTAATTCTTTGCAGCTATGCATTATTATGTATTTCAGAAAATTGTGCATGGAGGTTTAAGGCTTCAAGCATTAACAAATCAGAAATATTCAAGGTGAGAGAATTCAATGATAACTATACATGTCCGCTAATGGATAAGGTGTACGAGCAGCAACAGGCTAGTAGCAGCCTTATAGGTGGTATTATAAGGCAAAGCTTACAAACCATCAGAGAAATTACACTCCGAGAGACATTATTGATGATGTGAAATCAGATTTAGGTGTATATGTTAGCTACATGTTGGCGTTAAGGGCTAAATAAAAGGCAATGAATTTTCTTAGAGGTGAACCGGCCGGTTCATAAAAACAATTACCAGGATACTTATATACAATGGATACGACATATCCAGGTTCCCATATAAGAATGGTAAAATCGCCAAAGAATGAATTCATCTACGTGTATATATCATTGTATGCCTTTATAAAGGGGTTTGATCATTGTAGACCAATTGTTGTTGTGGATGGAAGTCACCTAAAATCTTACTACACAGGGACATTCGTTTCGGCAAGTACGTTGGATGGTGCAGGTTAGTATCTGAATAATAATACAATCTATTAACATTTTATGTATTCAGTTATATTGTGGTGTATTCAACCGTATTCATCTACGGTCAGTTGCATTGAACTGTATTAACCACTTAGCGTAAGTTGTATTCAATTTCTATATTCAGTATTATTCAACATATGTATTCATCTGTATTCATGTATTTTTTATTAAATTCAACTGTTTTAATCCCCTGAATTCTTTTGTAATCAAGGGCATTTGATTACAGACTTATTAAACACATGTATTCATGTGTATTCAGCCAATTTCTGTATGCAAATGTATTCAGTTTTATTAAGCATCTGTATTTATCTATAGTATATACAATTTCAGTTGAATTCAACTACTTTAGTCAGCTGAATTATATTTCATTTATCATAAGCTTTATTCAACTTCTATATTTAGAAGTATTCTAAACATATGTAGTAATTTATAGTAGACATATATTCCTCTATATACTGGCAATATTATTTCCAAGTTCAGGAATTTAAATCACACTATTTAAAAATAATTATATTCAATTGTAATTACAGGTCACATATTTCCACTAGCATATGGTGTTATTGATTCAGAGAACGATGCTGCTTGGACGTGGTTCTTTGAGAAATTCAAGATAGCATACGGTGTAAGGGAAAACATGTGTGTCATTTCAGATAGAAATGAAGCATCATTAAATCTGTATCGAGAGTGTATCCAGATGTACCGCATTTGGATTGTATATGGCATATATGGAACAACGTATATAATAAATTCAAAAAGAGCCCTACCAAGTTGAGCGAAATATACTTCTCGATGGCAAAAGCATACAAACAAGCTGAATTTGACAGCCTGATGGAGAAGGTGGAGAAGATAGATATTAGGGTGAAAGAATACTTGGAGTTAGCTAGTTACGAAAAGTGGGCTAGGTTGTATGCCCATGTTAATAGGGGATGGACAATGACATCAAATATTGTTAGCTGAGTGATTGCATACTTACATGTTGCTCGCTTTCTGTTGAGGCAGATTTGAAATGAAACAAACTTCAAAAGGATTGTTATGTGGCTTGTCAGTGTATGCTGGATAAGCAGACCAATCTATGCCTTGACTATCTCCGTAAAAGCCACTGATTGATAGATAAAGAGGTAGAAGCTTAGCTAGCTTATCAATCTCAGAAACTACATAGGTATCATGACCTGCAAATCTGTACGAGTCATATACTTTGATACATCTCTCCTTGAATGTTACAACAGCCAATACCCAGTGTAGTTTTTCCTACAAATTGAATGGTATCAAGACATTATCCACAATATGCCAAAGTACATTAGTATGCAATCTGTAGCCCCTCATATACTCACATACCACGTCCTATTGTTTGGCTACATTAGCATCACTATTTGTTTCTTCATACCTATCGTATATTTCGACAATTCTTGTCTTGAATATACAATCAACAGTTGTATTTGAAGTCCATATGCTAATTGTACTTTCCCTTCTTTCTCAAATAGTGGAATAATACATCCATATGCTATAAAAATAATGTTAGTAAATAGTGTGAGTTTAATTGTTGAACTAAGAAATAATATAACTGAATACAGAGAAATACATGTCTACTACAGATGAATACAGATGTCTAGACACACTACTGAATTTAGAAGTTGAATAAAGCTTATGATAAATGCAATAGAACTAAGCTGACTAAAGCATTGAATTCAACTGAAAATGTATTTACTATAGATAAATACAGATGCTCAATAATGCTGAATACAAATGCATACAGAAATTAGAAGAATACATATGAATATAGGTGTTTAATAAGTCTGTATGCAAATGCCCTCGATGACAAAAGAATTCAGGGGATTAAAATAGTTGAATTTAATAAAAAATACATGAATACATATGTTGAATAATACTGAATATAGCAATTGAATACAACTGATGGTAAGTGGTTAATACAGTTCAATGCAACTGACCATAGATGAATACAATTGAATACACCACAATATAACTGAATACAGCTGAGTAAAACAACAGAATATATTTGAATGAAACATCTGAGTAAAATAACAAAAAATTTAGTCAGTTTGGGGAAAATCTTACGTTGTCATCCCATAGCTTCCCGTCAATTGATAGATTGTAAAACCAATTTTTGGAATTAACTTCATCAACTCCAATATCCAATGGTATGTGAAGTACTGACTTGTTCTTCTTGTGATGGTCTTCCAAATTACTTCTGCAAGTAATATAAAAAAATCATTATATACATTTTTAAAAATTCAAAAACGTAATAAAATGAGAAAACTCACTTCTGATCATGTCTAGCTAGAAGACCATCACGAACACATTTGTCATATTCTTGAATGATTAACATAGGATGTGGCCTCGTTATTGCATCATCCTTAAAGGGATGTCTTTTCTCAAAAATAGGGGTCAACTTTACAGAGGTACCTGTTGTACATTGAATTCGTGATTAGGGACTTTTAAATGACAAAACCAAGATGAACGTTGAATCTTAAGTTTGAAATATAGCTTACATCCTGAGTCAAAGTTAGACTCATAAGGCGAAGAGTTCTATCTACTTGGTCGCCGATTCCTATGAGATTGAATTGGTGTGGCTTTAGCTTTTTTTGCACTGGAGTGAATCACAGTTCTAGTTTCTGGTATTTGACAGGAAGAAACTTGTCGTCCAGTTCAAATGGAGATACATAGAATTTTGTATATACACCCTCTTGAACTGTAGATGGTATGTTGGACGGTACCTCTGATGTAGTTGTATGTATCATTGTTAGCATAGTAAGTTAATGTTAGAATGCCTTTACACACATATAATTATCTAGAATACATTACACCTGAAATACATTTAAATAAAGAAGTTAATTGCCTTTACATAGTAAGGTTAACATAAATATGAATACATGTAAATACATATGCTCAATATGTTAAGATTAACAAATTAGAATACATCTACATATAGATGGAAAAAAAGTTAAATACAGGAGTTAATTGCATTTACATATACAGATTAACATAAATATGAATACAGGTAAATACATATGTTCAATATGTTAAGATTAACAAATCAGAATGCGTCTACATACAGCTGGAAAACAGTTAAATAAATTAGTTAATTGCATTTACATATACATATTAAGACATATATGAATACAGCTAAATACATATGCTAAATATGTTAAGAATTACAAATCAGAATGCCCCTGCATATAGGTGAAATCATTTTAAATACAACATTTATATATAAAGATTAACACAGATATGAATACAGCTAAATACATGTGCTCAATATGTTTAGGATACATATAAATAAAGCTGAAATACATTTAATTACATAAGTTAATTACATTTACATATTAAGGTTATCCAAGATACAAATACAGTTGAATACATATGCTCAATAGAGGTAAATACATATGCTCACTATGTTAAAAATGAATTTACATATGAAGGTTAACAGGGTATATATGAATAGAGGTAAATACATATACTCAATACGTTAAGAATGTTAAACCTCAATATTATCTCTGACAGCTGTGTCAATGCCATCATTACGTCTCCCTATGGGTTCAGTTTGCTTATTTTGTTGAAGATGGTGTGAAAGCTTCTTGAAGTTATCATTGATCAATGTTCGTAGAGACTTGAACTCTCCCACAACCTTAAGAATACAAAAATAATTAGAGGATTGCGCAAAAAATATATAAATGCTAATCATTAAACTGTAATGTTTAATCTATGGTTAAATACTCATGTATTCTTTGAGTTAATTTAGATTTTTCCTCAAAGAAGATACTTCATCATTTTGGACTTCTGGCATCTGATTCTTATGCAAAATTTTATGTCCAATTTCGGAAACACAAATAGGAGGAATGTTGGGCTGATATTCTGTTTCATTATGGTGCCTTTCATGTTCCTTTCTCTTTTTATGGGGCGGTAATGAAGATAGACTAACAATTGCAACATGTTTCTTCTTACGTGGAAGATCGGGTGTCGGAGAAAAGTCATCTGAATCCTCTCCCCATTTGTCTGAATGAGCTGGAGTAGGTCTATTCTCAACATCTGCGGCTACAGGAGGAATCTGAATAATGGCAAGCTTTATATCTCTTGGACTGAGGTCCTTGAAAAAAATCCGATAAAAGAAATATAATAAAAGTCAAACTAAAAACTTCCAGATGCAGATAATGAATACAAAATAATATTTAAATTGAAGATAAGGCAGAGTTGATGATTTGGAATTAATATGCATATATATGAAGAATTAATAATGAAGGCTACAACAGCTGTATATTGATGTATGCATATGAATAGTATTGTATGCAGTACATGCATTCAACTGTATACAGAATCTGTATGGATTTGTATGCAAGTTTATGTAGGTGATTATTAGTCCATATGCGTTTGTATACATGTATATTGAATCAAACCTGCAAGTATACATCTGTATGCATCAATATCTGTATGCAGTTATTATACAAGTATTTCCATCTGTATGTATATGTATATAAATGTATTTTGCAGGTGAATGAAAAAATTACAGTAGGTATTGGAGTATCAACAATGTATATGAATGCAACTGCATACTTCTATATATAAATATAAGCCTATTAATTATTCATAAAATCTAAAATAGGAGTGATACAATTTGTATATTACCATGTTTCTGGTGTCGTTGAACATGTCGTTAATCAAATAAGAAAAGGTTGGCTGATTTCTGGTGGTTCTCCAATTGAGTATTCTGGGGACCACGTCATCAACTCGGAGAGCAATCTTGGAATCAACAGAAGAACAACACTCATAAAATCAAACTTGCATAGCTAGGGGCATCCCAACTATCCTGTAATACTTCTTCACAGCATCCATCTTATTGCTAATCGATTTTGTCAACATCTCAAATGCTTTTAAACCCCAATGATATTCAGAATATCGTCCACTCTCTACTAAATCAAAATGTAGCCTTGATATAGTTTTACTATTCTTCTCGGATGAAAAAATAAATGTGTATATGAAATACAACAAAGATATCTTCAAGGCATCACCATCATTGTCGTGACCCCATGTCTTGTCATTGAAGCATTTCATCAAATCTTTCTTCTTGAGAAGATGAGCACCCCCAAAGTAAGCCTCAATAAGCTGGTTAGGAAGCGTTTCACTAAACTCAAATTCTTCATCATTACCAACACATTAGAGGCCAGTCACAAGCGCAAACTTCCTTAACGTGAAATGTAATTCAGTACCATTGACGTGTACTGCAAATACATTGTCAAGAGTGCCTTCTAACTGGAGAGCCATGAAGCATTTGAAGAGTTGATGTTGAACTTCACAGCGCTTCATTTGAAGAAATGAGCCAAAGCATATATTGCGAAATTGTTGGTACTGAACATGAGTAAGGTTCTCTTTTAGCTGGGAGACTATATCAGTGTTAGTATAAACACTAATATGGGGTGCAAATTTTGGCTGGTGTTTCACAAAAAAATTAATTGCCTGCAATTAACAATAATAAATACATGTTAATAGAGTTGGATACATTGCATACTTCATATTAAATCAGTTATTGAATACATATCAATAAAACTATAAACACTTACAGAAGACTAAATACAGTGATCAGGCTAAATAAATATTTAAAAACTAGATACCACACACATGACATTAAAAATAAATAAGATGAATACATATGAATACATTTGAAAACTTACTGGAAGATTGAACAGTTGCAAACAAAAATAACCAAAGCTGAATACACATGAATACATATGAATAGAAATAAAACTGATATTAAATTTGAAAAGTTGGAAACCAAAGTTGAATACACATGAATACATATGAATACAAGTAAAACTGATGTTTAATTTGAAAAGTTGGGAACCGAAGCTGAATACACATGAATACATATGTATACAAGTAATACTAATATTAAATATGAAGAGTTGGAAAACTAAAGCTTAATACACATGAATACAAGTAGAACTGATATTAAATTTGAAGAGTTGAAAACTACCAAAATACATAAGAATACATATACATACTTAGAGAAAAACAGAATATAGTATACAAAATGGTACAAAAAAACAATCAGATACATATAAATACAACATCATACATGCAAAAATTATTGAATAATTATGAACATATAAGTTTTTTTGAATGAATATTGATACAAATAGCAATTACCTTTTGGTTTCGTGTATAGGTCATATGTTTTTTCCTCTTTGAAGCAACTGGAGTTTTTGCTTCAACTGGAAATTTTTTTTCTTTTAAAGATTTCTCAACTTGGACTTCTTTCAACTTGTCATTGCGTAATTTAGTTCGTCTCTCAGCAATTGGAGATGCTGATAAACCTGCAAAATTTGACTCCGCTTGAGTTATTTTCAACGAGAAAGAGGACCCATCAAAATTGAGAATTTTGGTAGGTATACCTCTAATCACTCTGTTGGGTGGCATTGAATCCGCCATTGGAGAGAAAAATTAAAGCTTCCTGGTGAGCAAACAATACCAATGGTTATTGTTTCAGAAATTTATGAAAAAATCGGCATAAAAATCGAAGAACAAAAAAGTGGTATCAAAATCGAAGAATAAAAAAATGGTATCAAAATCGAAGAACAAAAAAATGGTGTCAAAATCGAAGAACACAGAAATGGTATCAAAATCGAAGAACAAATGTTACCAGTCGTATGGGCGCAACTCGCGTATATCGTTTGGGCGCAATTCCAGTGAATTTGGGTGGGAAAATAGTTAAGAACGTGATTATGTGGGAGAAGAGAGTACTCTGTATGCAAGAGAGAGAGAGATAGAAGAGAGAGAGAGAGAGAGAGAGAGAGAGAGAGAGAGAGAGAGAGAGAGAGAGAGAGAGAGAGAGAACGTGTATACATGAGTTGTATCTGATTATGCGAGAGAAAAAATACTAAAAAGGAGAGAGAAAATAATTATTTAGCATATATGGTGCCTTAAAAGTAGGATATAATTATAATTAAAAAATTCCTATAAAGAATAAAAGGTACTTATAGGATGTAATATTTTAAAATGATATTTATTTAATATAAATAGGATACTAAAGTTTTTTATAGGGCGTAAAATTTCCTTTATTTTATTTTATTAGAGGTAGGAGATTGGGCTTATGTCAAATTTAGGCCCTACTGCCAACAATCCGTCCGCTTACAAAAGAATCATAAATTGGTCCAACTCTATTTTGGGCAATGTAGTTTTCCCAAACGAGAGGAAAATTACACATTTGGTTTATTGGCAAAAATAATTGCATTTGATAGTTAAATATATAAAAAACTGTATAATATATATATATATATATATATATATATATATATATATATATATACTGGCTATTATTCTTGAGAACAGCTATAATGTGTTGTTCTTCCAAACGTGTTGGCTCAGCAGCTTGCGAATTGAAACTTCTAGATGTATCTACCCAGTATTTCATATTTCATAGCTGAAATACTATGAAGGATATTTAGATCAACATATTATTTGATCTTTGTTGTTGTGCCTTCACCATCCTTGAAAATTGAGGACGTGGGTCTCAATTAGTGGCGCACTCATACTTTTATACAAGTGGATTCTGATATATATACTGAAGTCCTAAAAGAAAATCGGCAATATAAATGATTTTGAGGATTTAATTTCACTCAAGGTCACCCAACTAACTCTATATTTCACAAAAGTCACTTATCTATTATTTATCACTTAAATATCACTCAGTTTTACTTTTATAACTAAAAAATCATTCTGATTAAAAATCTACAAAATATCCAATAAGAATATGACATGACATTATATTTAATTTAAAAAATCTAATAATAATAAGTTTAAATAGACCATATCTAAGTTAGAGCCATTTTTTTCCTCGGCCCGATTTGACTTATAACCAAAATGAGTTGTTAATATTTTGAATTTTTGACCATTTGATTCTGTGGTTGATTTGTAAAAAAATAAGCCTAAGAAATTTAAGAAAAATTAGGTCTTTTGAAATTATCTTTGGATTTTGGTTGTTCAACACTATAATCTACTATTGTGGTGTGTATTGATAACTTTCACTATGCAATTTCATTGTGGGTGTTTCTTAGTGAGCAGTATTTTTATCTATTAGTATTGCATAATAAGCAATATTTTGACTTTAATGGAATAGGTTCTTATTAGCCTTTTGTTCTTGTCTGTTATTGATACATTTATATGTTATTTGAGATTGATATGATAGTATTTTTACTTCAAGAAAAATTATAAAATGACATGAAGGTTGCAAAAATTGGTTATGTGCTAGCTCTGTTCATATTTTTAATGAAATTTTAGGTAGTGGCATTAAGGTTATTACGTAACAAATAAAGTAAAATATTTTTAGCACAAAATAATTGTTCTCGTCTTTCCTTCTAATGGTCAAAATATTAAAATCCATTTGTATTATGAGTCAAATCGAATTGTTGATAAAATGAGTCTTAATTGGTATTATGCCCTTTCGGGTAGGGGTAAGGCTCGTCTACATATTACCCTCCCCAGACCCATTTTATGGGACTATACTAGGTAATAATTGTTGTTGTTGTTGTTGTTAATTGGTATGGTCCATCTAAGCTTATGTGGCATTATAATTAAATTTAATGACATGTCATATTTTCATAGAATATTTTATAGGTTTTAAACAAGAATGACTTTTAAGTTATAAAGTTAAAGTTGAGTGATTTTTAAATGATGAAAAATAAATGAGTGACTTTTGTAAAATAAATGATAAGTTGGATGACCATTAGTAAAATTAACCCTGATTTTGAGTTAACAACCAACAAACTTTACCTAATGCTCTTTATTTTGGTTCTAACAAAACCTTAATAACATGTGTTTCTACCTTTACAATTTAATAATTTATTGACCTCAATTGTTTCTCTTTTACAAAATTTACTGTAACAAACATGAGTTTGATCTAATATGAAAATACTTCGAACACGCTACCAAATGAAGAATTGACCCCGCTTGAACCATTCGACCAGTACTAAACTTCGGTTAAAGGGGTTCAACTTATTAGGAAATATTGTAAATATCTTTTGTGTATTTTTATATTATTGGTAGAATATTCTTTCATTAATTGTACAATCCTGTAGTTGGTAGGTTTTGATTTTCCTTCACTCTATATATACCTTTGTAAGCAATATATTTTAATGAGAAGCCTCAAACCAATTCACTTCTCCAAAACTCTCTACATGGTATCAGACGCCAGTGGCTTATCGCTAAACAAATCCTAACTACATACTACCCGCCGTCGTCGTAGCTCCTCTCATCGGAGCCCGTCGCCGCCGCCGCTGCACTAATCGGCAGCCCTCTCCGGCGTCCCTCTCCGGCATCTTGCCGCCCCTCTCCGGCAAAGAAGATCAGCCGCCAACCTTCACGGTCCTCTCCGGCCTCTTGCTGCGCCGCCGCTGCACTAACCGGCAGCCCTCTCTCTCAGCGCCTTTTCTCCGGCATCTTACCGCGCCACCGCTACACTAACCGGCAGCCCTCTCTCTCGACGTCGATCAGCGTCTCCTCTGCCTCGCGCTCCATGGCCTCTGCCCTAACCGGCAGTCCTCGGCTTCTTTTGTTGATGTCCAAGATTGGCGTGTCCTCCGGCCCTCCATCTTGAGGGGGCGGATTATGAAATATTGTAAATATCTTTTGTGTATCTTTTTATTATTGGTATAATATTCTCTCATTAATTGTACAATCCTATAGTTGGTAGGTTTTGATTTTCCTTCACTGTTGTACAATCCTATAGTTGGTAGATTTTGATTTCCTTATACTCTATATATACCTTTGTAAGCAATATATTTTAATGAGAAGCATCAAACCAATGAACTTCTCCTAAAACTCTTTACACAACTGTGGTAATTTTCTAAAGTTTGTTTCTTTGAAAAATATGTTTCACATAAAAATATTAAAAAGTATTTACGAAATGGGATCAATTGAATCCCTTTACCTACGTGGGTTATTGTTAGAAGAATTAATTTTATAACCATCCACCAACTGTTTAAACTAAAATAATCGGCAGATTCATGTCACGATTTTCTAAGATACCCTTATTATTTATTGCCCCACATTAAACCTGAGCATTTTTTTGCCCATTCAACAAAATTTCACCATTAACCCATCCAAAGTTAAGTTGCAGCGAACAACAACAACAAAAAAACACAGTTGGATAGGAGAAGATTACGTATATGCAGACCTTAAAAGAGGTAGTTTCTGATTCATCTTTTATTTTCAAGATCAATATTGTAACCAAAATGTAAATTATCCATAAATTTCGCCGAAATTTCCTCAATTTCTTCCTCTTCATTTTAATCAAATATTGAAATTTTATTTTCCAGATGTTTATATATGTATATTGGGAAAATTCAAGTTAGTATACTAAATTAATTATGTGATGATATGTCATGATACGGGAGGTCAATAAAAGAATGATAGTTGGCGAGTTTGATTGAAGAGACACGAGCTTTAACAGGCACGGGCAAAGATCCAAGAAAAACAGAAGGAATGGGTGCTCAAATCTCTTGATAATTCGAAGAAGTATCGGAGGTATGAGCCTAGACAGCAAAAAGTATAGATACGTATTATCGGTAGTTAATGGGCATTAATTACGGGAAACGTTATACAAACTGTACTGAACAGTTACGATTGCCAATTATAACATCACAATAAATGTCATTAATTGCCCATAATAACTCCATTTCGGGAGGAAAGAAACATATTATTTAGAAACAGCTACAAAAGGCAAGGAATGAAGATTTGTAAGGGCACGAAATACTATCGGAATACACTGATTTACTTTATTTTTTATCTAGCTACTATTTATATCAATTATTTTTTTTTACTTATTTTTATTTGGTTATCAGTAACCCGAGATCTTCTAATAGCAAGTATTGACCGAAATTCCTATTTTCTGGTTATATAATTTGGTTATGTTACCTGAAATCTAATAATCTATTACTTTCTAAATTAACCTTTTTTGTCGAATCAATCATCTCAAATGTCAATGACAACAATCAAGGAGTTACAGGAGAATCAACAAGGTGATGGAACCCTAGTCCCTTCCCCCAAGAAATTCTCCTTGACATTCTCAAGAAAGAACGCCTGATGGATCTCAATCAAATGCAAATGATCAATTTGAAAATGATGAGGCTATCAACGAAGCTTTGAAAAAGTTAATCACTCAACAGGTCAACCATTCTCTTGAGGCCTTCATTAACCAGTTACCAGTTGTGCCGCCAACATCAACTCTAAACAACAGCACCTTAGAAAATCCTCGTTCAAGACTCGTTCACTCGGGCAGTGGAGAAACTTCTAGCGAATCTCGTGATGGAGGGTCAAGTAAACCAGTTAATTCTGATGTACAAAATTTAGTACTAACTTTGCAGAAATAGCTCAAGGAACAGAGCAACCACATAGAGCAAATACATGGAGTACCGCCCATAATCAAGGAAATAGATATGGACAAATACTCACAACAACCTTGGAAGCTAAGTGTTGCTATTCTACCAATTCTGAAGAAATTTAAGAAGCTCGATATTCTAAAATATGATAGAACAACTAATCAGAGGATCACGTAGCTGCATTCACAATCGTTGTAAAAGGAAACAACTTGACCAAGAAAGAAATTGAATCGGTATTGGTAAAAAAACTCGGAGAAACACTCAATAAGGGAGCATTAACATGGTATTCTCATTTACCCAAAAATTCAATAGATTCTTTTGTTGAGCTTCCAGATTCATTCATCAAAGCACACTCGGGAGCTCAAAAAGTTGAGAAATAATGGAGGATATTTTTATAATAAAGCAAGGAGATACAGAGCTGCTTAGGCAATTCGTAGACATGTTCCAGCATGAAAGGATGTTGTTGCCACGTGTACTAGATAACTGGGCAACTGTGGCATTTGCCAGCAATATAAATAAAAAATTTCATAAGCCAAGAGGAGACTCAAGGAAAGTCTACAAGAATTTTCAGCTACAACTTGGGATGATATTTATAACAGATACAACACGAAGCTGCGGATAGAATATGATACTATCATTCAATCTCGAAGGGATGAAAAGGTAAGTTCAAGGCGAGTTGAAACTTAAAAAGGTTCGGTAAAAGTAGGTACAAGCCTTACATGGGATAGCAAGAAGAGACTCATGTTTAAAGCAGGAAAACCCAAGCTGCGATTATAGATCACGAGATAGGGAGTCAGGCTCATCATCAAGGTTCGGGAAAGAACGGAACACACAAGAGACACATGGTGATGACATAAGCTCTAAGGCGAAGTTCGGTGTTACAGTTTTAATATAAGCACACCTGAATTGGTGACCGTTTTAAAGAGCATAGTAGACAAGGTACACTGACCAAAAGAAATGGGATCAAACCCGAACAAGCAAAACCCTGATTTTTGGTGTGAGTTTCACCATAATCATGGTCACAAAATGGTAGATTGTGGATTACTGCAAGATGAGGTAGAACATTTATTAAAACAAGGGTATTTAACTGAATTATTTAGTAAAAACGGAAAGCAGGAATATATAAAAAATAGACAGGATCCTCCAAAATCCCCTTCATAAAAAAAGGACGGTTAATGTCATAAGTGGAGGAGAAGGAATCAATGGCGTAACATCAGAGGAAAGGAGTCAAAATAACAGTTATACACAGGAAGCGGGTTCGACAAATTTTGGATGAAGATATTGTTACATTTGATGATGTAGACGCAGATGGTTTGCTAACCCCACATAATGATGCACGGGTAATATCCTTACTTGCACATGACACTAATGTGAAACGAATTTTTTGATTGATCCAGGTAGTTCTGTGAATATCATTCTATTAAGCGTGGTAAATGAGATGCAAGCTGATGATAAGTTGATACCCAAGGCTCAAACATTTTCCAGTTTTGACAACTCGAGCATCGTAATGAAAAGCAAGATAACACACACCACATTCGCATAATGAGTAGTCAAAGACACTAAATTTCAAGTTGTAGAAAAGGATATGGCTTATAATGTGATTTTTAGTAGACCATGGATTCATGAGATAGAAACTGTTCTATTGACTTTACATCAAGTTAGTAAATTTCCTTCACGATGGGGAGTACAACAAATCCATGGTGATCATCAAGTGTCTAGGAGCATTAGTTCTGTGGCGGATTCAAGAGCAAAAAGCGAAGAAAAATAGCAATCACAAAATTCGGTTGAGGATCCTGCAACATAAGCCTCAACTAAGCACGGGCAAACAGGTGTAGACTGAAGGCTTGATACCATCCAAGAACTAGAGGAAAATGAAATCAAAACAACAACTGAGGAATTGGAAGATGTAGTACTATTTTCATCTTGGCCTGAGAGGAAAGTCTACATCAGGACCAACTTAAGTCAAGAAATGAAAGGTAAGTTGATTGAAATTTTAAAAACTAACATAGATTGTTTTGCCTGGTCCCATTCTCATATGATAGATTTAACTCCGAACTTGATGACCCACAAATTAAATGAAGATCCATCATACCCGTTTGTCAAACAAAAGAAAAAAAAAAAGCAAGGATCTTTCAAATTCCAGGTGATTCAATATGAGGTGCAAAAACTTTTAAAGTCCATCTGTGAGGTAAAATATCCAAATTGATTTCCTAATACTGTAGTAGTACCAAAAAAGAACGGTAAGTGGCGAGTTTGTGTGGATTAAACTAACTTAAATAAAGCTTATCCTATAGATTCTTTTCCATTACCGCACATAGATCAACTAATTGATGCTACTGCAGGGCATGAATTGTTAAGTGTTTTAGATGCATATTCAGGGTATAATCATAAAAATGGATCCTATAGATGAGGAAAAACTTCATTTATAACAGATATGGGGACTTACTATTATAAACTAATGCCATTTGGTCTTAAGAATGCTGGAGCCATATATCAAAGACTAGTGACAAAAATATTTCAAGAATATCTAGGGAAAATCATGGAATTCTATATAGATGGTATGCTGGTCAAGTCATAACAAATATGGGATCATATTAGATTCTTCGTAAATTTAACATAAAATTAAATCCCGAGAAATATGCATTTGGAGTTTCGTCAGGTAAGTTCTTGGGATTTCTTGTTTCTAACCATGGCGTTGAAATAAATCCGGCATAGATAAAAGCTATTGAGGAAATTCTAGATACACTGATGAGTAAAAAAGAAGTACAGAGATTGACAGGAAGAACAACTGCTTTGGGAAGGTTTATTTCCAAATCAAAGGAAAAATGCTTCGGGTTCTTTTCAGCCGTAAAAAAGCAAGATCAATTTAAATGGACTAAAGAATGTCAACATGCGCTTAAAAATTTGAAAGTATATTTGTCAAATCCACCATTTCATAAAACCAAATGATGGGAAAAAATTACTCATCTACCTTGTTGTTTCAGAAGTAGTGGTAAGTGCAGTGTTAGTTCGAGAAGACCAAGGTAAACAATCTCCAATTTATTATGCTAGCAAGTCATTATTAGATGCTGAGACTCGGTATCCTCATCTAGAAAAACTTGCACTTACATTAATTATGGCATCTAGGAAGTTAAGACCTTATTTGCAATGTCATCCTATCTTTGTAATAACCGCCTACCCTTTATGTAATATATTACATAAACAAGAGTTATCAGGTAGATTAGCCAAGTGGGATATAGAACTGAATGAATATGGTAATGCATATCAACCTAGAACTGTAATAAAGTCATAAGTTTTAGTAGATTTTGTGGCATATTTTAGTCAAGGAATACAACTAGAAACAGAAAAAGAATGTATGATGTTTACACGCAAGAAATACCATCCTTGAGGTTGATATTTTTAACGTATGAGGCATTGATTTTATGGGCCCATTTGTTAACTCTTGTGGGAATACGTACATTTTTGTGGCGGTGGATTATGTTTTAAAGTGGGTTGAAGTTGTGGCTTTACCCAACAATGAAGCTCGGAGTGTTGTGTCATTTCTCAAGAAAAGCATTTTTACAATGTTTGGTACTATGAGAGCAATCATAAGTGACGAGGGGGCATTTTTTCAATAGGTCTTTTGACACTTTACTTTCAAAGTATTGTGTCAATCACAAAGTTTCTATCCCCTATCATCCTCAAGAAAGTGGACAAGTTGAAGTCTCCAACAGGGAAATCAAAAGCATATTGTCAAAGACGGTCAATGCAAATAGGAACGATTGGTCAAAGAAGTTGGATGACGCTCTATGCGCTTATAGGACTGCTTACAAGACTCTGATTGGTATGTCTCCATATTGGTTGGTGTTGGGGAAAGCTTTCCACCTACCGGTTGAGTATGAGAACAAGGCCATGTGGGCCTTGAGGAAGTTGAACCTTGAGTGGGATGTAGCCGTTAAACTTCGGCTGGAGAAACTCAATGAGCTCGACAAATTTAGATTCTATGCCTACTCTAAGTCGTCCCTGTATATGGATAAAATGAAATACCTTCACGACAAGCATACTCATGGCAAAGAGTTCAAGGTAGGAGATTTAGTGCTCTTATTCAACTCTCGGCTAAGGTTATTCCCGGGTAAGCTCAAGTCAAAACAGAGCGGGCTATTTGAAGTAGTGTGTGTGTCCCCATTTGGTGCTATTGATTTAAAGAACAAAAATGGTGAAGTTTTTAGAGTGAATGGGAACCAGGTCAAGTATTATATTCAAAAGATTGATGACAACCATGTAGTGGCTCTTGTGTATTTCAAATGATTCAATGGTAACATGCATCGTGCCACGACATTAAATCAGGCGCTTCTTGGGAGGCAACCCATGTGTTTTCATTTTTGTTCTTCTTTGATTTTTCTTTGTAGTGTAGGATTGGTTTTTGGGCTAACTGGTTGTGAGATGTTACATGATTGAGTTGATGCAATGCAGGACATAATAGTGAAAAATGCAGGTCTCTAAAGTTTCTAGTGCGGCAGCATTACCATTTTGTGTGGACCACACTAGTATTGGCTAAATGTAGCCTCTATGAAGTTTTCCAGTGTGCCCGCACTAAATTTTGTACGGTCCACACTGGACCTCTGCGGCTACAGTCCATTTTGTGCGGACCATAGAGGTTTGCCTTCTCAAGGTTGAACAAAATAGCCTAGTGCGGACCGGGGTTGATTTTATGTGGTCCGCACGTGAGAATGGGCCCCAGAGCTTTTCTATAAATAGACCCTGAGGGCCTCCTTTTACTCTTTTTGCAAATTTGAATCTCAAAGAGTATAATTACTGTTCACTCCCCTTACTTTCTCCTAATTACTGGTTGGAACTTGTTTGCTTCAATTCATCTCATAATCTGGTACCATAATCTTCCTTTTACTTGTTAAATTTTGTAATTTCGTTTAATTTTTGTTTTTCTTAGATTCTGTTCTTCTTCCTCCCGTATTTATTTCAATTACCTAGGCTAGAGTAGTTAAAGTTTGAATTCATGAGGATTTTGTTAGTCGAATGGACTGGGAAAATGATATAGGGGAACTTATTAGGTGAAAACTTAGACTTAAAATAAAAATTTCATGAACCCTAAGAGAATGCCACTTGGGCACTATGTGTGGACCACGCTCGCTTTTTTGCGGTCCGCGGTGCTCCAGTGCGGTCCGCAGTACCATTCTGTGCGGACCGCACTAAAGAATCTCTGGGAAGCTAAATATTTGGCAGTACGACCGCACTACATTTTGTGCGAATCGCATTGGCCCCTGTGCGGCCGCACTACTATTTTTTGTTGTCCATATTGGCAAGATACAGAGGATGGGTATTATGGTACCCACCCTCGTGCGGCCCGCATGGCCATTTTTTGTGGTCTGCACTGGCCCATATGCGGCCGCACTGAGTGTTTTGTTGCAACCGTTTGCAACTTTTCTTCTTTAATTCTGCAGCACTACTTTTAGCTGCTTCTTTTTTGTTGCACCTAATACTAATAATGTCACTTCAATTGTGTTGCAAACAATAGTTAAACAACGCGGTAAAGGATCTAAACAACCCAGCAGAGGTGAATCTTCCGGGGGAGGGAATCAAAAGATGACTAAACTCACTCCCCAAGTTCGGGAAAACATAAAAAAGAACAAGAAAGTTAATAAAGGTAGCCGACAGAGCTTGTGATCAATCGGGGAGTGAGTACGAGCCTTCTTAGGCGGTTTTTCAGATTCCATACCTACTCATGTCCTTGACTGGCTGGGAAGATTTATAGTGATAAACACCACTCTTCTACTATCACCCACTGCCCAAGCTCCAACAAATGTAGATTTTTAGTCATCTGATGGCTCAACAGCCGGTAATGGGGAATACTCTACCTCCCCCACAACTTCATTATCTGGGAAGGGTGTAGAAGGAGGTAGGGAGAAAGTAGAAAAGGATAAGGAGGTAGCTGAGGGAGGAGAACCAATAGTTAGGGGTGTGGATAGAAGTAGGAAACCTGAAGCTTGGGAGGATAGATTTGTCAGTAAGGTCGCATACAATAAGTTTCGGGAGTGGTGTCTGGTAAAAAAATTGATCCATGAAAGGAGCTTCATAGATAGAGACCTACTACCCCACAACCCCGACGTTCAAAGACAATTTAGGACTAGAGCGGGCTGGGAGCATTTCATGGATGAATGTGTAGATTACAATGAACACTTTGTCAAGGAGTTTTATTGCAACGTAGCCCACATAAAAAAGGCTCCAAAGTGGTGAAGGTTGGCAATTTAAAAGTGTTTTTTGATACGAAGTCGATAAATGAGTATCTGGGCTTCAATGAGGAAGATGAGACATTGTATATGGCGAAGTTGGAAATGGGAGAGGAGGTCCGTACATGGCTAGTACAGTACCTGGCGATCCTAGGTACCATCCCCGACTGGTTGACTGCTGGAGTCTGTATTCTGAGACGGAGTCTGAATTTTGAGGCACGGGGGTGGGAGACCTTTATTTGAAATCGGTTGGACCCGACCACTCATGAAAACTCCTTACCTCTCCCCGACTGTGTTGATTGCTTCTATTATGGTGGGCTACCCCGTAAATATGGGGAATGCGATGTCCCGGATTATCACTACGTGGGTGCAGAGCATGAATGAAACTACCCTTTTTCCAGCACCCTCACTATGTACTTTTGGGACCTTCAAGTAGACAAGAGGACCTATGACATCAAGGTCAAGGAGAATGCCCCATTTTCTTGGTACAACATGTAAGGGGATGACAACCCCAAGAGCAAGAACTTCAAGGGTTAAGCTACGACTATAGTGGGCCAGTCTGAAGAGCCAGTTGTAGCAGTGGCTCCTACTGAGCCTATCTCCACTTCCACAGATGTCCCTCCATGTCCTTCCATTTCTACTGCCACTCCTGCAGGTCCATCCACATCAGCAAGCCCGAAGATCCCATCTTCACGGGCCTATAATATCACTTCCCACCGACTGAGCGAGTCACTTCTTAGCATCGACAATTGGATGCAGAATGCCTCATCCAAGTTGTCCATGTTGATTACTACTATAGAGGCTCAGTCGGCAACTTCAGCACCACATGTTCCCCAGTCGATCGAGGATGCTCGTAGAGAGATATTAGACAACTAGAAGAAAACCCTCAACACTCAGGAGGTACTGACTAAGGTAGTTTTTTCACACAGCAAAGCTCTCACGTAGCTTGATAAGGAGCATAAAGCGCTGAGGAAGACACGGGCCTCCAAGGCGTCCATGAAGGAGTTGCATGCAGATATTGATAGACTAAAGACAGATCACCTGCCTTTAGATTTATTGCTCGAGAACTTAGTTCCAGCAGCTCATCCATAGCCGAAGTAGTCACATAGGCCTCCGAAGAGAAGGATGATGATTCCTAGAGCCGATGATGCTATTATCTAGTTAGGGGACCCATATGATACCTTTTCTAGTCAGCCACAGGATGTACCAGCTCCAGAGCCTGTCCAGGTCTAGACCAGGTCCCAGTAGCAGAGCAGCAGACCACCGGGAACTAGTCTGAGGTTCCCGAGCACACAGAGGACCCAGAGAGCACACATGAGCCTATGCAGACAGACAGGTCTTAGGGAGTCTTCTATATCATTTCCATCTTATTTTTGATGCTTTATTTAGATTAGTTGGCATTGGGGGCAATGCCAGCTTTCATTTGAGGGGGTAGGCCCTAATATTCATTTTGGATGATTGTATATATATTTGATACATTTTTATGCTTTCTTTATCTTGTTATCTTTAGTCTATATATAATTCTGATATTTCGTTACATTTATCGCATTTTTATTTCACTTTGGGTCTGTATATAAAGTTTTATCACATTGTATATATTCATCCCATCCATTGTATATTCAATTTCCCTCATGTATATATTCATTCTATTTTCTGCAAAAAATTTCATATTTAGCTTTTTATTTGTGATTCGTAGCTTTTTGTTTTTAAAGTTTGCAATAAACCTTTAGTTTTCTTAATGCCACAGTTCTTTCCAAAGGTGGAGTATTGTGTGAATCGGGTGGCTCTTCCCAATGATGGATGGTGTGACAACCTTCGTAAGTGTTTGAGTTCGTTTTTCTTTTTGTTTTGAATAGTAGTAGTTAAGGGTGCCTCAAGCAAAGCTTCACTTGGGCCTAGCACATTTGTCTTTAATCTCATGGTAAAAAAAAATTGTTATGTTTAGGATGGTAAAAGTCATGAACCTGAGACTTGTGTGTTGGCCGATAATCATCAAGTGGTTTTTTCGGGACCATTGTGTGCTTAAATTGTATCTAAGGTGATTGTAGGCCCCCTACTCTATGTCTTCAGCGATCCCTTACCTTGTGTGGTGAGTAATTGAATTGCAAGTCCAGCTCCCGAGCCATTGGTCTAGAACTTGCCTTGAATATTTATTGAGGCAAAATCCTGAGTTAATTTTGACTTAAGACATAACTATAGGCTCTCCTTAAACAAAATGATAGCTTGAACAATTCCATAGCCTACCAATGATAAGATCCCTAGTCAACCCTTTTGAGCCTTAGACCTTTTTCTTTCAAGAACCATGATACAAACCTATACCCATTCTAAAAGATACCCTCTCTTGGCACCAATATTACCTTTAGCACATGAAAAAAGAATAAGTTTGGGGGGGGGGAAGCCGAGGATTGCAACAAAGTGGTAAAAAAGGCAAAAAAATGAAGAAAAAGAAAGACAATGAAAAAAGAAAAAAATAAAACAAAAAAGACAAAATGAATGTCAATGTGAAAAAGAATAAAAAGAGATTCAAGAAAAGAAAATAATGAAAGGCGTGGAAAGTTAAAAAAAGGAAGAAAAGGTTTGCAAAGCATAAGAAAGAGAGACATTGTGTCTCTCTAGCCCATTAGAAAGAAGTGAAAATGACTGAAAGAATCAAGTGAATGGATGCTAAATGAATCAAAAGAAGTTCTTAAGGAAAGATGGAACTCACTTAGACCAAAACATTTCCCACCCTAAACTAAAAGACTTCACAATATCTCCACAAAACCCCTATATGATCTTGAGTTGAATGAAGCTTACATTAGTGGATTCTCACATAAGGGGCAAGCATATGGTACCTAGAGCTTGACTTGTGATTTTTTCTTAAGAGAGATGATTGAATTCCTATTAACCTCATTTTATGTGCCACTATTCGAAAAGTGAGATTTGCTTAGGGAGAGTTGAGGATGTGTGAGTTTGGGTTCCACAATGACCAAATTAATTGAAAGAGTTCTTTGATGTGTTGAGTCAACTCTCGATGCTTTTATGTCGCACTTGATCCATGGTTTTTCAAAGAGTAAATGTTGTTAATGATTTATTTTTATTGAGGGCAATTGTTAGTCACAATTGATGCGAGTTGAGGTTACTTTAGGGCAGCTAAAAATTTCTTAGATTTCCTTTAAGGGGTGGGTCTTATTTTGTTTGCTTGAGTACAAGCAAAAACTTAAGTTTGGGAGAGTTGATAACTAGGGATTTTGACGCATTTTATACTCCTTATTGCTTATGCTTTGATTATAAATTCATGAAAAATAGTCCAAATGGCTCATAAGTTGTGCTTGATTGAAGGTTTTATCAACAAAGTGACAAGATGTCAAAGATTAGCTCAAAATGAGTGAAACTTGCACAAATACCAAAAGAGAAGAAAAACATAGGAAAAACAAGCTTGGTGCGGCCGCACTACACTTTGTGTGGTCAACACTAGGGGGATTGAGAGATCTGTAATTTCAAGCATCAAAGCAATACAACCACAAAAGGTTTTGTGCAGTACACACTGATGGCAATGCGGTCGCACTAGCATTCTGTGCGGTCCGTTGAGCCAAGATTCAGAGAGCTTGAAGTTGGAGCTTTTAAGATATGTGGTCAGCGGCCAAGTCTGTGCGGACCACAACTAGAAGTCTCCCCGACTGAAGTCCATTCTGTGCTATCCGTGAAGCGTGGGTTCAGAGAGTTAAGTTTTTAAGTTCAAGAGCCTAGTGCGCCGCACAACATTTTGTGCGGTCCGCGCTGACCCCGCAGGGGAATTTTTGTCCAGATTTTCTAGCTTAGTATAAATAGATTCTTTTTCTATTTTTTAGGGTATCAGATATTGTAGTATGTAAGCTGCGCTCTTGGGTCGACTTTTCTTAGCCATTTTGGGCATTTTTACTTACTTTTTATTATTGAATCTTTGTATTTAGTTTAGCAATTAATTAATATGTGTTCATCTTCATCTATTTCTTATTTTTCTTCTTTGAATATGAGTAGTTAGACCCCAAAGCTAGGGTTGTGGCTCACCCTAGTGTGGGTAATCGATGGGTCTTGTATTTTAAGGTTAAATTGACTATGGGTGTTTGGTATTTAGATCAAAATCTTGGTTTATTTCTGAATTAGTGGATGCAAACAATAGTTTGTGCTTAGTTGACTTGGGTTCTTCTTGAGAAAGAGAGCCTAAGTCTCCGAAATTGATCCAACAACGAGTTGGGATGTACTCAAGAGATTGATATTCCAAATTAAAGGGTTAAACCTCGAGAAAGTAATACTCGACTTGAACGCTAGTTGCTTGTGCAAATTTGCATACCCAATTGGTCTTGAGAAAGTCAATTGGGCAAAATCACGTGAGCCCCCGAGAGGTGTAGAGTGGGTAAATTAGTGCAACGGTTATACCATATTCCCCAAGTATGTCAATTATGCCTTATTTTCAAGTACCCGTCAATTGCCCACCTAGGCAGATGTCACTACCCTAATGCCTTTTAAATCATTGGATACAACTTGCAATATTCACTCTTAGCTTAACCTAGTTGCATTTACTATTAGTAGTTTGATACAAGTAGAATTATAAAGAAAACCCTAAAAATGATTAGAAGTGTAATTACGAGCATACACACAATCTTAAAGTAGATAAATACTCAACTCCAATCCTAGCTCTCTTTGGATTCGATCTCGATCCCAAATCGGGTAAAAGCTATTGCGACCCTCTCCTGCTACTCAATAGTGGTTTGGAGTTGGCAGCGATCAGTAACATCTATGCGAGGTAGTTACTGGCATTTGTACCTAGCAAGTTTTTGAAAAAGTTTATGAACTCTTGCTCTACCAAAGAAAGGTCAATCAATCTTTGTCCATGTTCATTACTTATGGTAGACGCTCTATTTCTAGCATGTCTTGCTTTCAGTTGTGCATAAATTGTTTTTGTCTTGGAATCTGTTACTGATATCTAGATTGTACTTGGTTTCTGTCTATACATGTTTTCTTGGATGCCTTCCCATTTCTCTATTTACATTAGTATCTCATTCTCCTCTAAGATCAACTAAGTGTTGAAAAGGTCATAACCAATCTCATTTTATATTCTTCGGAGCTTCCCTTTAAGGATGTCTACCCTTTTATCCACAAGATTTTGAAGGTTCTATTGAGGCTTTTTGCTCTACCACCTAGATTCTGCAGTTTCTTCCAAATTGAATACATAAAATATCCAGGAATAGGTTAAATCCAACCTCTTGGACCATGTGATTAAATTTTTCATCATGTAGAAGTACATTCAGTAGCCTAAAAGGTTTGAGAAAGAAATTCCTAATAACCTTAGTACACAGTATTATAGGAGAATGATCAGATACCTCATAGCTTTCATACACTGCCTCAATCCTACTATATTTCATAAACCAATGACAATTTCCAAAGGCCCAATCTATGTTGTTGTAAATTATATCTACAGCATCCTTCTTGTTGCACCATGACCATTGGCAGCCTTATCTATTCAACTGGCCCAATCTAGTGTCAGCAATACATTGTTGAGAATCTTCCACGTCCTCAGGCTGACTAGCAAGATTACCATTAATTCTAACAGTAGCAGAGACCATGGTGTTAAAGTCTCCTAAGACAAGCCAGGCCTGCAGCATGGTACATTGAATTTGCCTTAGCTGTGCCCATATTTCAGTCCGACCCACTACAGTGTTGTAGCAATATACAAAGGTCACGCAACAGTCACTACAAAATAAACTAGAATTAGCTACGAATGTCGTTGCTAATATGTTGCTAAAATGCTCTTAGCTAACAGAATTTTTTGATAATCTGTTACTAATACATCGGTAAATGAGATTAGCGATGAATTTTTCTGTTTAGCTATAGAATTTGTCCGTAGCTAAAACCTGATATTTTATTTGTAAGTTAAATTTTGAACCTTATCACTGACTTCACAATGCACTAACTGGGTCCTTGAAAGTAGTATTTTGATATCCATTTACTAGTTTTTCCACAATATCCAATGTCACGACTCAAAATCTAACTAGCAGTGATGACACCTAATCCAACCCGCTAGATAAGCCAATTAACAACTAACCAATTCCAATAAAATTTAATAAGACAAATAAGTAAAAGAAAATATTTGGATATTATACATTCCCCAAGGTATAGTAGTACAAATCATGAGCATCTAAGATTTTAGAATTTACAAAAGATGATATGAAATAATGTGCATCATCTGTTTGAATTATAGATGAACAGATCTTTCATAAGTCTAGAGCTGTCATGAACAAGAGGCGGCGATAACCAGAACATAGGTACATCTTCAATCCATTTCTAGTCGAACAAAACAACAACTATATCCAACATCTGCATGCAAGATGAAAAAATGTAGTATGAGTATAACTAACCCTATATACTCAATAAGTAACAAACCTAACCTTAGATTGAAAGTAGTGACGAGCTCGAACAAATTCCGAGTCTAACGGTCTCACATTTTCTCTCACCATGCTCAATACTCAGGACACTCAATCACTCAGCACTATAAAATACCCGCTACGGGTGTGTGCGTACTCCGGAGGGGATCCTTTAGCCCAAGTGCTATAATCCGCACGGACAACTCACGTGCTACATAGACAACTCATGTGTTGCATGACAACTTGCATGCTATAGTATGAGTATCAAGATCCGCACGGATAAATCACATGTTATACGTATAACTCACATGCTATAATATCAATATCGTCACAATCAGGACCTCAGCTTCACTCTGTCATCAATCTCTCTAGTCTTTCGGGCTCACAATTCCATTGAACTATTCCAAAATGATGATATGATGTAACAGTAAATAGCAACAACGATCGAGATATGATACGGAATGAATGAACATGACTAAGTATGAAATTGCAATTTAAACATATAATTCAACAATAAAAATAACCTCATTGGGTCCCAACAAAATAAAAATGAAGCCTAGACATGGTCTCTAACATGGATCACAACTCAATAGCTCCAGTACGTAGAGGTTGTATGGTTACAGATAAGATCGGGTAACTATACAGTACCGCAAGAATAATAGAGTCACTATCACATGGTGCACGCCCATATACCTATTACCTATTATGTGCGTCACCTCAACACCGAACATATAACAAATAATTCGGGATTTCACACTCTCAACATCAAGTTTAGAAGTATTACTTACCTCGAACAAGTCGAATCCAATACCGTACAAGCCAAAGATGGTCCAAACATGCCATCTCGCGCGTACTGACCTTCTAACGACTCAAAACTAGCCAAAAGCAACTCAAGTACATCAAATAATGTCAAAGGAAATAAATGTATCAATAAATGTTGAATCTTTAATCAAATCCCAAAATATCCAAAAAGTCCAATCTGGGCCCGCACCTCAACCTAACAAAACTCATAAAATTCGACAGCCAATTCAATTTCGAGTTTAACCATACTAGTTTCACTTAAATCCGACTCCGAAATGATGTTTAAAACTCAAAAATTCATATTATGAAACTTTAGGCTAAACCCCTAATTTCTCTTTAAAATGAATCAATTTCCAAAAGTGAAGATAAATTCATGAAATAAAATCAAAACCAAGGGTAGAACATTTACCCCCAGCCTTGTGATAAAAATTGCTCCAAAGCTGCCTCAATCCGAGTCCCACATTTCAAAATACGATAAGAGAACAAAAACTTCAAATTTATAGCTTCTGCCCAGCAGATTCCGCATTTGCGGACAAGAAGTCGCATATGCGACTTTCGCTTTTGTGGGAAAAGACTCGCATTTGCGAGAAAGACCGCTTCTACGATGACTATGGCCGGAATTGCGATCGCGCTTCTGCGCCTGAAGAACCGCTTCTACGAAGCCTCCCTAGCCAACTCTCACCTCTCTTCTGCGACCATCGTACCTGCGCAAAACCAGCCGCATGTGCGATCACACCAGAACCAGTAGCTACTCAGCAATTCAACAAGGAATGAAAATGATCTGAACCTTGTCTGAAACTCACCCTGGCCCCTCGGAACCCTGTCCAAATATACTAACAAGTCCAATAACATAACACAGACCTACTTGAGGCTTCAAATCATACATAACAACATCGAAACGACGAGTCACACCCAAATCAAACTTAATGAACTTTGAACTTTTCAACATCCATAACTCGTGCCGAAACATAACAAATTAACCCAGAATGAACTCAAATTTTGCACACAAGTCCCAAATAATGAAACTATTTCAATTCCCGAAACTACAATCCGAATCCGATATCCTCAAAGTCAACTTTCGGTCAAACTTATAAACTTTCTAAACCTTCAAATTTTCAATTTTCGTCAATTTGTGCTGAAACCTTCTAGAAGCATTCAAATGCAAATCTGGGCATACGCTCGAGTACAAATCACTATCCTGACCTAACGAAACCATCAAAACTCCAATCCGATGTCAAATACTAAAAAGTCAAACTTGGTCAACTATTTCAACTTAAAGCTCCAACAATGACATTCATTCTTCCAAATGGATTACGAATAACCTAAAAACCAAAATCGACGATTCACACAAGTCATATTACATTATGTAAAGCTATTCATACCCCTAAAATATCAAATATAAATATTCAAAATGACCGGTCGAATCGTTACACCCAAATTCTTCCATTTGGAGCCTGTGAGTAGTTAGCCAACAATTCCCAATCAGTACCGATTACTGTTATATTAAGAACCTTCACGGTTTGTAATTCTTCTTGAATATTTAATTGTATAATCGGTTTGTATGGTTAATCACGCTCCCCTGTTATTGTTAGTAGTAGGGTTTACTACATTAAAAAAAGGTGAAAATTATTTATTACATTCCCAAATTTACTCTAAAAATCAAACTCATTATCTAACTTTAAATAGTTGTCCTTTTTATCTTTTCATCTTATGTTAAATTTATTTACCCTTGACATTTTTAACTCCCCATATATATAATATCTTTTTATATTATCTAGATATTTTTTAATGCAGGCATTTATTCATAATTTAAAAAATAATATTATATGTTATTATATAATTTAATCTAAGTTCACTAACATTATAAATAAAATACTCATCTTATGAATTCATTAGAAAATGTAAAGCTACTTTATTATTATTTGTTATTTTAATATTATGTTTATTAAAATTTTAATATTATGCATATTAACATGCATATAATATATGTCGGTGTGTGAGTGATTTTAAGTTCCAGGATTTTATTATTCTTCATGTGTATATAACTTTTTGAATTTTGATTGTTATTAGTAGATTTTTTTTAGATTATCATTAAAGATCATGTAAAGTGTAAATAGATATTTTTTACAAATTTACAATAAAATCTACTACTATTTTCACACATTTTTTCATTACGTGCATTGTATAATTTATACTAGTTCACTCTCTTTTATTCTTAATTTTGTAAATAGATAGAATTTTGGTTTCGAACAAGTTTAGGTAAGTCGATAACATAAATTAGAATAAAAAAATTGTTATTCAAAAATAAATATAAGAGATAAATATTGAAGAGGGTAAACTAGGTATTTTAAGATTTTGTTTTTGATATGAATGATAATTGTTCAAAATTGAAGGATGAATTTAATTTAAATGGTTTTTACCAAAAAGAAACTCACAATTTGAGGCAGTTGATTTTTCTGGCTTTCCCAGTGCACTAAATTATTTGAGAAAGGGAAAGTTCTCAAAGCAATGTCCAATCGCTTGATAAAAAGATGAATACTGGGGTTAAGTCCATTCGAAAAGTCAGTTCAATAAACGATCATAGACATGTGGGACAGTTATAGGCTTATTAATATAAGTAAATTTTTTGAAGGGCAAAATACCTTGTTATTTTAACAGTTTTCTAGCATTATCAAAGCATAGATTTCACGTTTCTTATGACAAATAAATAGTAGATAGTCTTAAGTTCTACTTAATATTTAATGACAGTTAATATATGTACAACGTAAACAAAGAAAGACTGTGTAGAGTTCTAAAACTGGCCGCCACTGCATCATTACGATTTCTAAAAACTAACAATTTCAAAGTGGTCCAAAACCTAAATTAGCCATAAAATTTTCTATTATTAAATGAATACTATAAACATCAACATTTTATTAAAATTATTTAATTTTCCCATTCAAAACAAACAGAAGGGTGCAAGAACAAGAAAATCAAAAGGAGCAAAGAAAATATGTCAGTTTGTGAGAGATGTAATATAAGGGCTTTGGTTTTTCTTCTTCTTGTTCTTCTACTTACATCAATGGCTTCGAGGGTTGAAAGCATAAGAGATATGCAAGCGATGAATTTGCTTCAAAACCAACTTCCAAGAAGACCTGTGCCACCTTCTGATCCATCTCCATGCCATAACAAGCTTCTTCCTTTCAATCAAAGCGACTTTTCTTTTCATCAAGATTATATCATGTGTCCATAATGTAATCATCCTTTTTTTATTTCCCTCTGGTGTTCGGTACATACCAACTTTGAGGCCCGACCACTAATCTAGATTCGCGATCAGGAAAATCCCACTTTAAGGATAAAGCGCGCTCCACCAAAAGACGAGGGCTGGAACCCTATAACTTTGGTTAAAGATGGATGAACACTTACTTATTGGTTACTCCACCACAACTTTTGGTGGTTAATGTTTGATCATTTAAAATAAGATACATTTAATTATTTGTAACTTCTGATTATAACGGCGATATATATATATATATATATATATATATATATATATATATATATATATATATATATAGCTCTTTCAACTTTTCATTCGTTCTTTACTCTTTCTATATTTTAGAAGTAGCCATTTCTAACTTTACCTGAGCTGCTTTTCATTCATTTTTTACACCAAGTTTGATTAATTATATGCGCCGTATCATCTAATTAAAGTATAACTTATCAGAGATTGAACATTTTTATCTACTATTTATGTCCAAGATCCTCTTTCCCTTGCGTACGAGCCTAATTATTATTCTACAAAATATATACGTGAATCTATTGTGTTGATCGGAAGCAACAATAACTATCCAGTATAGTCCCACAAAGCGGAGTCTGGGGAGGGTAATATGTAGACGGGCCTTACCCTTACCCAAAAGGGCAGAGATATTGTTTCCAATCGATCCTCGGCTCAGTGAAGGAAAGAAAAAACAAAAACAAAAATATTAATATTATTTAATTATTGCATTTAAAAATTCAAGATATTATATAGCAACTACTTTTCATTTATTTATGGTTATATGCAACATCTCTAATTTTGTTCCATTCTGGAAGTTTCATAATGGAACACTCATGACTTTATCATGATACAACAAAATATATGATCTATTATTTCTTACGGAGGAAACAGAAAAGGAGAATAATTCTTGTCATTTATCAAAAATATATTTCCAATACAAATACATGAGACGGAAAAAAATAACAGAAAAAACAAAAAGAAATTAAGACCTAAGCTATTCTTTTATCCATGTTCTGGACAAGTCGACGCATTTGGAGTCTCCAAAACAAGAAATACACTAACCCAAATCCCACCAACACTAACAACCAAATATTATCCTCTTTATTCTCTTCCTCCATTTCCACTATAGTAAACTCTTCTCTATCAGCATTTCCCATTATACCCTCCATAATATGCCCATATAACACATACACCCTATTCCTGTCCCCAATTGTAACAGAAGATGCAAACCCCTCCGCGTCAAGGGCAATTTCGTCAAACACTACTCCCTCAACCCAATTATCCTCGCTCTTCACATAATAAAGCTTGTGCTGACTCACCACTACAACCACGCCGTCACTTCTAACAGCCATTCCATCAGCCGCCGTAAGATCCTTGTCCAAATTAACGGTCTTCGCCGTTCCATCATTAACGTTGACTTTGTACATTTTGCCTGTATTTGATTGGACCACAAGTAAATACCCTTTAGACGTAAAAGTGATGCCGTTTAGTCCGCATTTGTGATACTCTGCGGTCATGTCCACGGGATGAGATTTGAAGACCTCCGATCTCGACAAAATCGAAGCTTCGCCGGCGAAATTCACTTTCCAGATGAAATTCCGATCGGAGTTGGTCACGTAAGCGTTTCCGGAGAAATCAACGGTGACGTCATTCGCGGCGGCGGGGTGGATCGTCTCCGTTACTGTGGCGATCGGATTTTGATCGTCGTTGTCTAGGAGCGGAGTGAGGAAAATGCGGCGGCGGGATTTGAGGTCATAGGCGGCGAGTGCGTTGAACGGGGAAGGTGAATTGGGGGTAGAGATACGGTGAATGCAAGCAAGGAGGCGGTTGTTACGGCGGTCGACGGTAAGGCCGAGGAACGAGGAATTTCCCGGTAAATCGGTGTCGGAGAGTAGGGTTTCGGTTACGCCAGCGTCGGAAATGGAAAGGAGTTTCTGATGACGCATACCGCCGACGATGAAGTTGTGTGATTTGGGATCCCAAGTGAATGACTCTGGAAAAAGGTTTGGTGATCGGAAATTGATGACGTGGCGGTGTTTAGCGGCGGAGGGAATGATTAAACCGATGGATATGAAAAGGGCGTTGAAAAGAGTAAGGGCGAAACTAGGTTTCATTGTACTAAGCTTTGGTGTTTTCGTTAGTTTTTCGACGGAATATAACTTGAAAATCTTAAATTAAAATATATTTTTCTTTTTCCCATTCAAAGCCGACGAATCTGAGGCACGGTTAAAAGCTTTGATTTGAAGGGGTGTGATTTTAATTGACAACATTATATGAGAAGTCAAAATATTCGAAGTTTTGTTTTTGTTATACATCATAATTGTTGATTTCTTTTTAAATAAATTATATATATATATAAATATATATTACTGTTTAGTAATATGTAATAGTGGATAGCAGATTTAATTAATAAGTTGTTCGTCCAATTGCAAAGTCTAGAAGTGCTGGCTTATTTTATAAATAAATAGTTATGTGTTTAAATAAAAATATTAAAATTAATAAAAGAGTTGATAATTTGATAAAGACGTATTAGTAAATATTTTTTTTGTTAAAATGACAATTATTTATAAAGTTGTTAATATTATAAATAAAATGATTACTATAATATTATATTTTTCGTTCATATCTTCTAATTCATGAGTCCCTTTGTTAAGTTAAAAAATGAAAACCTCAAAAAAAGATAAAAGAAAAAGTTGGCAAGAATGGAGAAGAAGGCTGAAAAATTGAATGAAATGAAAGGAACAGAAAAAGTGGGCAAAGAGGTGGAAGAAGAAAGCAGAGTACGTTGGAGAAAATAATGGAGGAGAAGGCTGCTATAACAAGAATGGAGTAAAGAAAAAAAAAGTATGTTATAGGGTTTTCTACTAATGGATGATTTTGTGATTAAAAAAAATTATAAGGAACAAAAATATAGAATTTTCGTCAATCTTCTAGTTTTCGATACCATTTTATTGAGATAATAAAGCCAAAGACGAATTTAAACCCATCTTTTTTTCTCAAAACTATTTTCTAAAACTTTTTCAAACCTTCTATTTCCAAAAAAGTAATTTTTTACCTTTGAGAGTTATAATGGCGCATAATAATAAAGACTAGGCAAGCTAAGTATTTTACCCTTTTTATTTTTAATCCATTAATAATTATAAATTAATATCATAAATAACGAAAATAAAAAAGCGGAAGAGTGGAATATTAAAAATTTTGCTAATACCAATATGAATCCATACCATAAACTACCAAAACTGGTCTCACAATCTCAAGGACTATCTAGGAAAACTACAAATAAAATCTGAACAACAAAGTATATTTTGTCTCTGAAGTAGTAAAGAACAGATGAAAACTAGATAGAGAGGGGACGTCAAGGCATGCGAATGCCTGCAGGACTACCTCAAGACTCCTGATGGACTGAAGGGAGCAACCCCAAGCTAAGGTCTGTATCCAGGAGCTGCACAAAAGAGTGCATAGTATAGTATCAGCACAACCAACACCATATGCTGGTAACTATCGAGCCTAACCTCCGCGAAGTAGTGACGAGACAAGGACACAACAACCAATAACCTGCAGCTAAACAGTATCTAACAGAATAACACTAATAAAAATAATTCAAAAGTAACGGAGAAAAGGTAACATGCTATAGGGAAAAATACCAACACAATAAATTACAGTAGTAGTGGAATAAGACAATTAAGGTACTTGAATCAAAACAGCAAGAAACCAAATAAACAGGCAATAAGTGCACAACATCACCATTCGTGCTTTTACTCGCAATCCTCACCAATGCAATCAAGTAATGAAAATGTACACGGCACCACCCTTCGTGTTTATCTCTCTTCCCTACTATATAAATATTATAAATGTGCATGGCATCACCCTTCTTGCTTTATCTCTCTTCCTCACCATATGCTTCAATATCAATAAAATGTACACGACATCTTCCTTCGTGCTTTATCACTCTTTCCTCAAAAAATGCATAAATATAAATATGCACGACATCACCTTTCATGCTTTATCACTCATTCCTCACCCAAATAATAGCAACAACAATATCCCGGCAAGAAAATCAACAATAAGCATAAATATATCCCTGCAACGGAATCAACAGTAAAAATTAAATACGTGCCAACAAGGGAATCAACTATAACCTAACTTGTAACAATAATCAACTTCAAAATTGGACCTCAACTAGAGTCAATGCTCAAAAATAACCAAATACTAAGAAAATAATTATAGATCTTGCTCAACATGGATGATCAATAATTTAGGCATTTGTATTACTCGTTAAGAATCACAACGACTACAATTTAAGACTCACAGGCATGTTTGACACCAACATATAGGAACTCGTCACCATACTTATACGTGGTAAACTACAATAACACATAGAAAATAAAGCACAATACTTATTCCCTCATGTTAAAGTTAGACCAAACACTTATCTCGAACTTCTACAATCAATTCAAGCCTCAAACACTTCTTTTTCTTTAGAATTTACCTCCAATTCAGTTGTATCTACCCCAAATTAATTTAAGAACATCAATAAATGCTAAATAATTCATACCCAATGGTTAATTATAGGTTTCTATCATATTCTTCAAAAAGTTAAAAATCGATCCCAGATCCGCTTGGTCAAAACTTGAGGTTCGGACAAAAACTTGTTCACCCATTCACCCACGAGCCCAAATATGTAATTAGTTTCGAAATCCGGCCCCAAAACGTGGTCTAAATTCTAATTATTCCAATAGCTCTAACTCTACCCAAATTCTCAATTTTTTCCATAAAAGCCCTTGATTATTGGATGAATATTGATGAAATGTAATGGGGAATCGATAGAAAAGGCTTAGAATCATATACCAATGCTTTGGGGAAGATCTTGTTCCTTGAAAATCGCCTCTATGCTCTCTAGTTTTGAAAATATGACTAAGATCCCGACTTGGCTACTATTTTAAGTGTTGGGTGACAACGTTCAT
The DNA here is from genome assembly GCA_034376525.1 of Nicotiana benthamiana. Taxonomy (NCBI): domain Eukaryota; kingdom Viridiplantae; phylum Streptophyta; class Magnoliopsida; order Solanales; family Solanaceae; genus Nicotiana; species Nicotiana benthamiana. The sequence goes on from CM067326.1 coordinate 118,416,869, forward strand.
CGCATTCACGAGTACACTATTGTGAACGCGAAGAGTTGCCAGAAGTGGACTTACGCGATCGTGAGTTCTCCTACCCATTCGCGAAGGGTTTTCTCCCCTGACCTTCGCCTTCGCGGGCTTGTGTACGTGTTCGCATAGAAGAATGACAATATCCCAGCCCCAACTCCAATTTACTATACACGTTCACGGGAAATGGGTTGCGTTCGCGTAGAGCAGCCCCTTAGTGCTCCGTGTTCCTGTCCCTCTCTTCGCACCCCCAGCCCAGTTCTCTTTCACGATCGCGAGAGTTACTATGTGATCACGAGAGTTACTACGTGATCGCTATGCACAAAAGTTCTATGAATCAAAAGCAGCAAATCTGCAACTTTTCATAAGTGTAAAAAACTTCTGAAACCTATTCGAAACTCACCTGAGCCCTCGAGGCTCCAAACCAAACATGTATACTAATTCAAAAATATCATATAGACTTACTCGTGCGATCAAATCGTCTAATTTACACCTTCAACAACGAATTTAGCATCAAAATCAAAGAAGAATCTCAAGAACTCTTAAGTTCAAATTTTTACAACCGCGTATCCGATTCACGTCATATCAAGTCCGTTTTTTACCAAAATTTTCATGATTAACCTGAATACCATATAAGACCCGTACCGGGCTCCGGATCTAAAATATGGGTCCGATACCATCAATTTCAAATACATTTAAATTTTCCAAAACTCTTAACATTTCAGTTAACAATTTTCTTCAAAAATTCATTTCTCGGACTTGGGACCTCGGAATTTGATTTAAGTTATACGTCCCGAGTCCCATATTTTTCTACGTACCCTCGGAAATTGCCAAATCATGGGTCCGGGTCCGTTTACCGAAAATATTTACCGAAGTCAACTTAAATTCAATTTTAATGGCAAAATTAGTAATTTTATCAAATGTTCACATAAAAATATTTCAGATATACGCTCGGACTGCACACGCAAATCGAAGTGAGATAAAAAGAGACTTTTATGGTCTCGGAACACATAATTGACTCAGAAATCAAGTGATGACGTTTTGGGTCATCGGAAAAATGTATCATATCTCTAATAAGATATGTGATTTTCACCATGAGGAATAACTTCAAACCTGGTAGGGGTGTTCAAAACCGATCCGAAACCGAAACCGAACCGAACCGAAGCTTAGTGGCTTAATGGTAACGGCTTAACGGACGGAGAACGGATTGAATTTTTTTTATTAACGGCTTATATATATATATAATTTATTTTTATTTACATAATTATATATATTAAATATAAAAACTAAAAACCTTAAAAATGAATAAGTATAACTTTATAAGTGTATAACAAAAATAAATTAGAAAAACGAACCACCCCCACCGTTTGTTCTGACTGAGTGAGGTGAGACAGTGAGTAGTGATACCCATTGATCTGTCTATATATAACACTCTCATTTGATTAATATCTTGACATGGCACTTCTACAAAAATTTAAGATTATTTATCAAATATATGTGGTAGCGATTTTCTTCATTATGTTTCTTTTAGTAGTATGAACAGAGCATTCTCTGCTTTCGAAAATGTTGTCAATGTTATACAAAGACTAAAATGGTTGAATTAACGGAAAAAATACTTTAATCAATGGGGGAAAAAATAGAATACTATAAGCAAGCCACTCAAGTTGGATAAAAATTTAATTGCACTGAATATTTACATCAAACTTCGCCAATTAAGCTCAGTTAATTGATTTTAATATGTGAAAACAAGTATTACCTGAACATGATTTGGAGAGATGAATCTATCTACAAATACATATCATTCACCTATTACATTGGTGAATATCCGGTGCACATAAGCTGTTACCGAGTCCCCCCGCAATTCTTCATTGCCCTGTTCTGGACAACCCAAATGTACAAACTTATTTCATATAACTCTAATGAATTAAAAACTACATAATGTAAGACAATGGAACTCAAAGAGATATTCTCTTTCCCCACCTGATCTTAAGCTACTAACTTGCTAGTCTTGTAATTATGATACTCATAAACCACACATTGACTGATAGACAGCAGAAGATAGAAAATTATTATATTTGGATAATGTAGTGTGTACTGTGCGGACAGAATACATTTGAGCCCTTATGTATTAAATCGATAAACCGCCCGGTAACCGTCCGATAAGAGATAACCCGATACCAATCCGCTCGATATCTTATCGGGTGGCTAACGGATGAATATATTTAAAAGCCGATAACCGTTAAGCCAAACCGTTAAGAGTAAAAAGCCGCCCAATCCGCCCGATGAACACCCCTAAAACCAGGGGATGATCTAAAACAAAAATATCGGGTTCAATTGAACCCATAGCTTTTGATGTAGAGCTTGAACTTATATGTAAAAATTGATTAAAATTACAATCTATAATAAATATGAATCCATAATTTTAAAAGTATAACATATTCAATACTAAAAACTTCAAAGGTTGAATCCATATAGGTAACATCCTAAATTGGCATATGCTTCAAACCCACAACTCAACATTACAAAAGTTTGTTTTTTTTTACTTTTTGGTCCTCGAGTTTAAAAAGAGGTTCAATTTATAAGGAATAATGGAGTTAGCAACTATCGCTGGTTTCAACTTCCTTGTTGATATGAGGTAACAAAAGTCATTGTAGTTTCATAGCTACAGCGATGCTAATGTAAGAGCATGTTTGGAAGGACTTGTTGAAAGTAACTTTAAGCCAAAAGCCATAAGTTAGTAATTTAAACTTTTGGTTTTTGGTTTATTTTTTACATTTTAAATTAAATTAAGTGTTTAAAAATATTTTTTTTACGTTATCCAAACATTACAAAATAGCTTAAAAGCTATTTTAACTTAAATATACTTAAAACAAGCCAATCCAAATTGGCTCTAAGTTAAGACTTTTTAGACCGACTAAGCCAAAAATGGAAGAACATAAATCTACTACACTTACAAATAATTTATTTGACTTCATATAATTTCTTACTAGAGTCTTATTTGAAAAAAAAGGCTTTCAAGGCAATCATATTTAGGAAATGACGCAAGTTCAAAACAGCAAAGAATATAACTTTATTATTATGACCCACCATATTATCATGCCATGTAGGTTTGGAATTTACTAATGCTATGCGGAAGCTTATATAAGAGGAAGGATATGATTTGTGAGAAAATTCTATAGAAGTATGGATATTCCTTGGAAAGATCCTAGATCCCTGTGGATTTGCTAGGAAAGTCCTTGGAATCTTCTAGGCTTGTAGAAAATTAGAGAGAAAGCTCCTATCTTGTAAATATTAAGGATTTGTGTAACAATTAATATTTACACAGTAGCCCATAGGAGTCTAGTATATAAAGGGGGCTATTCATTTGCAATTCATGAAGCAAAACAATCAAGTTATCTCTAATACAAAAGCTTCCTTTAGCAATGCTCTTGTGTTCTAATATTTTCTTAGCGATCTTGAGTATTGTAAGGCTAACTTGACATAGCAAGAACATGAGCAAGTTTTGCAAGAACATGAGCAAGTTGTCAAGTGCATGTACTTAGTTAACAACTAAGGACGTGACAACATGGTATCAGAGCAAAGGTTATAAATAAAGGAATGTTAAAAAGAATACAAGAGATTTCTTGAAGAAATATTTGTAAGGAAACATATTTGGAATTACCAAGGGCTTGGTACTTGCAAAAGGGACCAATGTGAAAGTCCCTAGGTGAAAGCAGTATGCGGTGCACAGGACGCACTTAAGGTGGCATATGTCGTAGGGGTGCTTTCTATCCACCGAAAAATATCCCGCGATGCGATAGTCAAGTATCAACTTGGCTTAGCCTTACTCCAATTTTCTTTCGCTTTTGAGGTTTAACACTTAAAATATTTTCAAGGCAATATAAATAAGTAAAGGCACAAGCAGCGGAAACTCTTTCCCAACCTTTTATAATATATAAATTACAAAGGAAACTCTTGAATTTGGCAAGGTGTTGCCACCCTTGGTGGACACTAACTCAGAAAATTGCCAACTTTTGCACAAAAGTGCCTTATAAAAGCCCCTTCCTAAGACATTTCATGCTGCTCACTCTTGGAAAGGCAATGACACATATTTTGCCATGCTCAAGCCTTGACATATACAACCCTATGCCTACATCTTTCTCTTTTCCCTCCCTAGGTTTTTAGCCAATTTTTTGAGCTATTAACACACACATATATTTATTGTAGTCAGCCCATTTCAGATTTCCTATTTCAGTTGAAAACCCCCAACTGATAAGCCATGATCAACCATGATAAAAAACGTACATGTCATGCTGAAATATGCCTAAAAATATGCAAAGACTTAGCCCATTATCAGCAACTCTTTGGACATGGAAGACATGTGCATATCACACTTGACAACCGCTCTATGTGCACTGCATGTGAGTATTTATTGCTAGCTACTAGACGCTCAAGGCTGGAATTGCACCCAGCCATGTCCTTTCACATTGCTCCACCCCAATGCCATAGCCATGGCATGTCACCAGTGACTTAGTCGCACACACGACTACTGCCATAACCTCTTGTTCATATCAAGTCGTCCCTACGTGATTAAGTCTATCCTTTGCCAATGCCAAGCTAATATTAGCATCAAGTCACCAAGCCATGATGCCATTCCCTTGCTAAGTCGTTTGCCCATAAATTCCTTAGGTGACAGCCCACTCACCCAAGTCAAGATAACACCAAGTTTCCAATGCAACTGCATTGGAACGAAGCTGCCTCGTCTTAGCGCCTAGGTCTTTCCCGCTTTGCCTTGTCAAGATTTCGTCCAGCTTGCCTAGCTCTGTCAAGACCTTGCATTTTGCTTGCACACAGCCCACTCATGTCTTATCATTGTCTATCATACATTAGCCTTCTAATAGTAGTGTAATCTGTCACACTTGCCCTTGAAATAGTTTGTTGCTATTGGCAATGCCCGTATTGTCTTGCATGTTGATTTCCCCGCACATAGGCCAATGGAAAGGCCATCAATTCAAATCCTTGCAATTGTTGTGCCATTTGCCGATCAGCTTTGTCAAGGGTCTAACAACAGACATACTTTGGAGGATGGACAAGTATTTTGAGATAGTCAAGGAGGATGACGATATTGTTAAGGTTGTCACACCTTATTTTTACTACCCCCGAAAGGGATATAAAGGAGTTTTTTCCAATTTAAATGACAATCAAAACAAATTTATTTATTTCAAATTTAGAGTTGCCACTTAGGAAAACTTATGGTGTCGCAGCTCACTTGTTAAAATCCTGAATCGATGAAAGATTAACTCTGTTTATGTCTGCAAAACACAAAATTTCGGGTAAGGACTTCTGTTAAATTGGGAGAAGGTGTTAGGCATTCCCGAGTTTCGTGGTTCTAGCACGGTTTCTTTGATCATACTTGGCTTAAACAAATTGTCTAATTACTGATTTTAGAACCTATGTGCATTTACCTTTGATCGCTTTTAAATTAAGAAAGTTGTCTTGAAACGGATCACGCGCACGTGTACCCATTTGTTTGGTGCATCAAAAATCATGTCACGTGAACACGTGCACAATTAATAACGCTTTATTATTATTAAGAAAAATTTGGCCCGAAGTTGCGCGAACGCATACTTCAGTTTTACTTTCAGAATTGTAATTATGTCACGCCTACGTATCCACAATCATGATGATATGTTAAACATGCCTAATGTGAACTACAAATATCATTTTAATGTCTAAGTTATAAAATAAACACGACGGCCATAGGGTGTCAAGACCCCAACCCCGATCGTGATGGCACCCAACATAATGCTAGGCTAGCCCGGCCATCAAACACTCACAACCCTTTTTACATAGAATTCTTTATTAGATATTTGAGTTTTCCAATTTAATATCAATAGAAGTCTAAACAGTATATATGAAATCTGCGAAAAACCATAAAAACATCTCCACAATAGCCCGCTAGATACGGTGTCACAAGTCTGAGCCTCTAAATACAAGGTTTCAAAAGTCTATTACAGAGATACGTCTAGAATGCGGAAATGTAAAAGATAGAGGGAGAACGTTGGGTCTGCGGACGCTATGCAGCTATCATGATAACTCCGGCAAAAACTGAACTGCTGAAGAGCTAGCACTACACCTCAGGAGTACCTGGATCTGCACACACGGTGCAGGGAGTAATCTGAGTACTCCGACCAAATTTTGGGTTTCAAACACTCAGGACATCATTTATAATCATTACTCACCTCTATCCGATCCAAACTCTAGCCCGCATTGCCTTTGCCTCTCGAATCGGCCTCCGGATGCTCCAAATCTAGCCGAAATTAGTACCAAACCATCAAAATATGTTAAGGGAACAAAGCCCACGTGAAAATAATCAAATTACCACAAACATTTCCCGAAATTGGTCAAACCTAACCCTGGGGCCCCATTCGAGATTTGACAAATATTCACAAAACTTGAATCCTTATACTCTCACTAGTCTAACCATATGAAAAATATCCAATTCCCACATCATTTGGTCCTTCAAATCATCATTTTATATTTTTTAAAGATTCCATAATTTAGTTTCCAAATTTCATCCCAAATTAAGAATTAAATGATAAAGTGAATGATAAATTCATGTACTATAGCCAAATCTAAGTTAGAATCACTTACCCCGATGAATTTCTTGAAAAACCTTCGATAAATCGCCAAAATACGAGCTCTCTAGGGAAAAATATCAAATAAAACCCAAAACCTCATATTTATAGAGTAACCCCCAGATTTCCACCCCCCGCGGGCCACACAAAATCGACCGCGGCCGCACAATACCAGTGTGGTACGTGCAAAAATGACCGCGGCCGCACATGTGTTTTCTGCAATGATAGGCTTTAGTATGTTTTCCATAACTTTGGCTATAGATATCAAAATTGTGATATATTTATATTTTTGAAAACTTTAGTAATTGAATCGTCTCAAAATTCCTTGTAGATCAAAAGATATGAGCTTCCGAAGCAGGACCAGCGGGAAGGTTCTTCATTGCGGCCGCACACACTCTTTGCGGTCCACACGACACCTACCACGGCCGCACACACTTTGGTGAAGTCCGCACAGCACTCACCGCGGGCACGCATCATCTTTTGAGGATCGCATGGGTGAGTTCTGAGGCCTGCAACCCTTCTGGACTTGCTACAGCTATGAATTTCACACTAAAACATCTTGAAACCTACCAGGAACCTACCCGGAACTCCTGGAATTTCAAACTAATTGTACCAATACATCCCATGACATTGTTCAAACTTGTTCAAAAGTTTAGAACGCTCACAAAATATCAAATAACCAATTTAACATAGGATTCAAGCCTAAGAACTCCAAGAACTCTTAAATTATGCTTTCGATCAAAAAGTCTATCAAATATCGTCCGAATGACCTGAAATTTTGCAAGCACGTCTTAGTCAACACTACGAAGCTACTCCACTTTTGGAAAAATTCAGACCCTTAAATAAAAATCTCACTATAAGTCTGGAAACTTCAAACATTCGGCTTTCGGCATTTCAAGCCTAAATTAGCTATAAACCTCCAAAACAGAATTCGATCACGCTCCTAAATAACGAATCATCCCCCGAAGCTAACCGAGCCACCGAAAATCACATCTGAGCCCTATAACTCATATGACAACATTCAGTTGAATTTTCCAAACTAAACCTTCCTTAAAGAGACTAAGTGTCTTATTTCCTATCAAAACCAATCCAAATTGACTCGATCGTACCAAATACCGACAATGAAGCATAAAGAAGCTGAAAATGTTGGAAACAGAGCGGTGACTCATGGGACGACGGGTCGGGTCGTCACATCCTCCCTAACTAAAACAAACACTCATCCTCGAGCGAGTCAAGAAACATACCTGCAGCCTCAAACAGTTGAGGATATACGCTCTGCATCTCCCGCTCGGTCTCCCAGGGAGCCTCCTCCACAGGCCGACCTCTCCAATGCTCTTTCACTGAAGCTATATCCTTGGATCTCAATTTTGAATCTGACAACCCAAAATAGCCACTGGCTCCACATTATAGGTTAAATCACCATCTAACTGAATCGTGCTGAAGTCCAAGACATGATACAGGTCCCCAACATACATTCGGAGCATAGAAACATGAAACACTGGATGCACGCCTGACATGTTGGGTGGCAAAGCAAGCATATATGCCACTCCCCAATCCTCCTAAGGACCTCAAAAGGCCCAGTGAACCGCGGACTCAACTTCCATTTCTTTCCAAATCTCATACACCCTTCATGGGCAAAAACTTCAGCAAAACCTTCTCACCAACCATATAAGACACATTGCAAACCTTCTGGTCCGCATAACTCTTCTGATGCGACTGAGCTATACGAAGTCTCTCCTGAATCAAGTTCACCTTCTCTAAGGCATTCTGCACCAAATCTGTCCCTAATAGCCTACCCTCGCTGGGACCAAACCAATCAACTAGGGATCTATACCGTCTCCCATACAACGCCTCATACGGTGCTATCTGAATGCTGGACTGACAGCTTTTGTTGTAGGCAAACTCTGTAGGCGGCAAAAATTCATCCCAAGAACCACCGTAATCAATAACACAAGCACACAATATGTCCTCTTATATCTGAATAGTATGCTTAGAGTGCACATCCATATGAGGATGAAATGCTGTGCTCAACTCCACCTGAGTACCCAACTCTCGCTGAAAAGTCTTCCAAAACTGAGAAGTAAATTAAGTACCTCTATCTGAGATAATAGACAATGGAACACAATGCAACCGAACAATCTCTTGGATAAAGATCCCTGCCAGCCGCTCCGAAGAATAGGTAGTACACATAGGAATGAAGTACGTGGACTTGGTTAGCCGATCCACAATTACTCAAATCGAATCGAACTTCTTCAAAGTCCGAGGAAGACCACTTAGCATATCCATAGTAACTCTCTCCCACTTCCATTTGGGAATAACCATCTACTGAAGTATGCCACTCAGTCTTTGATGCTTATATTTCACCTGCTGACAGTTGAGACACCGAGCCAGAAATCCCACGATATCTTTCTTTATTTGTCTACACCAATAGTGTTGCCTCAAATACTGATACATTTTTGTGGAACTCGGATGAATAGAGTACCGCGGGCTATGGTCCTCCTCCAGAATCAACTCTCTAAGCCCATCCTTATTGGGCACACAGATCCGGCCCTGCATCCTCAACACACCATCACCGCCAATGGTCACATCTCTGGCATCACCATGCTGAACTCTGTCCTTAAGGACAAGAAAATGCGGATAATCATACTGGCACTCTCTGATGCAATCATATAACGAAGACCGAGAAACCATGCAAGCCAACACCCACCTAGGCTCCGAAATATCTAATATCACAGACTGATTGTCCAAGGCCTGAACATCGACTGCAAGGGGCCTCTCCCTAACTGGAGTATACTCCAAACTCCCCATACTCAATGCCTTTCGGCTCAATGCATCGGCCACTATATTGGCCTTTCCCGGAATGACACATAATAGTGATATCGTAATAATTAAGCAACTCGAGCCACCTCCGCTGCCTCAAATTAAGATCCTTCTATTTGAACAAATGCTGAAGACTGCAATGATCGGTGAATACCTCACAAGATATGCCATACAAGTAGTACCTCCAAATCTTCAATGCATGAACTATGGCAGACAACTTTAAGTCATGAACATGGTAGTTCTTATCATGGGGCTTCAACTGACATAGGCATAAGCAATAACTCTACCCTCATGCATCAATGCACAACCAATCCCAACTCTTGAAGCATCACAATACACGGTATAAGAACCTGAAGCCGATGGCAAAACCAATACTAGAGTTGTGGTCAAAGTTGTCTTGAGCTTCTGGAAGCTCTCCTTGCACTCGTTGGACCACACAAATGGAGCACCCTTTTGAGTCAACTTGGTCAAGGACGATGCAATAGATGAAAATCCCCAAAAAATGGCTATAATAGCCTGCCAACCCAAGGAAACTACGGATCTCTGTGGCTGAGGACGGCCTAGACCATCTCTGCACCGCCTCTATCTTCTTTGGATCAACCTGAATACCCTCGCTGGACACCATGTGTCCCAAGAAAGCTAGAGATCCGAGCCAAAACTCACACTTGGAGACTTTGCATAAAGCTTCTCCTCCCTCAATCTCTGCAATACTACTCTGAAAAGCTCTGCGTGCTCCTCCTGACTACGCGAGTATACTAGAATATCATCAATGACTACGATAACAAATGAATCCAGATAAGGCCGAAATACACTGTTCATCAAATGCATGAACGCTGCTGGGGCATTGGTCAGCCCGAAAGACATGAAAAGAAATTCATAGTGACCATACCTAGTCCTGAAAGCAGTCTTAGGAATATCTGAATCCCCGATCTTCAACTGGTGATAGCCTGAACCAAGATCAATCTTAGAGAACACCCTCGCTCCCTGAAGCTGGTCAAATAAGTCATCAGTGCGAGGCATAAGATACTTGTTCTTCGCCGTTACTTTATTCAATTGTTTGTAATCAAGGCAAATTCTCATTGTGCCATCCTTATTTTTCACAAACAGAACCAATGCACCACACGGTGACACACTAGGCCGAATGAACCCATTATCTAGGAGTTCCTGAAGATGCTCTTTTAACTCTGTCAACTCTGCTGGAGCTATACAATATGGTGGAATGGAAATGGGCTGAGTGCCCCGCACCAGGTCAATACCAAAATCGTTGTCCCTGTTCGGTGGCATGCTCGGCAGGTCTGCAGGAAATACATATGGAAAATCCCTCACCATAGGCATAAAATCAATATTAGGAGTCTCAGCTCCAACATCTCGCACAAAAGCTAGATATGACAGACAACCCTTCCCAACCATACGCTGGGCTTTCAAGAAAGAAGTCATTCAGCTACATAATCTGTATACCACGCCACTCGACCCTCAGTACACCCGGCATAGCCAAAGTAACTATCTTAGCATGACAGTCTAGAATAGCAAGACATAGAGATAACCAATCCATGCCCAAAATAACATCAAAGTCCACCACAATAGCAATAAATTAACTCGGGTCTCCAAACCCCCCAATAATCACAACACATGACCGGTACACACGGTCTGCAATGACAGTATCGCCCACCAGGGTAGATATATGAACAGGTAAAGAAAGAGACTCTCGGGGCGTACCCAAAATAATGAGCAAAATATGAAGACACAAATGAATAGGTGAAAGCGAGATCAAATAATACAGAGGCATCTCTGTGGTAGACTGAAACAATACCTGTAATGACAACATCTAAGGCAATGGCACCTGTCTTGTTTGGGATAGCATAGAAACAAGCCTGGCCACCGCCTGATCGTTATCCACCTCTGGGGAAACCCCTGGCTGCCTGACCTCCACCTCTAACTGGCTGGGCGGGTGGTGAAGAAACTGGAGAAGAAGACAAGGGCTGACTCCCTACTGATATTGACCATCATGAAGTCGAGGACAATGCCTCGTTATATGCCCACACTTTCTGCACTCATAACAACTGCCCGGTGCTAGAGGTAGGGACTAAAGGGAACCCCTGGCACCAGAAGGACCAGTAGAAGGACCTGCCACGTAAGAACCCTGGACCGATGGGGCACGAGATGAACTCTCAGTTGGGAGGGCGCAAAGTGATGATTGGCCCTGCTGAGAATCCTGAAAACCACGGCCTGAAGATGCCCTACAATACTCTGGATGGGCCGACTGAGAGGGCCTGAAAGAATAGCCTCTATCCTGCTGGAATTGGCCCCTATATGGAGCATTACTTATACTGCTAGAACCTCGAGGCCTCTTGGCCTACCATTCCTCTCTGTCCTGCAGGCGAGCCGTCTCGATCTCACGTACGATATCAACCACCTCCTCAAAGGAAATACTCAAAACTCTCTCTAGTCATCAAGAAATGGAGATGGTAGTTAAGGCCATCAACAAATCTCCCGATCCTCTTACGGTCGATAGGAACCACCCAACTGGCATGACGAGCCAACTCAGAATACCTCGCCTGAAACTGAGACACAGTCATATCTCCCTATTTTAGCCACTCAAACTGCTTACGAAGCTCCTCCCTGCGGGACTGAGGTACATACTTCTCCAAGAAGAGAGTGGAGAACTCCTGCCAAGTAAGAGGCACTGCACCAACCGACCTATGCGCTCATATGCCTCCCACCAAGTGAAGCCAGCCCCAATAAACTGAAAGGTGGTGAATGCGACACCGCTAGTCTCAAGAATCCCTGCGGTCCGGAGCATACGCTGACACTTGTCAAGAAAACCCTAGGCATCCTCGCCCTCAGCATCACTGAATGACGGAGGCTGGAGTCTACCGAACCCCTCAAGACGACGCTACTCATCATCTGGCATAACTAGAACCACAAACTCTTGAGCTAGTACAACCAGCTGGGCTGGAGGTGTCTTCGGTGTCTGCAATCCCTGTATCACCTGCTCAGGTGTGCGAGCAGCGGGGGTCTGGTTACCTCCCTCTACCTGTGAAGTAGCTGTTGCTGTGGTAGCTAAAACTGCTGAGCTAGGCTAGTGCAAACTGTTATGATTTGAGCCAAGGTCTCCAGTAGACTTAGAATCACAATAGGCGCTGCCGGTGCCTGAACCAGTGCTGCTGCTGGAGCTTGCTCGTGAGCTGGGGCAGTTGGTGGATCAACATGTGCTTCCCTCGCTACCCTGCCTCTTCCATGACCACGACCGCATCCACGGCCTCTGGTGTCCTCAGTGGGTGGCACTAGTGGTCATCCACCTCGTTCGGTAGCATGAGTCATTGCCATCTGCGAGAGAATAGAATAACAGAAGTTTAGTTCTCGAAGCAACAAAGGCGCACGAAAAGATTTTCAAGAATATGAAGTTTCCCTAAGGGTTTTGCAGCCTCTCGACGATAAATACAGACGTCTCCATACCGATCCACGAGACTCTACTAAACCGGCTTATGACTCGCGAGACCAAGTAACCTAGGCTCTAATACCAACTTGTCACAACCCCAACCCTGGTCTTGATGGCGCCCAACACAAAGCTATGCAAGTCCGACCATCAAATACTCACAACCCTGTTTATATAGAATTCTTTATTAGCTATTAGAGTTAAATGCCAATTTAATATCAATAGAAGTCTAAAAAATATATATGAAATCTACGAAAAACCATAGAAACATCTCTACAATAGCCCCTAGATCCGGCGTCAGAAGTTTGAGCCTCTTAATACAAGGTTTCAAAATTCTACTACAGAGATATGTCTATAATGCGGAAATGTAAAATATAGAGGGAGAACATTGGGTCTGCGTATGCCATGCAGCTACCTCCATAACTCCGGCGGAAACTGAATTGCGGAAGAGCTCGCACTACACCTCAAAGGTACCTAGATCCGCTCACACGGTGCAGGGAGTAATGTGAGTACTCCGACTCAGTGAGTAATAAAAATAAATAATGGCTGATAGTAATGAATCACAAAAACGCACTAAGAAGTTCTATATCAAAGTAGTAAAGCCAGTTAAGGAGCAAATAATGAAGATGTCAAGTGAAATTCCTTAAAACCAGGTAGAACATGTAGCTTAGCAGGTATTAATATAGTATAAAATCTGCTCCTCGAGCATATTGTTCACTTATTTGTTACTTTTCCTCGGCACTCGATTCATATACTTTTCACAATAACTGAAATCATAAATATACCGCTGCGACGTGCAACCCAATCCGTATAAATCTGTAGCGCATAGCCCGATCCATAACAACTGTCGATTAGGCTCACTAGGAGTGTGCAGACTTCGGAGGGGCTCCTAAAGCCCAAACGCTACATTGTTGCGGCGCGCAGCCCGATATATATATATATATATATATATATATATATATATATACACACACACACACACACACACACACACATTTGCTGCAGCGTGAAGTCCAATCCACATAAGTATATTTACCTTTGCTGTGGCATGCAGGCCGATCCATATGTATATTTACCTTTGCTGCGACGTGCAGCCCCGATCCATATATGTATATTGCTACGGCGTGCAGCCCGGTCCATAACATATAAAACATCCTCACTATTGGGTTCTCAACTCCTCTCAATCAATATAATCACAGCCTCTCGGGCATACTAATACAAAATAGGGATCTCAGCCCACATATTACTTTCATTTAGGATTAGAATTTCAAAACCAGTTCGTATCGTGTTAAACAGTTAGAAACATGACTGAGGATATGATTTTTAACAAGTAAAGTGAGCATGATTAGTAAAAGAATGCCCCGAAGGGTTGTACAGATCGGCACAAGGCCCCAAACATGACGACTAGCCAAATCATAATAATAATAGAAAAGCCTTAGTCAAAAATACAGTAAAATCATCAACGGGATGGACCAAGTCACAATCCCCAGTAGTAACGAACTTCACGCTCATCATACAGCATGTGCCTCAACTCAATAAAGAGCTACGTTGTGCAAATTTGGGGTTTCAAACCCTCAGGATATCATTTATAATCATTACGCACCTCTATGCGATCTAAACTCTAGGCCGCAATGCCTTTGCCTGTCGAATCGGCCTTCGGATGCTCCAAATCTAGCCGTAATCAGTACCAAACCATCAAAATATATTAAGGGAACAAAGCCCACTTGAAAATAATCAAATTAGCATAAAAAATTCCCGAAATTGGTCAAACCCGACCCCGGGCCCAAATTCGAGATTTGACAAAAATTCACAAAACTAGAATCCTTATACTCTCACTATCTAACCATATGAAAATTATCCAATTCCGACACCATTTGGTTCTTCAAATCATCATTTTATATTTTTGAAAGATTCCACAATTTTATTCCTAAATTTCACCCCAAATCACGAATTAAATGATGAATTCAATGATAGATTCATGTACTCTAGCCAAATCTGAGTTAGAATCACTTACCCCGATGAATTTCTTGAAAAACCTTCGAAGAATCGCCAAAATTCGAGCTCTCTAGGGCAAAATATCAAATAAAACCCAAAACCTCATATTTATAGTGTGACCCCCAGATTCCACTCCCGCGGGCCTCACAAAATCGACCGCGGTCACACAAAACTAGTGCGGTCCGTGCAAAAACGACCACCGCCGCACATGTGTTCTCTCCATTGACATGGTTTAGTATTTTGTCCATTACTTTTGCTACAAGTGTCCAAATTATTATAAATTTATATTTCAGGAAACTAGCCACGAAGGGCTACCAATTTTAATTTTTGAATTTCCTCAAAATTCTTTGTATATCAAAAGATATGAGCTTCTGAAATAGGATTAGCGGGGAGGTTTTTCACCGCGGCCGCGCACACTTTTGTGCGGTCCGCATGACACCTACCGCAGCCGCATACACTTTGGTGCGGTCCGCACAGCACTAACCGTGAGCACACTTCATTTTCTGTAGACCGCGTAGGTGATTTCCGAGGCTTGCAACCCTTCTAGACCTGCTATAGCTATGATTTTCGCACTATAACATCCCGGAACCTACCCGGAACCTACTCGGAACTCCTCGGAACTTCAAACTAATTGTACCAACACATCCCATGACGTCATTCAAACTTTTTCAGAACTTCGGAACGCTCACAACAACATCCAATCACAAATTTAACATAGGATTCAAGCCTAAGAACTCCAAGGACTTTTAAATTATGCTTTCGATTAAAAAGTCTATCAAATCTCGTTCAAATGACCTGAAATTTTGCAAGCACGTCATATTCAATACTACGGAGCTACTCCAACCTTCAGAATTTCATTCCAACCCTTAAATATAAATCTCACTATCGGACCAGAAATTTGAAACATTCGACTTTCGGCATTTCAATCCTAAATTAGCTATGAACCTCCAAAACACAATTCGATCACGCTCCTAAGTCACAATCATCCCCCGAAGCTAGCCGAACCGCCGAAAATCACATTCGAGCGCTCTAACTCGTAAGTCAACATCCAGTTGACTTTTCCAAGCTAAACCTTCCTTAAAGAGACTAAGTGTCTCATTTCCTTCCAAAACCAATCCAAATTTACTAGATCACACCAAATACCGATAATGAAGCATAAAAAAGCTGAAAACGGGGGAAACAGACTGGTGACTCATGGGACGACGGGTCGTCACATAGGGATTCAAGTATAGATGGCGTACCTCGGCCCTAAGAACTGCATTTAATTAAAAAGGATAACATTAACAACAAACTTTTTATTATTGCGAAAGTTTGGTCGAAGTTGCGCGAATGCATACTCTGAATTAATTTTTTTTGAATCGTAATTATGTGACGTTAACGTGTACACAATCACAACTATATTTTAAACGCGCCTAAAGGATTTTCTATGGATAATCATTTTAAAAATTAGTTATAATATTTTAATCGCTTATCAAAAGAACTTGCTAATCATTTGTTACAAGTTTGAACCACTAGGTACTCTAATCACTGGAAAGAATTTGGGCCATCAATGATCCCAATCATGACGCCTGACTTCCTGATAAGCCCAATACATTGCTCCCCAGGGGCCTATTTAATTTTGCATGACTTATTGAACTTGAATTCCTAGGGCTTATACTCATGGTCTTATTTGGGCCACCCACGAATCTGGCCAAGTCTACTTATATGCACACATCAACATTAATTACAGATATGGGTATTTGAACACAAGATCAACATAGCAATTTTAACGCATGGCAATCCAAAGATATATTAAGACCTAAGTCATGCTGAACTGTTTTTAAACCTACAAAAAAAGGAACTTAATCAAATATCATGTACTAACTGATTACAACTTGGTTTAAAAAAAAAAACTAAACTTCAATCATGAACTGATTTAAGACCCTCATTACTTCATATATTAAACAAGGACAGAATTTCAAAGCAGGTTAAACTCACCTAAGAAGATTCAAACCCATAATAGAACTTCCAAAGATTTAACAAAAATAAACTTAGAGAAATGATGTAAGTACACATTCAATAATTCCCTCCATATTTTAACTCAATAGTGGAATGGAGGTCTATGCCTTAGACAGAATTGAAGAAGAGATGAAGAGGGAGAGATAGGCCTTAATAATATGAATTATATACAAGTTCTTATCTAATTAAGAACTGAACACCAGCTGAATCAAATCCCACATAGTACTGGCTAAACAAAGAAAGAGTTAAATAAATTAACTAACACATGAGAACTACTTTATTGAAATAATAGAACTATATCAATCCAAATTATTCATATATTCAACATTCAAACTTGCTGCTCAAAGTTTTAGAGTAGTACCTGAATACAACAATCAATAACAAAGGAAATGTGTTTTGGGGTCAACAAAAATGAGCGATTCAGCAGCAACAGTAGGTCAACACTTTGACACATTAATTCCAACTTCATTAGAACATTTTTGAACCCAAATAAACTAGAAATCTTTGGAAATTTTTTGAGTTACTGCTAACAATGAAATCAAGGAACAATTTCCATAAATTTTGAACCAAAAAATGCAGAAATATTTTGGATTTTCAGAGATCAATTGTTGCCGTTTGTATATATTTTTTTTTTCGTATTTTCATCTCTAAGATCTAACTTGAAAATAAAGAAACCTGCCTTTTATAGAGAAATTCTAGGGTAGTAGTAATGGGTTTCAGATTTTTCCTATTACTGCCTTTTTAATGTTTATTTTTGCTAGTTAGTCCTCAATTTTATATTTTGTTTTTTAAACTAGCCCCAACCCCATCTTCCAGGTAGCTTCCTAATAAGTTATACCAGATTTTTCTTAATTAAGATTCCTAAACTAGCCTTTAAACTTCTGCCATTTACACTTGGAACCAGATATAGGTCAAGTCAACTCAAAAATCAACCCAAACCTGGGCCTGCAAACCCGGATAGACTATTCCACCTCATTGGGCCCATGTTGACGGAGCCCATGGAGCAATTCAAAAAACCAGTAGAAAAAATAAAAGAACAGGTCAATTAGAGTCACATGAACTCCCAAGGCCAGGAATTAGAAAGGAAACGAAAGAGGAGGGGACTTAATCAAAACGAAACAAACAAAGTCAAATAAAATCAGAAAAATGCTGACTAAAAGGAAAATAACATAAACTTAAATAGGTATGATTTGAAAAATAGAAAAATAAAATAAATAAAAATAAAAAATCAGATAAAATAAGAAATAGATCTAAACGAGAAATATAGGACCTGAAATACCTGAAAGAGACAGATGCATAATGGGTTTGAACGGACAATTCGAAAATTTATTTGAACCTAAAACGAGTGTTATTTGGGTTATTCTTGTGAGAACAAACCATCTAACACTTGTTTCAGGTCGAAATCTCTTCAAGGCTTTGGAGAACATCGAATCAGGCCTTTTGCATGAGGAATCAAAGGCATGATTGAATCTAGGGTTCCATTTAAGATTTGAAATTAGAAAAAAATGGAGAGGATTTTGGGAAAATTGACGGTGGTTTGGTGATTGAGGGATATGGGGAGCGTGTGGTGAATTTTTTGGGTCGATTGGAGCTTCAGAACCGATGATAATGGCAGAATTTGGAGGAGGCATTAGGGTCCGATCGAAGGAGATAAGAGAGAGACAGACAAGGGTGTTTGGACTGGGTTGTCTCTAGTGCTTTCAGATAGTTATAAGCAAATGTGGGGGAAGTGGTATTGACCGTTGGATGCAATCAAATGGAAGGCTAGGATTTAACTAAACCCTAAACTCTAAACGACATCGTTTGGTTAAGCTATGAAGACTGGTCCGGGTTTTGAGGGTAATTTAGGCCGGATTTTGAACGATTGTAGGGAGGAAATATCACTTTGGCCGGCTGAATTGGCCCAAAAATCAGCCTTTTCTTCATTTTCTTTTTCTTTTCAATTTCAATTTTCTTTTCCTTTTCAAATTAACTTACATCCTAAATTAAACCTTAAAATAAATTTATTTACCAAATTAAGCTAATTACTCATCATAATATTTATAACAATTAATCAAATCCCAAATTAAAAGAAACTATAAAATTTAATGTTAAAAAGTTTAAAATAACAAAATGAATAATTTTTTTGTGATTTTTATTTTGCAAAACAACTAATTAACCTAAAAATGTAAAGATAAATCCTAAATGCAAATGCAATATATTTTATATTTTTTCATGATTTAAATAAAATAAACATGCACAGACAAATGAAAACAACTAACGAAAATACTACAAAAATCCACAAAATTTCAAATAATGAAAAAAATTTATTTTTTCTTGAATTTATGGGTGTAAATCACATGCAGAAAAAATCACGTGCTTACAAAGGTACTTGACCGAGGTTGTCATGCTATAGTGTCATCGAAAGTGTGCCAGTATGGAAAAGGGCTATGCAAGATTGAGACGTGAGTAAAGTTCAAGGAGTTAAATAACAATTATACTCGATGAATGTGGTGTACAAAGTTAGGCGGAAGCTAAGGGAGCTCCAACAGATGGCCACAATTCGGGATTTTGTGCGCGCGTTCACTGCCTTAATGCTGCAAATTCGGTCATTGTCCGAGGAACAGTCCATCTTCTACGTCATAGATGGGTTGAAAAATTGGGTAAAGTAGGAGGTAAGAAGACATCAAGTAGCCAACATGGACGAGGTCATTAGGGTGGCCGAGTCACTCATTGAAATCAAGATGGAGCCTGCCAAGTCCAAAGAAGGCAACGCCGAGATAGATAAGGGAGATCATGACAAGGACAACGTAAAAGGCATAGCCGAGGTATACAAGGGTAATTGCAAGGGGTCGTCCCATAACAGACAAGGGTGTAATAGAAACGACAAGGGGCTGAAAAATGGTAGTGAGTACGTGCCTAAGAGAGGGCACTACTTCTGTAAAGGATCACATCGGGCAAGGCAATGCCCAGAGTTGGGGAAGCTTGCAATAATGATCTGCAACTTTGCTCAAGCACACAAGGGGTAACACAAAAGGGGCCGTCTGCACTGAGGTAATACAGTTGGATTCTAAGTTGAAAGAAGGGGATTCCAAAGCCTATTTTAGCGCCATGCAAATGGATCATGGTGGAAACAATAAAGGTTGCACATAGTTGATGTGGATGGCGAGCTACAAAGTGATGGAACATTATCGGACTTAGATGATGCACCGAGCAGAGGGGTGAAGATTGACCATAAGGCTAGGACCATAGAGGGCAGCCAAATAGGGAGTGGAAGCATGGACCCGATGTTTGAGAAGCTTCTAGACTTGGTCGAGTCATGGGAAGATTCAAGCCAAGAGAAAAGAGAGGCAACTAATGAGTGGAGGATCGATGCCATCATTGCTAGTCATCCAAAGTATAAAAGGGGCAAGAAAAAATGTGACTAGTACCTTGTGACATGGGAAAGCTAACCGCTTCATAAGACATCATGGCTAATGGACAAGATCTCCGGCAACGCCAAGGGAAGGTGCGCTCGTACATGTCAATGCTTCGTGCCAAGGGCGTCACAAATTAGGTGAGGGAGAGTGTTATGACCCACCACATAATCATGCCACGTAGGTGTCATTTGGCATATATTAATCCCATGTGGAAGCTTACATAGGATGAAGGTTAGAATTTGTGATAATATTATAGAGAAGTATGAACATTTCCTTTGGAAGACTTAGTTCCCTATGGATTTTCTAAGAAAGTCTTTGGAATCTTCTTGCCTTGTAGAGAATTCTAGAGAAAGCCCTTATCTTGTAAATATTAAGACTTGTGTAACAATTAATATTTCCACATTAGCCCCTATAATCTAGTATATTAATAGGGCCATTCATTTGTAATTCATCAGGCAAAACAATCAACTTATCTCTAATGCAAAAGCTTCAATTCTCTCATGTTCTAACATTTTCTTAGTGATCTTGAGTGTGGTAAAGCTGACTTGGCATAGCAAGAACGTCAGCAAGTTGTGTAAGATCGTGAGTGAGTTGTGAAATGTCGCACGCGTACTTAGTTAACAACTAAGGAGGTGACATGATGCTCAAAATAACTTTTCAACCACATAATATAGGTTCCTTAGCAAATCAAGTCTTTGTCCTTTTCTTTCAAGATTCTACTCATAAACGATCATAGACCTTAGTGATATTTTGTCACGAACCAAAATATAACCATGTCGTGATGGCACCTATCATGATACTAGGCCAGCCACTTATTTCCAAATACTCCATTTTTCAAATAACAACTTAAGAAAAATATATTTTAGAAATCCAATAAGATAAAAGTAGAAATCAAATCCAGTGGAAAGAAATACAAGTTCAACCTCTGGTGTTACTAAGTCATGAGCCAAAACTACTGCAACTGAAATAACATAACCAATGCGGTCTAAGAATATCTAACAAATAAACTAGAGGAAGATAAGGAAGGAGAAGGTGGAACTGCGATCGCCAAGTAGCTACCTTGCAATCTCCAAGGATAAGTCCATAATGATATGATCAGCAGCCGCTATCGTGGCTCGAGATACCTGGATCTGCACACAAGGAGCAGGGGTTAACGAGAGTACACCAATTCAGTAAGTAACAAGTCCAAACTATGGACTAACAGGTAGTGACAAACCAAATCTCAACTGATAATATCATATTAATTGTACAGAAAAGCAGGCATGCTTGTAGTTCAAATAAAACTCAATAGTAAATATATGCAGTTTGGACATTACGTAGTACAAAACTCAGGAAAATCTCTAAGTACCAATGCAAAACTAGCGTGATCAGAGTTCCGTATGCCTCCGCTCACAAGTGCTCATCCACTTAGCATTGTATATGGCCATCCGGCCTAGAGAAGATCCACCCTAGAATACATAAACATCATTGACCAATAGTCTCCAGTGCCGAGGAAATTGCCAATCCATCCATCATAGAGAAGATCCATCTCCAAGTATCAATACTTCAGACATGATCCATGTCCAACGAAGATCCATCCGTCAATATCGTTGCTGCACTCACTAGGGATGGAAAGACTCCGTAGGGGCTTCTGTGAGCCTAAGAGCTATAATAAGCCAATGAAGGCATGTCCAATATATCATTGCAACGCGCATCTTTGTCCCATATTGTCACTCAATATCAGGCTCTCGGTCTCACTCAGTTATCACTCTCCAGTCTCACACACAAAGGATTAAAAATGTCATGATATTAGCCCGAATAATGATATGATGTGTCAAATAACAATAATCAAGAAAGAGGTATGATATAATATGCATGAACAGGACGAAGTACAGAATATCAATGAAGCTAATGATATGACAGCAAGAAACGACCTCTCGGGTCTTCACAATATTGGCATGAAGCCTTAACATGATAATTAGCATGATTTGTAGCTCCTTAATTTAATCACATAAGTACAACACAAATATCAGCAAGAAAGAGTCACTAAACATTATTCTGGAATGATCCAGGTTACATTCTCACGGTGCATGCCCACACGCTTGTCACTTGGCATTTATGTCACCTCAATAGTAATCATAGAATACATAGTTCAGGATTACGAACCTTTATAACCAAGTTTAGATGTGTTACTTACCTCAAGCCAAGCCAAACTCTAGCCCGCGATACCATTTCCTATCTACTCGGCCTCCAAAAGCCATGAATCTAACCAAAATCAGAACCATAATGTCAATATATGCTAAGGGAACACAGGGCACGTGAAAAATAATTAATTACATCACAAATGTCGAAATTGGTCAAAACTCGACCCCGATCTCACATCATGGATTGCGTTAAAATTTACAAAACTAAAATCCTTACACTCTTACAAGTTCATACATACCAAATACTTCAAAATCCAACCACAAACAACCCCTCAAGCCCCTAAATCAAAATCTTCAATACCAAGCCCTAATTTCCCATTTTCTTCCCTAATTTTCTACTAATACCATGATTAAACAATGGAGAAATGGCCATAAAAATAATAAAGCTTAAGAAGCTTACCCAACTAAAACCCTTTGATTTTCTTGAAAAACCAATGCCTTAGCTCTCTTCCTGTCTTCAAAAATGGAAAAACTTAGCAGAACTTTTGCGAAGGCATCTATTTATATGTTCTTCCAGCGATACTGCACATGCGGTCAAATACTCGCACCTGCGGACCAGCACATATGGTCCGAGGTGCGCACTTGTGACAGCCACTTATCAGCCAAAAATCGCACATGTGCTCAAATGCCCACACCTGCGCAGGTGCGCTCCACACTCTGCATCTGCGGCTCTTGTCCTTCACAGGAACTCAACAGCTTCAGCTGCAAACTCGAACTCCTAATCTTCTCGATAACCATCCGAAATCATCCCAAGGCCCTCGAGACCTCAACCAATAGTAAGAATAAGTCATATACCACTATTCAAACTTATACCAACCTTCAGAACACTGAAAACAACACTGAAACACAAAATCACCCTCGCATTCAAGCCTAAGGATTCCAAAACTTTCAAACTCCGCAAGCGATTAAAAAGTCTATCAAAACACATACGTCCCAAATGACACAACGAGCCTACTCTAACTATTGGAATTCTACTCCGACCCCGATATAAAAATTTTCACTACCGACTGGAAAACGCCAAAATTCCAATTTCGCTAATTAAAGCCTCAATCTACCACGGACCTCCAAAATACATTCTGATCACGCTCCTAAGTCCCAAATCACCTAACAAAGCTATCCAAACTATCAAAATTTACAGTCGATCCCTTTTTCACATAAGTTAATGTCCGGTTGAGTTTTCCAACTTAAGCTTACTCAAAAGAGACTAAGTGTCTCAAAACTCTCCAAAACCACTCCGAACCTGAACTAACTAACCTGATACCACATAATACAACTGAAAAAGACATGAAGAAGCAGAAATTGGGTAAACGGATTGGTAACTCATGAAACGACTGATCGGATCGTTACATCCTCCCCCTTTTAAAAAAACATTCATCCTCGAATGGGTCAAGAAATATAGATGAAGCCTCAAATAGGCAAGGATATCTGCTCCGCATCTCCCTCTCGGTCTCCCAGTTAGCCTCTTCCACGGGCCGACCTCTCCACTGCACTTTCACTAAAGCTATATCCTTTGATGTCAACTTTCGAACCTGATGCTCTATCATAAGTCAAATCACCATCCAACAGAACTATGCTGAAATCCAAAACATGAGACGGATTGCCAATATACTTCCGGAGAATAGAAACATGAAATACCGAATGCACACTCGACAAGCTGGGTGTCAAAGCAAGCTCATAAGCCACCTCCTAAATCCTCTGAAGCACCTCAAAAGGCTCAATGAATCGAGTACTTAATTTACCCTTCGTCCCAAATCTCATGACACCCTTTATGGGTTAAACCTTCAGTAGAAACTTCTCCCCAACCATGTAAAATACATCACAGACCTTCATGTTATCATAACTCTTTTGTCGGGACTGCGCTATATAAAGCCGCTCCTGAATCACCTTCACCTTGTCCAAAGCATCCTGCACCAAGACTGTACCCAAAAGCCTAACCTCACTGTCGCACCTCCTTTTTACCACCTGAGGGGTATATAAGGGAGTTTTTCCAATTAAAGTGGCATAATCGAAATGTGATTATTTTATTTATTCTCATAGTCACCACTTGGAATATTTATGGTGTCCCAAGTCCCTGGTATATTTTTACTCCCAAATCGAGGAAAATCAAGTTTTGTTAAAAGTCTGCGAAACCAGAAATTCTAAGCAAGAAGTTCTGTTAATCCGGGAAAAGGTGTTAGGTATTTCTGGATTCCGTGGTTCGAGCATAGTCACTTAGCTATTAATATTGGCCTAATTATCTGATTTACTATATATTTTTAACCTATTATGCATTTTAGCTTATAACCGCTTTTAACTATTTATGAAATTATTCTAGAACAAGTCACGATTGTCGTACACTTGCTTTTTTGACACACATTACGAATTGCGTCACGGGAACCGTACTCATGTTCTACAACACGTTTAATTTATTAACGTTATTAGAAGTTGCGGGTAGGTCACATAAATGTACCCCCAAATTTAGAAATTATGTATCATAACTACGTTAAGGGAACCGTACCTGTAGCTATGATAATTTTATTATAAACATGACTAAAGCAAACTATGAATGTTCAAGAATTTGTTATACTAGTTATGATATTAATGTGAGGGCCATAGATTATGGGATTGATTTTGAATGGCACGCCTTGATTTATTTTAAAAGATTGTACTCAACTAGAGCAAACTATGGATGTTCATATTAACTATCTTCAAGTTCAACATAGGGATACTAATTATATACATGCTTGGGGTAGATTTATTGGACCTTTAATCACTTTTGATAAGGGAATTGAGCTAGCAATAGCCTATTGATTATTTGGTCTGGGATCAATTAGTATTGAAGCTGCATTGGGCTCAAAATTTGGCCCAAAAGTAAAAGCAACTCAAGGGCTCTTGCCAAGTACGAATATTAACCAAGTTTAGCCCACATTGGGCTTGCATTAGGCGGGCCTAGTCACAAATATTTATTAGCTGAACCTGTCCGCCTTTGCTTTTTGTTGGAACATATGTATATGTTCATACTTATATGTTTTGATAATTGACAAACCAATTTAATGGAAAATAATATATGCCAAATAAATGTGAGTTATTATTGAATACACTTTAATTTATATTTTAACTAAAGTGCTATTCATTTTATAGATATGCAAAAGGAAGATAAAGAATTGATATGCAAAATTACAATGAGCATAGAGGAAGAAAAGGCTATGCAACGTTATTTGAGCGGACAAGAATTGGAGTCCAAGAAGTTCAAGACAAGATCGAGAGAAGCAATGAAAATAAATGAAGACCTTTTGTTGTGTCTTATTTATATTGTCTTTATTGTGATCTTGATCCGACTTTAAGTTTGAGTCTTGGCTTCTCTCATAAAATGATTTTACAACATATACATATCATAAATGGTTTTACAATATATGCATATCACAAATGGTTTTACAATATATGCATATCATAAATGATTTTACAATATATGCATATCATAAATGGTTTTACAATATATGCATATCATAAATATTTTTATTTGTGATAAAAATATTTTTATTGGTTTTAAATGTTATATAATAAATATTTTCAATACATTTAAAACAAAATGATTTTAAATGTTTTTATTGATTCGGAATGGTCATTACAATTATTTTTCATGTTTAAGATATTTATATCTTCAAACAAAGCTTTGAAAAACATTTTATAACTTATTTTCAATAAGTTAGTTGTTTTAAAAACGAACCATTTCCGCAGGGTCAGATAGTCGAATATCTGATATTGGATAGTCGACTATCCTGATGACCGTTGCCAAGATAGTCGAATATCCATATCAGATAGTCGACTATCCTTGTGACCGTTGCCAAGATAGTCGAATAACCATATCGGATAGTCGACTATCTAACAGATTTTCAGAATCTGTATTTATGATCATAGCAACGGCTAGGAGTGATTTTGGAGCTATAAATACATCTCAAAATCACTCATTAAACACACAACTTCTGACCAAAAACATTCTTAAGCTTTCATACATTTCCAATATCATTATTGATCATTTTTATCATATTTTGAAAGCCAAGGTCTTGAATTTATTGTTGTGTTCTTGAGCGTATTTGTTTACTCATATCCACTCTATTAAGAGAGTCTTGTTTAAGTGAGTGCTTAGTGTTTTGTACACTTGAAGAGAATTGTTATTCTCTTGTTGTAAGAAGGAACTTGTGTTTCCTTGGTTGAAGTCTTGGAGTGTTGTATCTCCGAGCAAAGGTGTTGAGGCTTGTGTCCTCTGGTTGTAAAGGTTTGTTAGGCACCCGTAAGCTTAACAGTGAAGTCTTGGGGTGAGGTATCCTCGAGCAAGTGAAGTCTTAAGGTGTGGTATCCTTGAGCAAGTGTAATGGTTTGTTAAGCACCCGTAAGCTTAACGAAGTTAGTGGAAATCTCGAGAGAGTCTCTCGGGGACTGGACTAGCCACGGGTTGTGGTGAACCAGGATACATCGGTGCGTTCATTCTTATTTATTTACTTATCGCACTTATTTATTTCCTGCAATTTTTAAATTCCGCAAGTTTACGCTATATTTTATTATAACGCTATTCACCCCCCTCTAGCGTTAAGCGTATTATCTAACAATTGGTATCAGAGCCTAACTCTCTGAAAGACTTAACAGTTTGAGAGAATCCTTCTATGGCTTCTACTATTAGTGCTTTTGCAGGAATAGGTGAAGGTCACTCTATCTTTTTGCCTCCAATATTTGATGGAAGCAATTACACACATTGGAAAGATCGGATGACAATCTTCATCAAATCAAACAACTTTCGTCTATGGCAAATCATCAAGTATGGTGAACAATTGACGAAACAAGTTGGAAAAGCCATGGTAAGTGAATACAATACCAAGGCTATCAATATGTTGTATAGTTCCTTGAAACAGGAGGACTATCGGAAAATTTTCCAATACAAAACTGCTAAAGAGATGTGGGACAAGCTTGAGGACACTTATGAAAATGCGGCTCAAGAAGCAGACAGTTCATGTGATGAACCAACTGCCAAATGCCTCATGGCCGACCAAGGAGAAGAGGTAAGTACATCTAACTCTCACTCTTTTGAAGAATTACAAAGTGCCTATAATGAAGTGTATGGTGAATTTGTTAATGCCTCCAAAATGATAAAAGATTTGAAGAAAATATTTTCTTTGCAGAAAACACTTTCTTTGCAAGAAACAGATTTTCAGAAAACACTTTCTTTACAAGAAAAGGATTTTGGAAAATCCTCCTCTTTGAAAGAAATAGATTTTGAAAAATTAACTAATGAAAATGCGGTTCTCAAAAATAAAATTGATGTTTTAGAAAAAGAAAATGATTTCTTGAAAAATGACATTTTTGATCTTAGAAATTAGATTAAAGCAATGAATGAATGTTCTTCAATTGATAAAAGTTCTATTTGTTTATCTTGTGATTCTTTGAAACTAGAAAACATTGAACTTAGGAACACACTAGAAAAATACAATGTAGATGCTCCTAAAACTATTGAAGTGATTAAGAAGAAAAAGCCTAAGAAAAATAGAAGGCGTAAAAGGAATAAGAATCATGCTAGAAATTGTGATGCACCACCTAGAAATAATTCTAGGATTTTTAATGAGTCTAGAATTAATAATTTTAGACCACCTAGAAACGATTCTAGGAATTGTGCAAATGAATCTAGAAATAATTATTCTAGACCGCCTAGAAATAACTCTAGGAATTTCAACGGTCCTAGGAATGTTGATTTTAGATTACCTAGAACGTATTTGGCACAACCTAGGCATATGCACAACCCGAATGTGGTATGTCACTACTGCAACCGGGTAGGACACATAGCACCCATATGTTTTGCAAAACATAGGGATTTATCTTGTGGCTATAATTATTATTTGCCTAACCCCCAAGGACCCAAAAGTGTTTGGGTACCAAAAACCTATGTTTAGGTACTTTTGCAGGTGTGCTTGAAGACTACAATATTGTAGTAGATGCACCAAGCACGGAACCTCATTGCATCAAGGGGGAATTTCGGTTAGTTATCCTTTTCGATAAAAACTGAATTGTTGATATGTGCAAGCAACCGATGTTAACATATTTGTTGTTAATTTAGTTCTTATACTGTTGAAATTTCTGATATGCTTAATCGTAATAGTTGTTAAATAACAATTGATACATCTGTTATATTTTCCAATAACAATTGATTTTAAATCATGCATATTTACTTTAGTCAAAATGATTTTTAAACATGCCTCTAAAATCTGGACTAAGATAATCGATTATGTAATTATGATAATCGATTATGTTAAGCCAAGACTGCATGACAATCGATTGTGAACTAATGACAATCGATTGTGTTAAGGCAATGAGCATCAGGTTTTTCAAACCTGCATGACAATCGATTGTGAACCTTATGACAATCGATTGTGATGAGGCAGTGTCCATCAAAGTTTTTCAACGCTCAAAATAATCGATTGTGAAGTTAATGACAATCGATTGTGAAGAGACAGTGTCCATCAGATTTTTCAAAGTCACAAAATAATTGATTGTGAATATATGACAATCGATTGTATTGAGGCAGTGTCTTCCAGACTTTTTCAAAGTTATTAAATAATCGATTGTGAGTATATAACATCGATTGTCACGAGGCAGTGTCTAAATTGATTTTTCAAGACTGATAAATAATCGATTGTTAACATTGCACAATCGATTGTGAAGCTGACCGTTGTCGTAAAGTTTTCAAATACCGTCAGGTAATCGATTGTAGATTTGTAACAATCGATTGTTTTAATTAAAATCTGAAAAAGATTTTTTGAACGTTGCCAGTAATCGATTGTTAAGCGTAAAATCTGGGAATGATTTTTAGAATGACTGGCAGACAATCGATTGTCACAGAGCAAAATCGGCATTTCTTAATTGGCAATTAGGCAACTGTTGTGTATGTTTTTCAACAAATAGTTTTATCACTGTTTTATAACAATTGGTAGATCTATGTTTTGTTGGTATGTCTTGATAAATTTCTATAAATCTCCATACTGCATACTCCTCATAGTTTTTCCTTAATATACTCTCTTCTTGCTAAATGCCAAAAAGAAGAAGTGTTTAGGTGATATGCTTCAAGTAAGGGGGAATATCTTTACATTCTAGTTTGCCTTAATTGAGGGGGAATTTTTCATTAAGGAAATTGCATGAATGTTATTGATGATATTTCTTGTACTTTAAAAATAATTTTTATTGATGATATTACATTTGGAGCAACTAATAAATTTGTATGCAAGGACTTTAAAACTCATGACTAGCAAATTCTTGAAATATCATGATGGACGAACTAAATTTCAACTTGAGGTTGCAAGTGAAACAAATGAAAGAGGGAACTCTCATTTGTCATGCTCAATATTGCAATGAGTTGCTAAATCGCTTTGAAATAAGCAACACCAAAGCAATGGCCAATTCAATGAATTCATATGACCGTCTTGACAGAAATGTGAAAGGTAAGGAAAGCAATACCAAGTATTACAAAGGTATGATCGTTCCTCACTTTACCTTATTGCTAGCAGAATTGATATAATATTTAGCGTTTATTGATGTGCTAAGACATAAATCATGTTCAAAGGAGTCACGTCCTAATGCGGTTAAACGTTGATCTAAATGCATACATTTTTTTTGTTGCATTTATATTTTGAATATTATTGACTTGAGCGTGGAAGGCGCGTATTTTCTTTTGCAGGTATCGCCCTAAATTCAGGGGGAACCAAGATAAAATTTCAATTCAAGTCAATATTATTTTTCTTACTTGACTTGTGAATTTAGAAATAGCATATTTGATTTGATAAAATTATTTTCATAAAATTATGATATATACTTTTACCAAAAATATAGTTTATTTTTAATAAACAAATTCCATAAAATGAAAATTGTTTTTCCAATATTTTCTGCTTAAACGATTTTTCAAAGTCGTCGAAGTTAATCGACTAACTAGAAGTTATTCGAATAACTTGATTATCCAGAAAATCAAGCTATTTCTCCAGATATTCGACTAACCAGAAGTTATTCGAGTATATCTGTTTCCAGATATTCGACTATCCCAGAAGATATTCGAATATCGTTCCCAGATAGTCGACTATTCAATAAGTTATTCGACTATCCTCAGTCAAATTTCAAAAATCTGACCGTTTTATAGCCGTTCCAATCAGTCCAAAAATCTGATTTTTGTCATTCAATGCTATATTTTCTTGAACTCTATAAATAGGATTAGTGTGCACTCTTTGATTCACACCAAAATCATTCTTGTTCAAGAAATTCTCTTCAAAAATTCTATTCCAAAATTCTTCCAAAAGTTCTTCTTGCCTACAAATTTCAATGGCAAATAGAAGTTCTAAACGCTCTCGTGCCGGAAAGAATATCCCTTCTTCTTCAAATCCTCCTCCATCTCTACATTGTTATGACGATGGATCCGTTCTTTGGTTTGAACAAGAAAATGAGCTTCAACGATTTATTAGAAAATTTGAAAATCGAGATATTCTTCCACCTCGATTCACAACCGCAAGATATCTAGCGGATTCTAATCATTCCAATATACTTCTACAAAGTTCAATCCTTGACTTTGTTTATTTAAAGTATGATTTCATTCATCCTCTTTTGATTCAAGCCTTCTATTCAAACCTTAAGAAAGATGAAGATGGAGTTCTCTCTACCAAAGTCAATGGCATTCCTATCCTTTTAAGTGAAGAAAATATTCAAGCTATCACAAATCTTCCTCGTGATGGCCAAGACATCGAACAATATACCGGTGTCGAAGGAATACTCTATGATGAAAATGTCCTCTTCAACCTTATTGGAATTGGACAATTTGAATTCTCTCAAGAGCAAAAGAGAGCTCCTATTAAAGGAATTTTTCCGGAATTTCGTTTGATTCTTTATGTTGTCACTCGGATTCTTAAACCGAGAAAAAGCAATCACACGACAATTGGCCGTGAAGATGCAAAAAACATGCATGCTATTATTTCCAAAGCACGCATAAATTGGTGTAAATTTGTTCTTACACATATGTTTGACTCAATAGGAAGTGACAAACCCCTTCCTTATGCATTACTTATAATGCATCTTCTTGAAGCATCTCAAGTCAACACCAATGTTGGTATCAAGAAATCTCGCACCAAACATTGGGAAATTCAAGAGACCTCTTTTCATGGCCATGACCAACCACATGATCAAATTCCAAATCCTCCTTCTCCAATTCAAGCTCGTCCTCCTCGTGCCCAACCGGATGTGTCTCAAGCCATCTTGGATCAACTTGCCTCTCTATCGACCTCAATTAATCGAATCGATAGTAATGTGTCTCGCACGGAAAGAAATGTGCGTAGGCCTAGTGACGAAATCCACGGATATTTTGACCATGTCAATTATTCGTATTCTCACGTCTATTCCACAAGTACTTCTAGCGATGACGATGATTTCGACGACGATGAAAGTTCTTGATTTGTATTTTCATTATTGAAATGTATTTTCATTTATTGTAATATATTTTCAATACTCTTATTGTAATTTTCCTTCTTCATTAATGAAATTATCTTTTTGTTAATGTCAAAAGGGGGAAGATTAAGGGTATATGCATATTTATCTTTAATCATGCTTTTGGGAAGATTAAGGGTATATTTATTTTCCATGCATTGGGAAAGATAAGGGTATATGCATACTTATTTATTTATATGCATATTTATTTGTTTTAAATATTTATTGCATAAATTGAGGGGGGAACTCAATAATAACTTGTCTTACATTTGGCATAGTCTTTTATAAAGGGTATATGCATATTCCCATTAAGGTTTGCCATTATCAAAAAGGGGGAAATTGTTGGAACATATGTATATGTTCATACTTATATGTTTTGATAATTGACAAACCAATTTAATGGAAAATAATTTATGCCAAATAAATGTGAGCTATTACTGAATACACTTTAATTTATATTTTAACTAAAGTGCTATTCATTTTGTAGATATGCAAAAGGAAGATAAAGAATTGATATGCAAAATTACAATGAGCATAGAGGAAGAAAAGGCTTTGCAACGTTATTTGAGCGGGCAAGAATTGGAGTCCAAGAAGTTCAAGACAAGATCGAGAGAAGCAATGAAAATAAATGAAGACCTTTTGTTGAGTCTTATTTATATTGTCTTTATTGTGATCTTGATCCGACTTTAAGTTTGAGTCTTGGCTTCTCTCATAAAATGATTTTACAACATATGCATATCATAAATGGTTTTACAATATATGCATATCACAAATGGTTTTACAATATATGCATATCATAAATGATTTTACAATATATGGATATCATAAATGGTTTTACAATATATGCATATCATAAATGATTTTACAATATATGCATATCATAAATGGTTTTACAATATATGCATATCATAAATATTTTTATTTGTGATAAAAATATTTTTATTGGTTTTAAATGTTATATAATAAATATTTTCAATACATTTAAAGCAAAATGATTTTAAATGTTTTTATTGATTCGGAATGGTCATTACAATTGTTTTTCATGTTTAAGATATTTATATCTTCAAACAAAGCTTTGAAAAATATTTTATAACTTATTTTCAATAAGTTAGTTGTTTTAAAAACGAACCATTTCCGCAGGGTCAGATAGTCGAATATCTGATATTGGATAGTCGACTATCCTGATGACCGTTGCCAAGATAGTCGAATATCCATATCAGATAGTCGACTATCCTTATGACCGTTGCCAAGATAGTCGAATAACCATATCGGATAGTCGACTATCTAACAGATTTTCAGAATCTGTATTTATGATCATAGCAACGGCTAGAAGTGATTTTGGAGCTATAAATACATCTCAAAATCACTCATTTAACACACAACTTCCGACCAAAAACATTCTTAAGCTTTCATACATTTCCAATATCATTTATTGATCATTTTTATCATATTTTGAAAGCCAAGGTCTTGAATTTATTGTTATGTTCTTGAGCGTATTTGTTTACTCATATCCACTCTATTAAGAGAGTCTTGTTTAAGTGAATGCTTAGTGTTTTGTACACTTGAAGAGAATTGTTATTCTCTTGTTGCAAGAAGGAACTTGTGTTTCCTTGGTTGAAGTCTTGGAGTGTTGTATCTCCGAGCAAAGGTGTTGAGGCTTGTGCCCTCTGGTTGTAAAGGTTTGTTAGGCACCCGTAAGCTTAACAGTGAAGTCTTGGGGTGAGGTATCCTCGAGCAAGTGAAGTCTTAAGGTGTGGTATCCTTGAGCAAGTGTAACGGTTTGTTAAGAACCCGTAAGCTTAACGAAGTTAGTGGAAATCTCGAGAGAGTCTCTCAGGGACTGGACTAGCCACGGGTTGTGGTGAACCAGGATACATCGGTGCGTTCATTCTTGTTTATTTACTTATCGCACTTATTTATTTCCTGCAATTTTCAAATTCCACAAGTTTACGCTATATTTTATTATAACGCTATTCACCCCCCTCTAGCGTTAAGCGTATTATCTAACACTTTTCAGCTAGCCAAAACTTACATGATATACACATTTGTCAAAAAATTGTAAATCAATTCACTTTATGTAAGAAAATCAGAACCTAAAATGAAAATACAATTCAAGTTTGGAGATTAAATACATTATTATTATTTTAACATTCTAAATTAAAATTAGAATTGTGTTAATTTCAGAAAATAAACCCAAAGTTAGGGCCAAACCATTCGTCTTAGCACCCAGGCCCAATGGCCTAGGCCCAGGCTTATTTAGGCCATTTTCCCCATTGGACCTATCTCCAAGTCTGGCCCAACTTTAATCAGAAACAAGTCTTTTAACTTTAAAGATATGGCCCATGGCCTTGGCCATTATATCACTGTGATTACAAAAATACAACAACAACAAAAGAATTACACTCCTAACAACAATTATTTTAATCTCAGTACATGAAATCATAACCTAATTCAATACAGTACTCTAGGCGAAAATAAAGCTTTCAAAATTAGAACATTACATATGGCCTATTATTACATATGCTCATATATATATATATATATATATATATATATATATATATATATATATATATATATATATATATATATATATATATATATATATACATACTAATTTGAAGGTATTTATGCATATTTAAAATATATAGGGAAAATTTAGGTCAACATACATTGTGTATCAAATGCATAAATGCTGCTGCGGAGCTGGTTAGCCCAAATGACATCACATAGAACTCGTAATGATCATACCGAATCCTGAAAGCAATCTTCAGATATCTGGCTGCCGAATCTTCAACTGATTATAACATGAACGCAATAAATCTTGGAAAATACCCGATTACCCTGTAACTGATCGAATAGGTCATCAATACGAGGCAAAGGATACCAGTTCTTCATTGTAACTTTGTTCAACTGGCAATAATCAATGCACATACACATAGAACCATACTTTTTCTTCACAAACAAGACAGGAGCACCCCAAGGTGACACAATGGGCCGAATGAAGCCTTTATCAAGCAATTCTTGTAAATGTTCCTTCAACTCATTCAACTTGGGAAAGGGCATATGATAAGAAGGAATAAAGATAAGCTCGGTTCCCGGCAACAAATCAATACCAAAATAAATATCTATGTCAGGCGGCATGCTCGGAAAATCAACCAGAAACACATCAAGGAGATCTCTCACTACTAGGACTGGCTCAACTGTAGAGGTATCAATACGGACATCTCTCACATAGGCTATATACACGTCACACCTTTTCTCAACCAATTGTTGAGCTTTATGAAATTAAGTAAGTCTACTGAGAGTGTAATTTAAGGTACCCCTCCACTCTAAACGTGGTAAATATGGC
Organism: Nicotiana benthamiana; assembly: GCA_034376525.1. Taxonomy (NCBI): domain Eukaryota; kingdom Viridiplantae; phylum Streptophyta; class Magnoliopsida; order Solanales; family Solanaceae; genus Nicotiana; species Nicotiana benthamiana. Next base: position 118,452,154 of record CM067326.1, read on the forward strand.
ATAGCTAATGTTACAGTCTTGGCGTGATAATTAAGAATCGCACAATGGGACGACAACTAGTACATGCCCAAGATAACATCAACGTATACAATTATAAGCAATAATAAATCGGCTCTGGTCTCAAGACTACGAAGAGTAAACAAATAGGACCGACACACGCGATCCAAAACAAGAGAATCGCTCACAAGAGTAGACACATAAATAGGGGAACTCAAGGAATCCCGAGATACGCCCTAATGCGGGGCAAAATAAGATGATACATAGGAATAAACAGAGCCTGGATCGAATAGAACTGATGCATCTCTATGACAGACCGAAACAATACCTGTAATGATAGAAATAAAAGCAACTACCTTTATATGAGCAGGGTAGGTATAGTATTTGGCATTTCCTCCCCCTCTAGGTGACCTATAGTTCCCCGACCTCTACCTCGAGCTAGCTGAGTAGGTGAGTAGCAACTGGTGCCATAATCATAGCCTGGCAACCATGTGGAGCACGTTTTAGATGAGAAGTCTATGGATGTGCACCCCTCCTAAGTCCGGGGCAATCCCTCACCATGTGGAGAGTGTCGCCATACTCAAAGCAAGCTCTAGAAGGGTGTGGCGGTTGTAGCTGGCTCGGGCTAGGTATGTTGGAATAACCACTAAGATAACCCCATGTAGGAGGTACACTAGATACTAGGGATGAATAATAAGGCTCATGGGGAGCTGGAAAACAACTGGCAGCTGGAAGAGCTGAATGAACGGGACGAATGACATAACCCCTACCATGTCGAACTATAGATAGGGAACGGGCACCATAATAATGGTCAGACTCTCAAGACCTCTTGGCCTCTCTCTCCTCCCTATCCCAAGCAATCATACCCTCTACTCTCCTAGCAATACTCACAACCTGTTGATACGAGAAATCCATCTCTAAATCCCAGGCCATACTAGTCTTGATGCTAGGATGAAGTCCCTCAATAAACTGACAAACCCTCTCTATTGTAGAAACCCACGCCATTGTATGTCTACCAAAGTCACTAAAACAAATTGCATACTTTGAAACAGTCACAACACCATGGCACAACTGCTTAAACTTCACGGGCCATGCACCCCTAAAGCTTTGAGGGACATACTATCTCAAAATATGTCCGAGAACTATGTCCAGGTAAGTGAAGCTGCCTCATCCGTACTGTCCAACTCATAAGCATGCCACTACTGATTGGCAACTCCTCTAAGCTGAAATATTATGAAAGAAACTCAGCTGGACTCTACTTGCCCATACGGTGGACGGTGGCACTCCTCCATAAATCTCTAAGCATCCTATCATGCTAGAACACTGAATGTAGGAGGGTTATATTTCTTATACCTCTCAAGCCTACGTTACTCCTCATTTGAAACTCTTACTTACCCTGAGGCTGAACTGGGGCTACAGATGGCACCAGTATAACCTTTGCAATTTGATAAACCTGAACCGACTCCTCTAGGTGCGGGCGGTAGGAGTCTGTGCTCCTCCTCTGGCTTAAGATGTGACTGGAGCAAGGGAAATCAACCATGAACGAGCTAGAGTATCATATATGCTCAGGAACTATGCAAGGGTCTCCTAAAGAGTTGGTGTAGTAGTAGTAGACGTCTTAGGCACATGTTCTCTGAATGGAGCTACTGGTGGCTCCTGTCTAACGGTTCTCTCGGTTGCTCTGGCTGCACCAAATGGGCGTCCTTGGCCTCTGGCGACTCTAGCAGGGGGCACAGATGCCTTGTTATCTCCAGCTGCATGTGTCCTTACCATCTGTGAGAGAATAGGAGATAGAAGTTTAGAATTTTGAAGTCAATAATTTTGCATGATAAGGAATCAAATGAAGTGAAATTTTCCTAACAGTTCCATAGCCTCCCGAAAATAAGTACAGATGTCTCTGTACCAATCTGTGAGACTCTAATAAACTGTCTTGTGACTCACAACTCTTATGAACCTAGAGCTATAATACCAACTTGTCATGACCCAAGTTCTCACTCCGAGAACCATCCTGACGGACCTAGTCCCTATGACTAGGTAAGCCTACCATTTGCAGAAATGAAACAAAAACATAAAACCTAACAACTAACAGCTAAATTTAAATAAGAAGTTAAGTTGTCGCTCAACTTATATAGTAATCACTCGCGACATGTACATAAACTCTTCCAAAACCCGAAATATCGTAAGTCCCAAACCACAGAAAGAAAATAGTATTTCTATACTCCAAAGTCTAACAAAAAGAAATACAAGAAGAGTTTGACATGGGGAAGAGTAGAAAGAGACTCCAAGGTCTGTGAACACGGCAGATATACCTTGAAGTCTCTACAGCTGTCTTGCCTCACTGATATTGTGGCTGATAAGTGGTACCTGGATCTGCACACAAAACACATGTGCAGGGAAGGGCATGAGTACATGATTGCTGCCAACTCAACACTACACTATGGTAGGAAGAGCGGGTCGCAATAGATTTTACCCGAATAGAGGTGGGGATCAATTTCCTTAGGGAGATAGTAGTGGAGTTGGATTTTCTATCTCGTCTAGAGATGTGTTTGTACTCCTAATGTCACTTCAAACATTTTTGGGTTTTTGAATTATATCTGCTTTTATAAAACTAATGATTATCACTAAATTAGGCTGCGAGAATATTGCTAAGTTGTATCTAATGGGAAGAAGGGCACTAGGGTCGTGACACTACCTAGGTGGCTAATTGACGGGTAGATGTTACTAGGATTCGATAGACATATTTGGGACTTATGCTATTACTATTGCACATACCCACTCTCACACCTCTTAGTAGAGTGAGTAATTTTTCCCAATTGACTCTCTCTCTCGACCAAATGGGTAGGAAAACTAGACCAAACAACTAGGGTTCAAGTAGGGTGATTACTCTCTCGAGATTTAACCTGTTAATTGGGACTATCATTTCTCATGAATCCATCCCAATTCCTTGTTGGGTTGATTTTTGGGTCATAGACTCTCTTTCTCAAGAAGAGTTAAACCTACAAATCTTGAATCAGTGTCTGCAACCACCAATTCTCTATTAAAACATAAAATCAACCCAAATAGCAGTTACCCATAGTCAATCTAACCCAGGATAGCAACACCAATCAATTACCCACACTAGGGTTGAGCCACAACCCTAAATGGGTTTATGTACTCATGCTAGACATAGATATTAAAGAAATATATGAAGAAATAAGCATATTAATTGATTACGAAGAAGAAACTACAATAATCTATCGTTAATGAAAAGCAAAACTGCCAAAAATGGATACAACACCGAGTCTCACAAGCGCAGCAAAGTCTAGAGTACAAAAACTGACCTAAAAATGGTAAAATGTTCTATTTATACTAGGCTAAAAAAACTGGACAAAAATACCCCTGCAGGGTCAGTGCGGGTCGCACAAAATGGACCACGGCCGCACTGGCGCTTAGACTTCACATTTATGCTTCTTTGAACTTGAGGAAGCGGATCACGTGGAAGTGTACTGCGGCCGCGGAGGGGATCTGGTCACCGCGCGGACCGCATGGCATTGTCTTGGCTAAATGATAGTTCTCTGAATCTCTTGACTGCGGACCGCACAAAAGCATAGTACGGCCGTGGAATCCTGACCATGGACCGCGAGAAATGTACCGCGGCCGCGTAGCCTTCAGCCTGATTATACAAGTCTCTGAATCTCCTAGTGCGGCCGCATTCACTTTTGCGCAGTCTGCACTAGACCCTCTTTTCTTCAATTCTCTTAATCTTTGATACTTGAGCAGGTTTAACTCCTTTTGAGCTGATCTTTAACATTTCGTCACTTTGTCGATCAAACCTGCAATCAAGCCCAACTTGTGAGCATTTTGGGATTATTTTGTAGCAATTTATAACCAAAGCATAGGCAAGTAGGGGCATAAAACATGTTAAAATCCCAACTTATTAGTAAACCACAACGGTACACAGTAAATGCCAAGCCTAACCTCGAGGAGTAGTAATGAGGTCGGGCGAGGACCCTACTGGTATATATATATATATATATATATATATATATATATATATATATATATATATATATATATATATATATAAAATAAACAAGATAGAATGAATACAACGAAACATAAAGAGTGAAATTTAAAAACTTGTGAAATGTAATAAAAGATTGAGATAAAATAGATTATAATCACTTACGAATTATTTGGGGAAGAAGAGTTCTTTGAAAAAGCGCCTCTAAGGTTTTCTAGTTTTGGAAATTTGAAAAATGAAAAAAACCCTCGTTTCTCAGATATTTGATCAGTCGTAGATGTCGCATTTGTGACCTGGGGTTTGCAAATGTGAAGAAACAGTTGCAATTGCAAAGTCCTAACATCTATGCTTTCATCGTATTTACGATGATTTGTTTGCAAATACGAACATTGACCTTTCATATTTGAGACTAGATGATCGCAAATGCGTCGAAGCCTGCCACAGTCCCACTTCGCAAATGCAAACAATTGTTTGCAAATACGAACTTGATGTGCCCCAACTACTTTTCACAAATGCGAACCTAATAGAGGTCGTAAATGCAAAACTAACCTCGCAGTTGCGAGGTCTGAGGCCTGCACTAGAACTGAAGTACACCAGCAATGTTTCTAAGTCCAAATTCACTCTGTGGCCTATACAAAACTCACCCGAGCCTTCGAGGCTCTAAACCAGATATGAACACAACTCTAAAAATATCATACGAACTTGACTTCTCAATCAAATAAAAAAAATAACACCTACAACTATGAGTTGAGCATCAAATCAAATGAGCTTTTCAAGAAAAACTTATGAACTTTTATTTTCTCAACCGGACATTTGAATCACGTCAAAGCAACTCCATTTCTCAAAAAATTTAAATAAAAAGTCATAAATATAGTAATAGACCTATTTCGGGTTTCGGAACTAATATATGAATCCGATATCAGTAAAGTCAAGTAGTAGTCAAACTTTCAAATTCATTAAGCTTTTAAAATTTCAAGTTTCAACAAAGTGCGATAACTCAGGCTAGAGACTTTCGAATTCGATTTCGAGCATATGCCCAAGTCCCAAATAACGATATGGAACCACGAGGATCGTCAAAACACGAATACAAGTCTTTTTTCTCAAGACATTGACTAAAGTCAACTCAAATGGATTTTAAGGCAAAATTCATATCTTCTCAATTCTTAACATCAAAACTTTCCAAGAAAACATTTGGACTAAGAGGGCTAAGATGAGGTATTTAAGGCTTTGAAACATAGAATTAGGTTCTAAAACATAAGATGATATATCGGGTTATCACATTCTCCACCTATAAAACAATCATTCATCCTCGAATGGACATAAAAAAGTACCTGGCCCGGTGAAAAGGTGTGCATATCTACTTCGCATGTCCGACTCGGACTCCTAAATAGCTGCCTCGATGGGTTGACTTCTCCACTGCACACAAAGCAAAGGATAAATCTTCGACCTCAATTGACAAACCTTTCGTGCTAGAATAGCCACTGGCTCCTTCCCATAAGTCAAATCATTGTCCAACTGAACAGAGCTGAAATTTAACACGTGTGACGGATCACCGTGATACTTTTGGAGCATAAACACATGGAAAACCGGATGAACTGCTGATAAACTAGGTGGTAATGTGATCTTATAAGCCACTTCACCCACTCTCTGAAGAATCTCAAAAGATCTGATATATCTGGTGCTCAACTTGCCCTTCTTTCTGAACTTTATCGCACCCTTCATGGGTGATACTTGGAGCAACACTCTCTCTCCGACCATGACTGCAACATCCCGAACTCTATGGTCGGCATAACTCTTCTATGTGGATTGAGCTATGCGAAGTCGATTCTGAATAATCTTGCGCTTATCCAAGGCATCTTGTACTAAATATGTACCCAATAACCGAGCCTCCCCTTACTCAAAGCATCCAACTAGCAAATGGCACCGCCTCCCATATAATGCCTCATAATGAGCCATCTGGATGCTCGGCTGGTAGTTGTTGTTGTAGGCAAACTCTTGAAGTGGCAAGAACTGATCCTCTAATATCTGAATAGTGCGCTCATACTGTACGTCCATCTGAGGATGAAATGTTGTGATCAATTCAAACTGCATGCCAACTCATGCTGTACTGCCTTCCAGAAGTGCGAGGTAAACTGCGCCCCTCGATTAGAAATGATAGACACAAGCACACCGTAAAATGAACAATCTTGCGGATATATATCTCAACCAACCACTATGAAGAATAGGTAGCTGCCACATGAATGAAATGCGCTGACTTGGTCGGCCTGTCCAGAATGGCCCAGACTGCATCAAACTTCCTCTAAGTCTGTGGAAGTCCAACAACAAAATCCATAGTGATACGCTCTCACTTCCACTCAGGAATCAATAACTTCTTAAGCTAACCACCAGGTCTTTGATGCTCATACTTTACATGCTGACAATTTAGACACCAAGAACATATGCAACTATATCCTTATTCATCATTCTCCGCTAGTAAAGCTCTCGAAGTCCTGATACATATTCGCGGCGCCTAGATAAATAGAATACTAGGAACTATAGGCCTCCTCAAGAATCAACTCACGAAGTTCACTCACATTAGGCATACAAACATGACCCTGGATCCTCAAAACTCCATCATATCCAATAGTAACCGGCTTGGCGCCACCGTGCCGCACGGTGTCCCTATGGACAAGCAAATGAGGGTCACCATACTTCCACTCTCTAATGCGCTCACACAATAAAGACCGAGCGATTGTGCAATCTTGAACATGACTGGGCTCAGAAATATCCAACCTCACGAACTGATTGGCCAAGGCCTAAACATCTAGTGCGAGCGGTCTCTTATCGATTAGAAGGTATGTAAGGCTGCCCATACTCACTAACTTTTTACACAAGGCTTCGGCCACCGCATTGTCTTCCCAGTATGATACAAGATGGTGATATCATAGTCTTTCAATAGCTCCAACCATCTCCCCTGCCTCAAATTTAGCTCCTTATATTTAAACAAATACTACAAGCTCCGATGATCTTCAGTGCATGAACAATTGCTGCCAAATATAAGTTATGAACAGGGTAATTCTTCTCGTGAACCTTCAGCATCCGCGAAATATATGCAATCACCTAGCCATCCAGCATTAATACCGCATGAAGTCTAATACGAGATGCATCATAATATACCGTATAAGATCCTAAATCTGTAGGAAACACCAACAGTGGTGTCGTAGTCAAAGCAGTATCAAGCTTCTGAAATCTCGCCTCACACTCATGCAACCATCTGGATACCTTTCTGGGTCAACCTAGTCAACGAGGCTTCTATAGACTGAACCCCTCCACAAACCGACGGTAATAACATGTCGATCCCAATAAAATCCAAATTGCTGTAGCTGAAGTTGGTTTAGGCCAGTTTTGAACTGCCTCAATCTTCTTATGATCTACCTGAATGCCCTCTACTAATACAACATGCCCCAAGAAAGCGACCGAGTCCAACCAAAACTCGCATTTTGAAAACGTGGCATATAATTGGTTGCCTCTTAGAGTTTGAAGTACGATCTGAAGATGTTGCTCATGCTCTTATCGACCGCAGGAGTAGATCAAGAGATCATCAATAAACGCAATCACAATGGAATCTAAATAGTGATTGAACACTCAATTCATCAAATCCATAAATGGTGTTGGGTCATTTATCAGCCCAAATGACATCACTAGAAACTCATAATGCCCATACCGAGTTTGAAAAGTTGTCTTAGGGATATCAGATGACCTAATCCTCAACTAATGTAGCCAGACCTCAAATCAATCTTTGAAAACACCTTGGCACCCAAAAGATGATCAAATAAGTAATGAATCATCGGGAGTGAATACTTGTTCTTGATGGTGACTTTGTTCAATTATCGATAATCTATGCACATCCCCATCAATCCATATTTCTTCTTCACAAATAGCATGGGCACACCCAGGTCGAGACAATAGGTCTAATGAAGCCATTATATAGAAAATCTGGTAGCTGCTCTTTTAATTATTTCAACTCCGGTGGGGTCATACGGCATTGTAGATAGAAATGGCCCGATGACCTCTAGAGGAAGATACAAGCCAAAAAATATTTAGTCATTGATCAATTGAACAAAACACCCACCTAGATTTCTATCTTAGCTCTACTACAAAGCTCTAACATACATAAGAATGCCTTATTGAATGTGCTTAGTGAAGCATATGTGCCGAGCAACATCACTGGGGGAGAGGTGGAAAACATGGTGGGGCAGGTATTGGAGAGTCACAAGATCACTTTCTATGAAGATGAGTTGCCACCAGAAGGTTTTAGTCACAACAAGGCATTGCACATCACTGTGTAATGCGAAGATATTTCATCACCAGAATCCTGATTGACGGAGGGTCCAACCTCAACATTTGTCCAATAGTAACTCTCAGAACATTGGGAAAGATCCTGCATGAGATCATGGATGGAGCCATCAATGTCAAAGCTTTCGATAGTTCTCAAAGGTCTACTATTAGGAAAATAAGCTTACATTTGCAAATGGGGCATACTTGGTTTGATGTTGATTTTCAAGTGATAGACAGGCCGACATCTTACAATCTATTGTTAGGATGACCATGGATTCATGCCGCTAGGGCCGTGGCATCAACACTACATCAGGCAGTGAAATTTGAGTAGAATTACCAGGAGGTGATCATTCATGGTTACGGCAACAATCCCATATATAGTCGCCAGACCATCCCAGCAATTGGAGGAAGAAGAAGGATAGGTGGGGAAACTTACCACCCCATTGAGCGGGTTAACTCCCTCGATAAATGGTGCGACAACAAAATTGAAAGCATACTGAACTGGAGCGGGTATGAACCTGGCAAAGGACTTGGAAAGACTTTCCAAGGAATCGCTAATCCTATCAAGGTCAAAAAATACGATGCCACCTTCGGGTTGGGATATGAGTATACCTAGAAAGAATTCAAGGAATGGTCTCCACCCTAGCACGGTCCTTACTATCCATTTTTTTATCCGATACCCCATTTAGAGCAAACTTTCCAACCGGTCGAAGTCGTTTATAGGTCAGAAGAAGAGGACGCATTAGCAGCAATGAGGAACTTGTTCCTGGAAGACGATGATATGGACTGTCGTGTCATTTTTTAGGAGGAGGGGGAGGAAGGCCCTTATATACAGGCTGTAAACAGAGGAGCGCACCTCAACAATTGGACTGTCAAAACCACCAGAGCTAGTGTGCCTTGGTGTAGCAAGGCTGATCAAGCACCACACACTATTTTATTTTACCAGTTTATTTCCCTTTCGCATTTTTGTTTCTACAAGAAAGAGCTCCAAATTTTAAAACATTTATGGAATTTATCAAAGTATTTTCAGTTTCTTATAAATCTTACTAGTTTCTCTCATTACTTTACTTAAACAACATAACTATTACTTATCTTGATGAACCAACAACTGCGACATGCAACGAGACAACACAACAAATGAATATAGACTCAGAAGAAGATGATATATCCAAAGAAATTGTTAAAGAAGTCGAGAATTTTTAAAATAGACCTAAGTCCAACCTGGACGAGACCAAAATAATCAACCTGGGAGATGCAGAAAACACCAAAGAAACACGAATCAGTGTTAATTTGTCACCATCGGAGAAGGAAGAATAAATAGAGTTTCTAAGAGAGTATAAGGACATATTTGCCTGGTCGTACAATGACATAACCGGTCTGAGTACGTCTATTGTGGCACACAAACTGCGAACTGATCCGACATATCCACCGGTAAAGCATAAGTACAAAGTTCAAAGGAAACTCACGAACAACTAGTATAGAATCCATGGAAGGAACTTCTGCACTGTAATCACGGACATAAGCCAAATAAGCTAGACATCTCTTCTCGGCCATATGTCGAGCCTTTAAATAAGAGATAACTCTATTGGTAGGATGACCAGGAGTCCCTCTCTACTCTGATCGAGGCAACCTGGCAAGGCTAAGGTCACTATCTTGGTGTGACAAACCAATATAGCATGATAAGTTGAAAACCAATCCATACCCAAGATAACATCAAAATCTACCATATCGAGAAGTAGAAGAACTACACTAGTCAAGACTCCCAACGGTACCCATACACGAACGATAAACACGATCTACATAAATAAATATCCCACAGGTATGGACACATACACAGGAGCACTCAAAGAATCACGAGGATCAACCAAATATGAACCAAAATAGGATGAAACATAGGAATACGTAGAACCATGATCAAATAGAACTGAGGCATCTCTAGGCAAACTAAAATAGTAACTGTGATAATAGAGTCAGATGACTCAGCCGCAGGCCTGGCTAGAAAAGTATAGCATCGAGGTTGGGCCCCACCACTCCGAACTACATCTCTAGAATACGTCTAGCTGGCTGGCCTCCACCTTTAGCAGCCTGACCTCCACCTCTAGCTGCCTAACCTCTACCTTTATTTGGCTGCGTGGGCGGTGAGCACCCGGTGCTGAGACTATGGAACAAGAACCCTGATGTTGTGAAATGCTCGATGACCGAGAGAAGAATCTAGCAGTGTGCCTTGGATCATCACAAGTATAACATGACCTTGGCTACTGTGATTGTTGACCTAGAAACTGCAAACCTGAGTAACCACCCTGAAAACTCTATAGCGGAGGTGCACTAATAAGAGCTAGTGGTGTAATGTAGGCTAGCTGGTCGGAATAAGGCATATGAGGACCACGACCACCTGAAGAACCGTGGAATTCCTGAGGTGTTGAATGAAACAGCTTGGGAGGATGTCCTCTACCAGAAGTACCCCTCTATGGATGAGGCACCACTAAATCCACCTGAATGACAAGGCCTCTTGTCAGACCCCTAACCTTCCCCTTAGTGCAAGAACCATCTTGACTCGCCTGGCGATATTGGCAGTCGTTTGAAAAGAAATCTCACTCCCGGTCTCCTTGACCATCTATAACTTGATAGGTTAAGAAAGTCCCTCAATAACCTCCTCATCATGTCTCTCTTGGTAGGGAGTAGAAGAAAATCATGACGGGACATATCTACAAAAGGGGGCTTATATTGAGTGACAGAGATACTACCCTGCTAAAGACGCTCAAACTGCCTACGATAATCCTCTCTTAGAGTGACATGAAGGAACTTCTCTAGAAATATCTAAGAGAACTGGTCCAAAGTAAGAGCAGGCGGCCCAGTTGGTCTGGTCGATAAAAAATTCTTCCATCATCTACTGGCGGAACCCATCATATGAAACACAACAAAATCAACCCCATTGATCTCAACTATCCCCATATTCCGCAGCACCTCATGAAAACGGTCAATATAATCATGTAGGTCATCGGAAAGTTCACCATTGATGTGAATTAGAAAGAGCTTGGTACTTGTCCAATTTCAATAATCCCTCATAAGATATAGCCGGTCCATCACTGGCCTATGCCACAACAATCGGCTAAGCTATCCAAACTAGCTGGGCTACTGGAGTTGATACTGGGGAGTCATATGCTCCGGATTGTGAGTAGAGAGAGTCTGTGCTCCTCCCCCAACATGAGAGACATCTGGTGGGATAGGAAATATACCGGTTTGGGCCATACTTTCCATAAGGTCCACTAAACGAACTAGAGCATCTTAAAGCACTGGGTGATAATGAACCCCTCCAGGACCTGAGCTGGTCCAACATGCACAGTCTGGTGGAACCTTCTCATCAAACTCCGCTTCAGGCTCTACTGCTGGTGATGCTGCTCGAGCTCTAGGCTGAGGGCTGCCCCTGCCTCAGCCTCTGGCACGACATCAGCTTAGTCCTCTTCCCCTCGTAGGAGATGCCACTGGGAGTTCTGGCTGTTTTTCAGTTGAAGATGCAGTATGCATTCTCGCTATCTGCGAGAGAACACGAAGGTTTCAATTAGCAACGAGAGAACAAAATCCAATGACTAAGAGAAAAAGAGTTGAAATTTGTTCCTAAACTTCATAGCCTTTGGAAGATAAGTACAAACGTCTCCGTACTGATCCTCTAGACTCTACTAAGCATGCTCATAAATTGTGAGACGTAGGCAACCTAGTGCTTTGATACCAACTTGTCATGGCTCGGAATTCCCACCTTCCGGATCGTAATGGTGCCAAAATTTTTCTTGCTAGGGAAGCCAACGTTAGAAAACCAGTTAAGCAAATTTTCTATTCAATTTCAATAAGTAAAGTCAATTAAGACAAAATGAAATAAAATCGAGTGCAGTATAATATAAATGCCCATGATATCTACTACAATACGGATCTGGAGTCACAACTCACGAGCTACTAGAATTTTCTACTAATAGAGTTTGAAAGAAATATATCTATTTTGAATGAAAGGAAACAGTAAAGTAGGGGAACATAGAAGCGGACTTTAAGGTCTACGGATGTCAGCAAATCTACCTCGAGTCTCCAATGAGTGAATCCAAGCTACTACGCCTCACGAATAGCTAGGGACTATAATGGAGTCTGCACAAGAAGTGCAGAGTGCAGTATGAGTTCACCGCCCCCATGTACTCCGTAATTGTCGAGCCTAACCTCGACAAAGTAATGATGAGGCTATAATAAGACACCCACATAATAAACATGTGCAGATAACAATATACATACACGATAACAACAAATATAAGCGAAACGTGTATTGTTTGGAGGGGTACATGCTAAAGGGGATACAAGATATGAGAAATACAACAGAAATGATAACCAGAATAGTCAATATGCTTTTAACCAGTAAAAAAACGTTTATCACAATGAAGAAAATTGCACAACATCACCCTTTATGCTTATACTCTCAACATCATAATGAAACAATGATATTGCACGGCATCAGCCTTGATGCTTTTACTTTCACTGTCAGTATAAATCAATAGATACTGCACGACATCACCTTTCGTGTATTAACACACATAACATGGCATGACATCATATGTCGTGCATTAATACTCACAATATGGCACGACATCACCCATCGTGCATTAACACTCACAATTGGCACGGCATCTCTCTTCGTGCTTTAACACTCTCCTTTACTATTTAAAAATGAACAAGTAACAACAGGGAGAAAAAATAACAAGAACAAGCCTTACTTCAAAAATGGTTCTACCATATCAATCTCAACTTTATAAACAATACTCAATTATCACAAAATCCCATAAATACGGTAAGAATGATCAATTTAACAAGTAACTAGTCTAAGCATGGATAACATGATCAAAGTAAGCAATAATTATAAGGAATAAGTCCCACCCGCATGCTTAGCCCGACAACAATGCATAAGTACTTGTCACCTCACATATACGTCGTACCTAACATCTAAACATGTAGTGAATAGACAAACAAGTTCTAATCCCTCAAGTTAAGATTAACCACGATACTTACCTCGCTCTAAGGATCAATTCAAAGCTCAACCACAGCTTGTCCTTTCAAATAAGCCTCTAAACCAATAGAACCTAGCAAATTACCAACCAAACGATTCAAATTAAGTCAAAGGAACTATCCACAATTGCAAAGGATTCACTTTAGGTCATTGTTGAAAAAGTCAACACAAGTCAACTCCCGGACTTGCTTGGTCCAAACCCAAAATTCTAATCAAAATACGATTATTCATTCACTCTCGAGCACGGTTATGTAATTTGTTTTGGAATCCAACCTTATTTGAGTCTAAATCCCAATTATACGAAAATCCTTAATTCTATCCAAACCCCGAATTTTTTACCATAAAAACACTAGATTTTAGGTTGAAATTTTGGGAAATGCAATGAAAGATTGAAAGAAAAAGGTTAGAATTCCTTAGCAATGATTTGGGGAAGAAAAGTTCTTTGAAAACTCGCCTCTAGAGTTTTCTAGTTTTGAAAATTTGAAGAATGAAAAAAAAAATCATGTCTCTCAGCTATTTGATCAGTTGTAGATGTCGTATTTGCAACCTGGAGTTCGTAAATGCGAACCTTATAAAATGCGAAGAAACAGTCGCAATTGCGGAGTCCTCCATTTCTGTTGTTAGCGCACTGTGATGATTGATCTTCCGCAATTGCAACCAAATTGATCGCAGATGCGATTAAGCGTGCTCAGCCCCCCTTTGCAAATGCAAAGTATTTTTCGCAGAATGAACTTGAGGTGCCCCAACTACTCGTTGCTAATGCGAGGAGCTGCTTGCACATACAAACCTAACAGGGGTCGCAAATGCGAAGCCTGGCCTCACAATTGCAAAGTTTGAGGCATGCACCAGAACTGAAGCACATCAGCAATGTTTCTAACTCCAAATTTACTCCGGGCCTATCTGAAACTCAACCGAGCCCTCGGGGATCTAAACTAATTATGTACACAAGTCTAAAAAATCATATAAACTTGTTCGCATGATCAAATCGCCAAAATAAACCTAAAACTATGAATTGAGCATCAAATCAAAGGAAATTTTCAAGAAAAATCATAACTTCTATTTTTACAACTGGACGTCCGAATCATGTCAAATCAACTCCGTTTCTCACCAAATTTGACAGACAAGTCATAAATATAATAATGGACCTACATCGAGTTTCGGAACCAAAATACAGATATTTTATCAATAAAGTCAAACATTGGCCAAGCTTTCGAAATTATTAAGCTTTTAAACTTTTAAGTTTCAACAAAGTGCGATAACTCGGGCTATGGACTTTCGAATTCAATTCCAAGCATACGCCGAAGTCCCATTCACGATACGGACCCACCGGGACTGTCAAAACATAAATTTGGGTCTGTTTGCTAACGTTGACTGAAGTCAAATCAAATAATTTTAAGGCAAAAATTTCATGTCTTCTTTGTTTTAAACATAAATGTTTTCCGAAAAAATACCAGACTGCGCACAAAAATCAAGGAGGGCTAAGATAAAACATCTAAGGCTTCAAAAGATAGAATTATATTCTAAAAAATAAGATGATTTATCGGGCTATCACACTTTAATCTTACATTAAACAAAAAATAGGAAGCGAAGGTTTTCCAAGTACAAACTAATTGACAAGATGTCACAATTCTAATTGCTGTTAACTGGGCCTTCCTCCATCTCTCGTTAACTCTTTAAATTCTCCCCCCCCCCCCCCCCCCCCCCCACCCAAAATAAAACCCCAACCAAAAAATAAAAACCAAAGAGCAAACCATTGATCCTTGCGTTTCATGTTATGTGTTATTTATCTAATTGCACTTGGAGTTCAAAAAAAGTGAAAGGCATTTAACATATACTAAGCTACCAATATATAACATACCAAAGGTACTTCTGGTGACTAAGAAGTTAGGATGAAATATTTATTAAAGAGTGTTCAATAAAAGATGCGTTAATTTTTCTAGAACGGATCATAAAATATTAATTAACCTAAATAGCCACCACAAATGTTTATATTAAAAATAATCGATAAATATATAATATCTAATCAATGTGTATTCTATATATAACCGTATATAATCACCATATAACCCTGCACTAAATACCGATTAAAGAAAATAAACATTATATTTGAACGCCTATTTTTGAAGAAACCCCAATATATATAAATGGAACAAAGGAAATACATACTGTAGAGATAGATTCAATCTTCTTATCATATATATTAAAACCTCAAAGTCTATTTTGCTTTGTTCCAAATATAATGACAACGGAGAAAAAGGAAGCCTAATCTATGAAACCACATAATTCAACTTTTCTACCTCAAATTTTCCTTTTTTCATTTCCCAAGCATGAAATCATTTCAAACATGCCAACATAGCTAGTGAGTTTCTTGATGTAATTATTTTCCTCTGATTGACTAATTAATTTTTATAAATGAAGTGTAGGTTTTTGAAAACGAAACTGCTAAGTGGCAATTTAAATTAGAGATCGACCAACCGAACTACTTTTTTTTTTTTTTTAATTTTTATAAATAAACTTCATTTCATTTAAGATCAAACTATTTACAAAATAGAGTAGCCGCTGACCAGCTACTGTTCTCAATCAGTCTATAGGGATTCACTCCCGTAATTTTGTATATACATCAATATCTAAGGTATAGTGATCCAGTCTTCGCAAATCATCCTTCCAGTGTTTAAAAAAATTTCCTTGTATATGTATGTGGACTGCTATTTCTTTGCATGTATCATTTATATTTATTTTTCCGACTTGGAATCTAATCTTGTTCCTCTCTCGCCATAGACACTATACTAGCATCCCAAAAACACTGGTGGTTATTTCAGCACGTCCATTTCTCCTTTTAGCAATGTTCCTGATCCACTTTACTTCACTGTTCCAATCACTTATGGCCCTCTGGTAACACAGCCAAACTAGCAGTCTATTCCATAGCTCCCAAGCTGTGGGCAAGTAAAAAAGAGATGGTCAAAGGATTCGTTTACTTGCCTGCACAATACACATTGTTGTGGAATCTGTATCCCAAAATTCATTAGTCTATCCATTGTTGCTAGTCTTCTGTGCAAAGCTAGCCAGACGATAAATTTAAATCGTGGGTGTAGTTTTGTCTGCAGAATAATACTTTTCCATTGTACTTTTGAGTATCGAAGGATTTGCAAAAAATAGAGTTTTTTTATGCTGAAACGTTCTCCTCTTTGTAGCATTTGCAGAACCGAACTACTTTTGAATTTCAGCTAATTTCACATGTTGCATTGGACTATTTTCTTGATGCCTATATTTACAGATTTACACCAATAATTGGCTATCCAACTACTCTATATATAAAATTAAATAAAAGTCTTTTTAATATATTCGTCTTCAACTTTTCGAGATGAATTATTCTCTAATAATTCTGATCTTTTATCATGTTATAAAAAGTAAGATAACTGCGTCCCCCTTTGCAAATTGCAAGAATTTCGAATTCTTGAGTAAAGATAACGTAAAAGGAACCCCACAACATGCACCAAGCATATTATAGCCTTCATTTTGACTTACAAAATCCAATAATAGCACACCAATCTAATTATTTATTAATTCTTTTATTAAACTCCAATCATTATGCAGTTGTCTCCATCTTTTCCATTGTATACATGTTCTTAGAACAAAGTTTTGAATGGAAAAGGAATACACTTATTGAACGCAACGTGCAACACAGTTGTTTAAGTGTGTAGAATTATGCTATAACATTAAACGTATTCAGCATCATGCAAATAAGTGTTTAAAAAAACAATGGAAAAAAATATTAAAGAGAGTTCAATGGTGGGACAACGAAATGCACCGTCCGCGTGTATTTTAATTGACTTGAGTATTAAGTCACTACCATACATGGAAGAGACAGCTCATGATCACACACTCTCCTATATAATTAAACTAATTAAATGAGAAGTTATAAATTTAAATTATATACACTGATATCTGATAATTTTCATCATTCGATATTTTTTGATTTATTATAACAATTTAGTTATCATTTATTTTAGTTTAACAATCACTGTGCTATTAAACAGAGTAACTTGTAATTACATTTTAAGTATTCAAATCAGGTAAATATAATTTATAAGCAAATAAACTATTAATGAAATTCAACATATATATAATAATAAATTGCTTTTTCTTTATTTTAGGTTATACATATTGTTGAGCTAAAGGATTACTTGGCCTCCAAGCCCAAACACAAACATTCATAATTGTTGTATATTCAGTATATCTTTATTGTATTTTGCTGTATATTGTATGTATAACAGATTTTAGGGTAGATTGTGTATTTAGTTTGGGCCTGTTCCTATTCGGGTTAGAATTGGCCCAATCCGAAATGTAACCCTGACCCACGTTTGATATAGGGTTAGAGTATTCTAGATATTTTTCAGTCGGTTCATTTTTCAATACACAGAGAAGTGTTTCTCTCATTTGTCTCTCTATTTTCTCTCTCTATTTTACCTCTTTCCATACTTGATTCAACTCCGATTCACCATGTTTACATGGTATCAGAGCCTGGTTCTTTCTCCCGGACATACTCTCTATCTTCCCCGTTCTTTTGGTTTGAGTTCATGGCGTTATCGGTGGTGATTTCTGGTTTTTTCAAAGTCGTCGGTGAAGATTCTGGATTTTTTTTGACATTTTGGTGAAATCGGAGTTGTTTTGTTTCCGATTCTTCCAACGAGGTGTTAGGGTGATTTTCCGACACCTCTTGTGCCTGATTCCAACGGGTTTTCTGCAAGCTAGGGTTTCCTGACAACGAAGCTAGGGTTTTCTTCACACGCTAGGGTTTCTCTGCAATTTTTGAAGGCCGTATCTTCTCCAGTTGTGTAGAAGCCTGGTAACCCTATTATCCCACTAGATTAGGGCTTGCATGTACCTTTGTTGCTGTATTGTGTAGCTCATAGTTATTGTATCACTCTCTTTTCTCATCCCTATTATCCTGTATCCGATGGCAAATGTGAACCCTGTTAATCCCTCACCTATTGACCCTACAAATCCTCTATTTGTCTACTCTTCTGATGTCCCCGGAGTTTCTCTTGTTCCTATCCCTTTCTCGGGTAATGGCTATGGGGTTGGAAGAGAAAGGTGATAGTCGCCTTATCTGCTAAGAACAAAATTGCTTTTGTTGATGGAATTTGTCCTAGACCAACCACTAATCTGGCTGACAGAGCTATGGGACAGATGCAATAACATGGTCATCTCCTGGTTGACTGCCTCTCTGTCCCCTCAAATTGCTAAAAGTGTCCAATACTCTGAGACTGCACAGAGTATATAGGCACAACTCGAAGCCAGATATGGCACAGCCAATAGGACCAAAATTTTTGAACTGAAACGAGAACTTTCTCATTCTTCTCAAGGACCCCTAGATATAGCCTCCTATTTCAACAAACTCAAAGGGTTATGGGATGAGTTAGGGACAATGTGCCCAAATCATGGACAGAGATATAACTGTGCTGCCAAACCTGGCATTACAAAAGAGGATGAGGAGAATAAGGTGTTTCAATTCCTCATGGGTCTTAATGAGACATATATGGGGGTGAGGAGCAACTTGTTAATGATGCAACCTCCTCCTAGTCTTGAGAGTGTCTATAACATTCTCCTCAATGATGAAAAACAGAGACAATTTAAGTCTGTCTCCCAGTTCAATCCTGATTCTATGTCCTTCAATGTTAATACACATAAACCTTCCACACCTTCCTTCAGTCCAGCTCCCTTGCTCAACTCTCCTCCTCCCAGACAGTATGCACAGAGAGTTACTTTTGATCAGTCCAGAGGACCCCTCTTCTGTAGATATTTCAAGAAGTCTGGGCACTTAATTGATAAGTGCTACAAACTTCATGATTTTCCTCAAAGCACCAGGTTTAACAAAGGCAAGAGAGCTACTGCTGCTCATGTCACCACTGGTGTTGACTTCACATCATCTCTTTCTTCTGCTGGCCATAATTCTCCTGCTTATGGAATTCATACTGAGGGTTATTCACCTGTCCAGCATGTGGATGGACATAGTTCTGCTATTCCTGGGTTGAGCAGACACCATTATGAGCAGTTGATGAATCTGCTCTAACAGTCTAATTTGGGTGAATCCACTGCTCAGACTTCTCCTGCTCAGCCATCTCCTACTATATGAGCTGCCAATTTTGCTGGTACTATGCTTACTGAGAGTCCTGTTTCTAATTCCAAACTCTGCTTGCTTACTCATATTGCTTCTGTTTCCTGGATAATAGATTATGGAGCTTCTGACCACATGACATCTAATATACAATTACTCTTCAATATCACCCCTTTACTTGTACCTTATCTTGTTACCCTTCCTAATGGGTACTAAGTAAAAGTAACTTCAACTGGCTCTTTTGCTTTAACTCCTTCCATTACTCTTCATAATGTACTGTTTGTTCCCTCTTTCAAACACAATTTGATTTCTGTCCACAAGTTAGTGAAACAGTTGCACTGTATTGTTCTATTTACTGCAACTTCTTGTTTCCTTCACATGTTACAGGCCCCTTCTCTGAAGATGCCTCTGGATCTTGGTAAAGAGGAGGCTGGTCTGTACAAATTTGCTTGGGTGCCCTCTTCATCTTCTTCTGTTAATTGTTCTTCTTCCACTTCTGTATGCTATAATAAAGATTCTTGTAATCTTGATTGTTCTTCTGATCTAATCTTGTTGCTTTATCTTCCAATGTAAACAGTTCCATTTGTCATAATAAATTTGATGATAATGACATGAACTACATTTGGCATTTAAGACTGTCTCACATTCTTTTTGCACACATGAAACACATTTCTGCTTTATCTTTCCCTTTTGCTTCTAAACAGCCTTTTCCCTGTTCTTTTTGTCCCATGGCTAGGCAAACTAGACTCCCTTTTCCTGACAGTTCCATCAGTACCTGTAGACCTTTCCAGCTTATTCATGTAGATACTTGGGGCCCTTATCACACCCCTACCTCTTCTGGTTGTAAATATTTCCTTACTATAGTTGATGATTTCTCTAGAGCAACCTTGACACATTTACTGGGGTCTAAAAGTAATGCTTTCAGCCTTATCAAGTCCTTTATATGTATGGTCAAAATACAATTTAATGCCACTGTACAAACTGTCAGAAGTGATAATGCTTTTGAATTAGGGTCTAGTCTTGCTGGTGTTTCTTTCTTTAATCAACAAGGCATCATTCATCAAACTACATGTCCCCATACTCCCCAACAAAATGGTGTTGTGGAAAGAAAACATAGAACCCTTCTTGAAGCAAGTAGAGCTTTACTTTTTCAATCCAATTTACCTATTCATTTTTAGGGGGACTGCCTATTGACTGCCACCTACTTGCTTAATAGGATTCCCTCCAGACTTCTTCACAATAAGTCTCCTTATGAAATATTGCATGGCCAAGCCCCTACTTATTCTCATTTAAGGGCTTTTGGCTGTCTTGCCTATGCCACTGTACCTATTCCACAAAGAGATAAACTTTAACCTAGAGCTTTGTCTTGTGTTTTCTGGTATATCCCTTTGCCAAAAAGGGCTACAGGCTGTATGATCTAACTACTAAGAAGTATTTTATGTCCAGAGATGTTGTCTTTCATGAAACCTGTTTTCCTTTTCAATCTACTTCTTCTGTACCTCCTCCTTCTTTTGTTTTTCCTCCTCCTCCTGTTCCTTCCTCTGATATTCCATGTTCTGATTTTGTCCTGCCTACTTTCCCTTGTTCTCCTCCTCCTGTTTCTTCTCCTTCTGCTTCCAGCCCAGCTTCTCCTTCACTCCCTTCCTCTCTTTCCTCTCCTTCTGTTCCTCTTCCTGTTGTCCCTCCTCCTTCTTTCCTTACTTCTTCTTCTGTTGTTCTTACTGGACACAGAAGATCTGACAGACCACATAATCCTCCATCTTATCTCAATGATTATGTTTGTCACTTGCCTTCCTTTTCTGGTTCCACTTCCTCTTCTTCTCCTTTGGAGTCTGAACCCCTCTTTTATTCTCAAGCTGCCTCTGTCCCAGCTTGGCAGGATGCCATGAGAAAGGAGTTTGAGGCTTTGGATGCCAACCATACTTGGGACATTGTTCCACTTCCTTCTGGCAAAAAGCCCATAGGTTGCAAGTGGGTCTATAAGATTAAATATAAAGCTGATGGCACTATTTAAAGATACAAAGCTAGGCTTGTAATTAGGGGTGATACTCAAATTGAAGGCATTGACTTCACTGAAACATTCTCTCCTGTGGTCAAGCTGTCTACTGTTAAGTGTCTGATTGCTGTGGCAGTTAAGAAACATTGGGGTCTTTTCCAACTTGATGTCAATACTGCTTTCTTGCATGGTGATCTTGATGAGGAGGTCTATATGAAGCTTCCCCCAGGTTTATGTGTTTCTGCCCCTTCTGGTTCTTCTTCCTCTGCCCCTCTAGTGTGCAAATTACAGAAGTCACTTGCTTCCAGACAATGGTATGCCAAGCTATCTCAGGCCCTCTATTCCAGAGGTTATGTTCATTCTATGAATGATTATTTTTTATTTGTCAAGGATCAACCTGGGTGTCTTGTGGTCCTGGCTGTGTATGTAGATGACATTATTATCACTGGGGATGATGTTGCTGAAATTTTTGCCCTCAAGGGTTTCCTGGATGACCAATTCAGAATCAAAGACCTTGGTTCTTTGCACTATTTTCTGGGTATTGAGGTGTCCTCCATTGCTGGTGGTGTTCTTCTTAATCAGCACATGTTTATTTCTGTTTGCTGCATCAGTTTGATTGTATGGCTGTTTTCCCTGTAGTCTGTCCTTTGGACCTTAATACTAAATTGCATGCTGACTCTGGTGATCTTTTTCCTTCTCCTAACCATTACAGGAGCTTGATTGGCAAGCTCCTCTTCTTGACTAATACCCGACCTGACATATGTTTTGCTGTGAAACATTTAAGTCAGTTTTTGAAAGCTCCCAGAATCGCTCACATGTCTGCTGCTCTGTATGTTCTAAGGTATCTTAAAGGTTCTATGGATTTGGGGCTATTCTATTCTGACAATCCATATTTTACTGAGACTGCTTTTTCAGACAGTGACTGGCTGCTTGCCCTGATACTCGCAGATCTGTCATTGGCTTTTGTGTGTAATTGGGTGACAATTTAGTTAGTTGGAAGTCCAAGAAGCAGCCAGTGGTCTCCCTGTCCGCTGCTGAGGCAGAATACAGGGCCCTCAGTAAGGTGGTTGCTGAGTTATCTTGGTTATCCCGTTTACTCACTGATATTGGTGTATCTGTTGCTTTTCCTTTGTCTGTTTACTATGACAATCAGGCAGCCATTGCTAAGAATCCGGTGTTTCATGAGCGGACCAAGCACATTGAAGTCGACTGTCATTTTGTTCGTACCAAACTTGCAAATGGCTTGATTTCCCTTTCTCGTGTGTCAACTTCACACCAGCTAGCTGATGTGCTCACCAAGCCCCTGCCTGGCTCTGCTCATCATTATCTTCTGTCCAAGTTGAAGGTGGTCTCCCACCTCCAACTTGAGGGGGGGGGGGGTGTTGAGCTAAAGGATTACTTGGCCTCCAAGCCCAAACACAAACATTCATAACTGTTGTATATTTAGTGTATCTTTATTGTATATTACTGTATATTGTATGTATAACAGACTTTGGGCTAGATTGTGTATTTAGTTTGGGCCTGTTCCTATTCGGGTTAAAATTGGCCCAATCCAAAATGTAACCCTGACCCACGTTTGATGTAGGGTCAGAGTATTCTAGATATTTTTCAGTCGGTTCATTTTTCAATGCACAGAGAAGGGTTTCTCTCATTTCTCTCTCATTTCTCTCTCATTTCTCTCTCTATTTTCTCTCTGTATTTTACCTCTTTCCATACTTGATTCAACTCCGATTCACCATGTTTACACATATCACATATCTTTTAAGTTTTTTATATAAAAAAATGTATATTATACACAATGTCTAAACTCTTTTCCCATGCCTTTTTTTGCAACTTCATGCACTTATAAATAGCGTAAACAAACCGCTCTCGTTTCTTAAAAAGACTTTCCTATCTTTTCATTTGATTTTATTTGGTGACGTTCTTCACCAAAAGTCACTATACCTAACATACCATTTGTTCGTTACACACTCATATAGCCCATTCTTTCAAGCAAGAAAATAGAAAAACTCAAACTTTTTCATGGCCAGCCTCAAAAATAATATGTCAAAACTCCCCATTCTTTTGTTCTTTCTTGTGGTTTTTACACAAATAACCAATGGATTGAATCCAAGAAAACTTGATGAGGTTATTGAGAACAAATGCGGTGGCTGTCCTTGTAACAATCCATGTAATCCACCATCTCCACCACCACCTCCACCAGCTTTACCGCCACCATCGCCGCCACCGCCAAAGAAGCCACCAAGTGGATACTGCCCTCCTCCTCCTCTTCCTCCGTCGGGGGGCGGCGGCAGCGGTGGTTATAGTCCAAATCCTCCAAATCCACAGTACATATATATGACTGGTCCACCCGGCAATTTATACCCTGTTGATCAATATTTTAATGGTGCCAAAAAGAAATTGCCTAGCGGTTTTTCACTTTTGATAGGTGGATTTTTATTGGGATTACTTAATTTGAGGTGAATTTGAAATTTTATTAGTAAGAAGAAGAAGAAGAAGAGCTGCAGATTTCAGTGAAGATAGAGGAACCCAGACACAAATTATTTAAGGAAATAAGCAAAAGAACAGATGTGCACCATAATTTGGTTAGCTGTCCTAAACAATTGCTGACAAATAAAGTCAGTGGAAAGATCAAGTTCTTTTATCTTGTGGTTAATTAGTAGTTTGAGATAAGTTTTATAGTGCAATTAACACGTTATAGCATGTTACTTAATTACCTTTTTTAAGTGACTAATTAATCTCGTAGAATAAACAATAACTACATTTTAAGTGATCATAATGATTTGTATAAGTATTAAATAACTTAATATATAAACATTTTTTATATGAGACCATAGAATATATTTGAAGTCTATCCTTTACCATCAAATATTTGATGTCAGAGTTTGTCAGCAGTAGAAAGTTGGTGGGGGGAATGAGATCGACATTGGTTCAATTACCAAATTCTGGTACCCACCTATCCGTCAACTGTGGAAAAAGACAACCCCAACATTAAAGATAAAGTTAGAATTTACAGTTTATGAATTTTAAATTTATTATCGTAATTATAATTCATTTAAATAATTGATATAATTAAATATTTATTTATATTATATAAAATTTTAAAATAAATATAAAATTTAATTAAAAATTATGAATTCGTCCGAATATTAAGCTAGAACATCTTTTGATGTGTCAATCCAGCTATATGTAGCGGTTAGGCTTTTATTTTTGGGTAGTTTTGCAGCAATCTGGTTAGGTGGTTAGATCGGTAAGTGGTGAAATGGTCCAGTTGGTTAGCTAGTTTTCCACAGTATTACCTAACCACATGTGATCATGTTGTTATGTATAGGTTAAATCTCTCATCTTTGGAAAATTAATTTTTTGTGGATAATGATTCGTGCTTAATGTCTTTTGTGGATAAAGACTAACACTTTATTATCTTAAATGTGTTGCTTGTTCTTTTGGCTTTCTAGTTTCTACTATCTAAAATAAGAAACATTATGGACAATTAATAATATCTCAAGTTTTCTCCAATCGGAGTCATTGGTATATTTTCATGCAATTTTGGAGAAATAGATATTTTTAGCCACTCTAAAAAATAATAGCCGATAATATATAAATAAATAAATATATATATATATATATATATATATATATATATATATATATATATATATATATATTTATATATATATAAATGTTTTACCATCGTAATCGTGATGGCGCCTAATCGTGAAAGCTAGGAAAGCAAGTTACTACGATTTTAACCCATTAGCAGGTAACCCAAACAACGATAAATAGTAACTAAAGCTAAACAGATATAAAGTGTGAACAATTCAAAATACTCCAATACATGTCTACCCCAATGATCTGGTGTCACAATTTCACAAACATTTACGAATTTCTACAAACACTGGTTTAGAAAGAAAAGTACAACTGTTCTCGAAATAGAAGAGACGGCATGAAACTAAAGCGGGAAAAAAGGTGGACTTCAAACACTGTGAATGCCAGCAGATCTACCTTGGTCTCCCTAGACTGGGCGCAGCTACCTCAAGCTACTCACTAGGTCCGGATCGAAATCTACACAAAAAGTGCAGAGTACAGTATCAGTACAAACGATCCTATGTATTGGTAAGTGTCGCGCATAACCTTGACGAAATAGTGACGAGGCTAGGACACGACAACAATATCAATCTGTACAGTTAAATCATATATGAACAGAATAATATAACAGAAAATGACAGATAAAAGGGGAACATGATGCGGGCAATATAAGATTCTAATAATAATTCAACAGAGAAGAATAATGAGCACAATATTTGTATCAACAAGAATAATAAAACTGTAACACGTGCACGCATCACCCTTCGTGCTTTTACTCTTATTCTCACCATATAAAACAACAGAAATGGCACGGCATCACGCTTCATGCATTAATTATCATAATCATGGCACGACATCACTTTTCATGCATTAACTCTCACAATATCGGTACGGTATCACCCTTCGTGCATTAGCACTCAAAGCATGGTACAAAATCACCTTTCGCGCATTAACACTCACAATATCGGCACCGTATCACCCTTCGCGCATTAACACTCACAGTATCGGTACGGCATCACCCTTCGTGCATTAGCTCTCAAATCATGGCGCGGCATCATTCTTCATGCATTAAACACTCACAATATCAGCACCGCATCACCCTTCGTGCATGATCACTCACTCACAATATCATGCATGGCATCACCCTTCGTGTTTTACACTCTTCCTCAACCAAATAATAGAAACAATACATCCTGGAAAGGGAATCAACAATAGAAATAAATACATCGCGGCAAGGGATTCAGCTATAATCAATCTCGCTCCAACAGTTACTTCACAAAATAAATCTCAACTTGAGACAATACTCAACAATGGTCAATTACAAAGAAATTATCATAATTCATGTTCAGCATTGATAATAATCAACTTAAGGATAGGCAGTACACAATAAAGTCACAACAACAACAACAACCCAATATAATCCCACTTAGTGGGGTTTGGGGAGGGTAGTATGTATGCAGACCTTACCCCTACCCTTGGGTAGAGAGGCTGTTTCCAAATAGACCCCTGGTATCCTTCCCTCCAAGAACTTCCCACCTTGCTCTTGGGGAGACTCGAACTCACAACCTCTCGGTTGGAAGTGGGGGTTGCTTACCATCAAAGCAACCCCTCTTGTCTAATAAAGTCACAAGACTCATAGTATAATACTCATGGATATGCTTGACACCAATATATAGATACTTATCACCACACATATACGTCGTACTCAAACTAACACGTAGCAAATAAGACCGCAACTCATATTCCTTCAAGCTAAGGTTAGACCAAGAACTTACCTCAATTCCACAGACAAATCAAGCCTCAATTATCTCTTCACCTCTTGGTTCCACTTCCAATTCGCTTGTATCTCGTCATAATTTACTTAATAACATCAATAAATGCAAAAATAAACCAATTCTAATGCATGGATATAGATTTCCCAATATTTTACCTAAAAAGTCAAAAATCGACCCCAGACCTTCTTGGTCAAAACTCGATGTTCGAACCAAAACCCGATTACACTTACCCACGAACCCTAATATGCAATTGATTTTGAAATCCGACCTCAATATGAGGTCCAAATCCCCAAATTATAAAAATCTTAATTTCTACCCAAGAACATCCAATTTCCTATGAAAAACACCAGATTTTGAAGTGAAATCATGTAAAAGGATGAAATAGATTGAAGAAAAAGAGCTAAGATTCATTTACCTGTGATTTGGGGAAGAACTTTCGCTAGAAAAATCGCCCATAGGAGTTTAGGTTTTGAAGTGAAACTCCCGTATAACTCTCACTTAACATGATGCAGTTATCGCAATTGCAATCAGGGGTTCTCAATTTAATTACTACTACCATCGCATTTGCGAAACATATGTTGCATTTGCGACCTCTAGGGCCTTCACAATTCGGCCAAGGTTTCGCATTTGCGAGGTTGGCCTTCCCAGGCCTTCTTCGCATTTGTGACACTATTGTCACATCTCCTAAGACGGAAGACATCGCATTTGCGAAGCCTGATCTCGCATTTGTGAGATTAGAGGCATGTGCAAATTACCATATGCACAACTGAGCTTTTCCTAAGTTCTAATCACTCTATGGCATGTCCAATACTCACCTGAGCGTTTGAGGCTCCAAACCAAACATGCACGCAAGTCTAAAAATATCATACAAACATGCTCGTGCGATCAAATCATCAAAATAATATCTTAAACAAAAAATGTACCACCAAAACTCATAAATTCATAGGATAGTTCAAAATTTTATTTTCTCAACCTAGGGTCCGATTTATATCAAATCAACTTCGATTCTTACCAAATTTTACAAATTCGACTTAAATGTTATTTTAAGCCTGTACCTGGGTCCAGAATTAAAATACTGACCCGATGCCATCAAGATCATACACCATTTCTTTTTTAAAGGTTCTTATATTTGTCCAACAAATAATTTTCTTTATAAATTATTTTCTTGGTCTAGAGACCTCGGAATTTGATTCTGGTAATATGCCTAAGTCCCGTATTTTACTATGGATCCTACAGGGCCGTCAAATCATGAGTCTGGGACCGCTTACTAAAAAATGTTGACTGAAGTCAACACTAAGCTATTTAAAGGCCAAATTCAATATTTTTCTTATATTTTACATAGCCTTTCTGGAGTCTGGCCAGAGTCTGCTTGACAAGATGGCACAGAATTCGGGATGGACAACCAGGAATGCACCTATTACTCCAGTGGTGCACTCAGTGCCTCTTGATCTATCCAATTCTATGGCTGAAAATATGTCTACCTTATTGACACAGATGAGAATATTCACCAAAAAGGTGGAAGAGTCAGGGCAGAAACAGCAGGTACATATTGTTCATACTACTATTTGGGGGCTTGTGCACATCTTGCATTAGTTAGGTAGCTGGTAATGAGTGGAATGCAGAACACGATCATCATAACTACCCTGGAGACATGAACTATGTGTCTAATTGTGGAGGCCAGAGACAGGGTGCTCAGAATTGGGGTCAACAAAATCAACCGTACAGGCCAACACAACCATAGTTCAACACAGGGAACATGGGAGGTATGAGACCCCCCCCCCCTCCCAAGAAAAACATATGGCACCTTACCCAAGACCACAAGGATACAATAATCAAAATCAGCAGCATGGGTATCACCCGCCTCAGAAGCAGCATGGTAGAAGGCGGGAAGATGGGTTTGCTAGACTTGAAGAAATGATGCAGCAGGTTAATGGATCAAATGCAAAAATTAATGAGAGATTGGATGCACAAGATGCAGCAATCAAGAATATTGAGGTGCATGTGGGCCAAATTTCGATGTCTCTGAAAAATCGTCCTCATGGGACACTACCTGCAGACACCTAAATAAATCGAAAAAGATCAGGGCCCGAAACAGATGATGGCGGTGAGCCTATGTAATAGGAGAGATTTGGATGTAGAGCAAGAAAGGGCTCGAGAAGCTAGACAGGTTGAAACACTCATACTAGTGCCCATCGAGCTGGATGAATCAACCAAACTGACAGAGGTGGTAGCCCAACTTGTTCAAGAAGAAAAAAATATTTAAAATGAGACCGAGAAAGAAGCTGAAACAGTCCAGGAGCCAGTAGTTGGTGTAGCAGCTGATAAAGATCAGTCCCAATTGATCGGAAATAAGAGACCTCATGCACCCTTTCTTTACAGGCTGGCCAAATAAAAAAAGGAGGAGCAATACAAGATGTTCTTTGACATGCTAAAGAAAATCAGGTAAATATACCATTGATTGATGCTTTGAAGGAGACTCCTGGGTATGAAAAAATGATGAAGGACTTGATGTACCGAAAGTTTGATTTCCAAGACTTGGCCACAGTTACTCTTACTCAGACTTGTAGTGCAGTAGTGACTAGACCAATTACAAAAAATTATCTAACCAGGGAGCCTTACAATTCCATGCACTATTGGTAATTTTGCTTTTGATAAGGCACTATGTGATCTAGGGGCCAGCAAAAATCTTGTGCCTCTCGGAATTTATAAGAGGTTGGGAATTGGAAGAGCTAGACCCACCTCTATGTTGTTGCAGCTGGATGACAGGACTGTGGAATGACCCTCTGGAATCCTGGACGATGTGCTAATTCATGTAAGGGAATTTGTGCTCCCCACAGATTTTGTGATCCTAGATTGCAAAGTGGATGAAGAGATTCCCATAATTTTAGGAAGACCATTCTTGGCCACGATGAGAGCTCTAATTGATTATGAGAATGGGAAGCTCAAGATAAGACTGAATGATGAAGAAATAATATTCAATGTGCAGAAATCTATGAGGCGACCAAGTGAATTTGCCAATTGCTCTCCTATTGATGACGTGGATGTAATTGTAGAGACTGCCTATGAAAGGCTAACCATTGAGGACCCCCGTGCTGCATGTCTAATGAATTTGGATGAGGTAAATGGAGAGGATCTAGCAGAATGGGTGTTGGCGCTAGAGGGTAAAGGGTTCTGGGATAAAACTCTAGAATTTGAGCCCTTGCACTTGGAAAATCGAGAAACTCCTCCAGGCAAGCCATCAATCGAAGAACCACCAAAGCTGGAGTTAAAGCCATTGCCCGCCCATCTCAGGTATGAATTTCTTGGACCTAACTCCACATTACCTGTTATTATCTCATCTAGTTTGCTAGATGCGTAGGCTCAACAACTGTTGCTGGTACTAAAGGAGTGCAATACCACTGGGTGGACCATGGCAGACATAAATGGGATCAACCCCGCCTACTTTATGCATATAATTCTACTGGAAGAGGGACACAAACCTTCCAGGGAACACCAAAGAAGGCTGAAACCCAAAATGAAGGAAGTCTTGAAGAAAGAAGTAATCAGGTGGTTAGATGCCAGAATCATTTTCCCAATCTCTGACAGCAACTGGGTTAGCCCAATTTAATGTGTTCCAAAAAAGAGTGGCATGACGGTAGTTAAGAATGATAACAATAAATTGATCTCTACAAGAACCGTCACAGATTGGAAAATTTGTATGGACTATCGGAAGTTAAATCTAGCCACCCGGAAAGACCACTTTCCTTCATTGATAAGATGTTAGACAGATTAGCAGGGAGGTCACATTTCTGTTTTCTGGATGGGTACTCAGAGTATAGTCAGACGAGGACAGAGAGAAGACCTCTTTAACTTGCCTGTATGGAATTTATGCCTTTCGGAGGATGCCCTTTAGCCTATGCAATGCACCCGTTCCAACAGTTCATGATGGCTATATTCACTGACATGCTAGAGGACGTAATAGAGGTGTTCATGGATAACTTCTCAGTGGTGGGGAACTCATTCGATGAGTGCCTGATAAATCTGAATCGTGTGCTTAATCGGTGTATCGAGGCTAACTAGGTTGTGAATTAGGAGAAATTCCACTTTACAGTACAAGAGGGCATAGTCTTGGGACACTGGGTATCAAGCGAGGGAACTGCGGTGGATCGTGCTAAGGTAGATGTGATAGCAAAGCTACCCCCTCCAACTTTAGTCAAAGCAATCAGAAGCTTCCTCGGGCATGCCGGTTTCTATCGGCGATTCATAAAAGACTTCTCAAAAGTTGCCAACCTTCTCATGTGTGATGCTAGTGACTACGCAGTGGGAGCAGTGCTGGGACAGCGGAAAAACAAGATGATGAATCCAATATACTATGCTAGTAGAACGCTGAGTGGAGCCTAGCTGAACTACACTGTGACTGAAAAGGAGATGTTGGCTGTGGTGTTTTCCTTTGACAAATTTCGATCATATCTCATTGGTTCCAAGGTAGTTGTATATACTGACCATACAACTCTCAGGTACCTAATTGAGAAGAAGGAGTCTAAGCCACGCCTGATTCGTTGGGTGCTGCTGTAGCAAGAATTCGAGCTCGAAATTTATGACCGTAAGGGCACTAAAAATCAAGTCGCTGATCATCTATCATGACTTGAAGGAGCTGAAAAATCAGTCGAGGTCGAAGAGATCCTAGAAACCTTTCCAGACGAGCAGCTGCTCGCTACTAATCTTGAGGAAGCGCCATGGTATGCAAACTTTGCTAATTACCTGGCCAGTGGTATAGTTCCTCATAACCTTTCATCTGTCCAAAGAAAAAAGTTTTATCGTGATAGCCGCATGTATTATTGGGATGAACCTTATCTATTTAGAATATGTGTTGACAGTATGATCTGGAGGTATGTCCCCCGAGATAGAACAATCTTCTATTTTACAGGCTTGTCACACATCAGCATATGGAGAAAATTTTGGAGGGATCAGGACAGCTGCGAAGGTGCTTGAGGCCGGATTCTATTGGCCAACAGTGTTTATAGATGTGCACTTATGGGTGAAGGGCTGCAATGAATGTCAGCGGACTGGGAACCCTTCCCGTCGCCACGAGATTCCCATGAACCCAATTCAAGAGATGGAAGTGTTTGATGTCTGGGGGATTGATTTCATGAGTCTCTTCGTCAGCTCTTTTGGCAATAAATACATACTTGATGCTATGGATTACATGTCTAAGTGGGTAGAAGTTGTTGCATTGCCCACTAATGATGCAAGAGTGGCAGTGGGATTTTTAAAAAAGAACATATTTACCCGATTTGGGACACCAAGAGCGATTATCAGTGACGGAGGCACTCACTTCTGTAATAGAGCCTTCGAAAAGTTTCTTGCAAAGTATGATGTACGCCACAAGGTGGCCACCCCTTATCACCCGCAAACTAGTGGGAAGGTTGAAGTGTCCAACAGAGAGATAAAGAGTGTGTTAACCAAGACTGTGAATGCCACAAAAACTGATTGGGCTAGATGATGCATTATGGACCTACAGAACTACGTCTAAAACACCAATTGGTATGTCACCATATAAGTTGGTGTTTGGAAAGGCTTATCAACTGCCAGTGGAGCTTGAACATAAAGCGTGGTGGGCATTGAAGCAGCTGAACATAGATATTATGACTGCAAGCACAACTAGAATCACTGAGTTGCATGAGCTTGACGAGTTCAAACATCTTGCTTTTGAGAGCACAAGATCGTATAAGGAAAGAATGAAGAGGTTACACGACCAACACATTGTTGAGCGACATTTCAAACCCGGGGATATGGTATTGCTATATAACTCAAGATTGCGGCTGTTCCCTGGTAATCTTAAGTCAAGATGGTCTTGACCGTTTCGAGTGGTTGAAGTATTCCCTTCGGGTGCTGTAGAGATTGCCGCGGAGAAAGACTCTCGGACATTTAGAGTCAATGGGCAGAGATTGAAACTATATGTGTGCATGCACGAACAAAAGGAAGGGTCTAAGATTCACCTGGCTGAACCCTAGAGGTCGAGCGAGCCTTAAATGCGCTCACTTTCGTCGTGCCGCGACGTTAAATCAGGTGCTACGTGGGAGGCAACCCACGAATGTGTTGTAAATGTAGTTTGTAATGGCATGTAAAAAGAAAGTATAATTTCAAACATATTGTGTATATGCTGGATAGTGCGGAGGACATGGCATCACGAGCCTGGGCATAAAATGCGTAAGGTAGGCATTAAAAGAGGTAAAACTAGTGCCTAAGGGGCAAAACAATGAAAAATCCCCAAAATTAGCATCCAGGATCTGATTCACCGTGATCACGGCGTAAGCGCGGTGGGACCGCGGTCAGAGACCCTCTCTGAAGTTGGTCCACCACGGTCGCGGCGTAACTGCGATAGGCCAGACCAGGTCCAGGTACGATCTGCAGGCACAAAAAAATTCCCCTTTAATTACCCTAACCTAAACCAACCCCCCACAACCGCCCAAACCTCAACTTCCCTTCAACTTCTCTTATATTTCTTTCTTCTTCTTCTTCTCCAACTCCTATTTCTTCTCTCTTATTCTTCTCCAACTCCTATCTCTTCCTTCTTCTTCTTCCCATAACCCAAAACCCCCACTTGTTTTTATTCCTTCTTCTTACTCCATTCCTCCATCCAAACCCCTACCCCTCCACAACCCCCTAAATTTTTCCCCAAGACTCCACGGTAATCTTCAAGTAAGTTGTCTAATTTTTCTTGTGTTCTATGTACTTTGCCTTATGTAGTTATTAGTGTATAGAATTCTTGGTTTTGGGTGGAATAGAGTTTTAAACCCCAAGTTGGGTGTTGTAGATGGTGTTTGGGGTTGATTTGTGTAGATGTGAGGGTGTGTGCCTAGTTGACAATTTTTGTGTGGGGTGGGTTTTGGTACCACTTATCTGTTATTAATTGGTGGGAGCTTGCGAAGGGTGGAGGGGGGTCTTATATAGCGAAATTGTACCATTGATAAGTGGTGTGGGGGCAATAGTGGATGTTTTCCATTTTGGCACCTTACTAGATGGTTATACTGGCCATGCTTCACAAAAGGAAATTGTTTGGTGCCAGCATGTGGTGAAGTCTGAGTACCCATCCGCCTGGCCCATGTTTGGTTGCCCCTGATCGTCATGATGAATTGATTGCAGGTACTATGTCCCGAATGAGGCATGGGAACTTAGGAAGAACTTTTGAAGTGTTGACTTATGATGCCATTCGGTTCACGCCCGAGGTGGCACAGGACATGTTTCATGTTAAATCTACCGAAAGCTTTGTTCCTGAAATTACTATTGACAGTGCTGCCCTTTGTGTAGAAAAATCGAACATGTACGAGGAAATCCGCCGGAGAGGATGGAGTTCTTGTTCAAGGAACCTAAAACGGCCAACCCAATGATAGTCAGGGAGTTCTACGCGAACTTCCCGGAACATATTAGTCGTTCTGTGATTGTGCGGGGCAAAATAGTAGATGCCCCAGCATAGAAGATTCGCCAGGTCTTGCAAATGCCTCCGTTCACCGGTGAAACTGATTATTACCATAATTCTCCAGGGGTCGATTGGAACACTCTAATTGAGTCCATATGCTTAGGGGGATGGCCAGTTTGGATGCAGGAGAACATGACCCTTCATTCGAAGTCGTTCACATGGGAAGCTAAGTGCTAGTTCACTATGATTTGTAGCAGGATTGCCCACGGGCAACATGTCAGATGTGATTAGCTTACGGTCTCTATTGGTTTGGTGCTTTGTAACCAGGAAGGACATTGATGTTGCTAAAATCATTGGAGATGAAATGATCCTCCGGTCACCTCTGATGACTAAGGGTTTTACTTCCCCTCACTTTTGACGAGGTTATGTCTGCTGGCCGATGTCCCAACCAGTCCTACGAAGGGCACTTTACCCCCCAAAACAACATTCAGAGCGTCAAAAATCAAAGTGGGCAGAGATGCACCCACTCCATTGAGCTGGACGACGATGATGATGTCCTAGCACCCAGAGAACTACCCAGGAGATCTTATTGATGCCGTTGGATCCTCTCGGCAACCCCAAACTGGGTTGGAGTTCTCTAGATCACATTCCAGCTGACCTAGGTTGTCGTCTTGGGAGGAAGAGATGGCAAAACTTTGCACCTTGGTGGATGGCCTGCATGTACTTTGGATGCCATATCTAGACGGCAAGCCAGGTATGAGAGCCGGCTGATGGCTTGGTTCCGTGCTATAGGGAGTGTTGGAAACACGTTCTCAAGGCATTATACTAAACGTGTGTTCATATTTGTAGGTTTTGATGAATGACAAACTATGCGCAAATTGACATATGACGAGGTCCAAGCACAAGCGCAAAATTGATATATAACGAGATTCAAGCACAAGACAAAGATCGAGATTAAGTTTTATATGAGTCGGTATTTAATTGTGATCTTGATCCGACAACTTAAACTCAAGACTTGGCTTCTCTCGTAAAAATACTTCTAACAAATCATGCATATTTAATTTAGAGCAAAATGATTTTAAATAATGCATATTTACTTTAGTCAAAATGATTTTTAAACATTCCTCTAAAATCTGGACTAAGATAATCGATTATGTACTTATGATAATCGATTATGTTTAAGTCAGCTGCTTGACAATCGATTGTGAACTTATGACAATCGATTGTGTTAAGGCAGTGAGCATCAGATTTTTCAAATCTGCATGACAATCGATTGTGAACCTTATGACAATCGATTGTGATGAGGCAGTGTCCATCAAAGTTTTTCAAAGCTCAAAATAATTGATTGTGAAGCTAATGACAATCGATTGTGAAGAGACAGTGTCCATCAGATTTTTCAAAGTCACAAAATAATCGATTGTGAACTTATGACATTCGATTGTGTTGAGGCAGTGTCTTCCAGACTTTTTCAAAGTTATTAAATAATCGATTGTGAACCTATAACAATCGATTGTCAAGAGGCAGTGTCTAAATTGATTTTTCAAGACTGATATATAATCGATTGTTAACTTAGTATATTCGATTGTATAACTGACCGTTGCCAAAATATTTTCAAATACCGTCAGGTAATCGATTATTGATTTCTTATAATCGATTGTTTTAATTAATATCTGGAAAGGATTTTTTGAACGTTGCTGAGTAATCGATTATTAATTTTTTATAATCGATTCTGTTAATTAAAATCTGGAAAGGATTTTTTGGACTTTGCTGAGTAATCGATTGTAGATTTCTGACAATCGATTGTTATACGTAAAATCTGGAAATGATTTTTTGAATGTTGCCAGTAATCGATTATTGATCTTAGATAATCGATTGTTAAGCGTAAAATCTGGGATTGATTTTCGGAAGAACTAGCAAACAATCGATTGTGGTAATTTGACAATCGATTGTCACTGAGTAAAATCAGCAATTCTTAATTGGCAATTAGGCAACGGTAATACAAAGTTTTTCAACTATAAATACAGCTTCAATTCAATCTTTTAAGAACAACAACATACAACAACTGATCATACAATTGCTAAAGCTTGCATACTTTATTGCTTATCATTTTATATTCATTACATAAGCTTTTGAGAGCGAAATTCTTGTCGAAAGTTGTTGCGATCTTGAGCGTATTCTTTTTACTCATATCTACTCTTAAAGGAGTGTCTTGTTTGAGTGCTAAGTGTTTTTGTACACTTGAAGGGAAGTGTTAGTCCCTTGTGTTGTAAGAAGGAACTTGTGTTTCCTTGGTTGAAGTCTTGGAGTGTTGTATCTCCGAGCAAAGGTTGTTGAGGCTTGTGTCCTCAAGTTGTAACGGTTTGTTGAGCACCCGTAAACTTAACAAGTTAGTGGAAATCTCGAGAGAGTCTCTCGGGGACTGGACTAGCCACGGGTTGTGGTGAACCAGGATATATCGGTGCGTTTGTTCTAATTTATTTACTTATCGCACTTATTTATTTCCTGCAATTTTTAAATTCCGCAAGTTTACGCTAATTTTTATTATAACGCTATTCACCCCCCCCCCCCCTCTAGCGTTAAGCGTATTATCTAACAATTGGTATCAGAGCCCAACTCTCTGAAGACTTAACCGTTTGAGAGAAACATCCATGGCTTCTACTCGTGACTCTTTTGCAGGAATAGGTAAAGGACAATGCTCCACCCGACCACCGCTATTCGATGGTACAAATTATACATACTGGAAGGAGAGGATGAGAATATTTGTACAATCAAATAGTTTTCATCTTTGGAAGGTCATAATGAATGGAGAACAAATTCCAACCAAGAAGGTTGAAAATGAATGGGTCCCAAAGTCCGAAGATGAATACGATGCGGATGATATCCGAAAGGTGCAAAATAATGCTAAAGCTATTAATTTATTATATTGTGCTGTAAATGCTGATGATTACAGGAAGATATCCTGTTGCACAACGGCTAAGCAAATGTGGGACAAGCTGGAAATTACGTACGAAGGTACGGACCAGGTAAGGGAAGCCAAAATTGATTTCCTAACCCATGCATATGAATTGTTTCACATGAAGGAAGGCGAAAAGGTCGATGAGATGTTTGAACGATTTTCAAAAATCGTAAATGATTTACATGCTCATAAGAAGACCTTCACGGATAAGGAACTTGTCCGAAAAATTCTCCGAAGTCTCACTCCGGAATGGCAATCCAAGGCCGACGCGATTCAAGAATCCATTGGTATTTCAAATGTCACCATCGACGCATTAAGAGGTAATCTTAAAACTTTTGAATCTATACTTAACCCTCTTGTTGATGATCAAAGGAAGCAAAGAATCGCTCTCAAGGCAAGCACAAGCCAACCTCAAAATGATGAGGACGGAGACAACGAGTTCGGACTCGTTATCAAGAGATTTCAAAAGTTCATGCGAAAAGAGTATGAACGAAAGGGCAAAAAGCAAGGAGATCAAATAAAGTGCTATGAGTGCGGATAAACCGGGCACATTAAATCAAATTGCCCAAATACTAAAAAGGAGAAGAAACCCTTCAAGAAGCAACAAGCATACATATCTTGGGGAGGCGACTCCGGTGACGAGTCAAGTGAAGACGAAGCCGCAAATCTTTGTCTTATGGCACAAGAAGACAACAAAGAAGAGGTATGTCAAATTTCTTCCAAAAATTTCTTTTCCCTTGAAGAAATGCAAAATGCTTTTGATGAGTTGTATAGCGAATTTATTAAAGCTTCAAAAACTGTTAAGAGTATAAAAGAAAATGCTTCTTCAAAAGAAAAAGATTTTCAAAAACAACTCTCTTTTAATGAAAAGGAATTGGAAAAACTGATTTTAGAAAATGAGAAGTTGAAAGAGGAAAACAAATTTTTTGGCAAAAGAAGCGCCGACAAGCCCGAGAGTTCTAGAAATTGTACTTCTTGCATGCATCTCAAAAATGAAGTAGAAAGGCTTAAGGGCACCTTAGATAAGTTTAACTCTTCTCATAAAAGTTTGAATGAAGTGCTTGTTAATTTGAAGTCGACCAAGCATGGCATAGGTTTTAGAAGCGAGCCTAAAGAGAAAGTTGAAGCCAACCCCCAACCACCTAAGGCTCAACCTAGGATAAATAAAACAAATGCTCATCCTAGATACAACAAACCTAGAAATGGTTTTCATCAATCGCAACCTAGAAATAATCATGCTAGAAATAATGCACATTCTAGGCCAAACACTAGAAGGAATGTTGAACCTTTTAGGACACCTAGAAATGACTTCCAACCTAGAAACAACTATTCTAGAAATGATGCATATCCTAGAACAAATGGTAGGAGAAATGATTTTCATGATTTGCGCAATAGTTATATTGTCAAGAATAGAGTAAATGATTTTCGTCCGTCCAATTACTATCAACCTAGAAGGATGCATAATCCTAACGTGACTTGTCATTATTGTAGACGAATTGGACATATTGCTCCTGCTTGTTTTACACGACATAGACATAACACTCAATCACATCACTATGATTTGCCTAACCCCCAAGGACCCAAAATGGCATGGGTACCTAAAACTCATTAATCCGTTTTGTAGGTATGTTTGAAGGGATCAAGTGTACTATGGTACCTTGATAGTGGATGCTCCAAGCACATGACGGGAGACGAATCCAAAATCCTTCAACTAGAACACAAGGAAGGGGGAAGTGTTATTTTTGGTCATAACAACAAAGGAAAGATTATCGGCATCGGATCGGTCGGTAAGGATGAAATTTCTTCCATTAAGCATATATTACTTGTGAAAGGTTTAAAACATAATCTCTTGAGCATAAGTCAATTATGTGACAAGGGAAATCTTGTTTTATTTGATTCGGATGAATGCTTAGTTTTTAGACGTAGCGATTTTAAAATTATCCTTCGTGGTTTTAGAATGGATAACATTTATATGGTTGATCTTGAAAATTCTTCACCCGAATATGTGAATTGTTTAATGAGCAAAGAGGATGATTCTTGGTTATGGCATCGTAGAGTAGCTCACATCAACATGCATCTTTTGAACAAATTGGTTTCACAAAATTTAGTTGTTGGTCTTCCAAATTTGAAATTTGAAAATGACTCTATTTGTGATTCGTGTCAAAAAGGGAAGCAAACAAAAGCATCTTTTAAATCGAAAATATTGTCTCAACTACTAGACCATTGCAACTGCTTCACATGGATTTGTTTGGACCATCTCGCATTGAAAGTCTTGGTAGAAATCGTTATGCTTTTGTTATTGTTGATGATTATTCCAGATTTACTTGGACTTTATTTCTTGCCCACAAAAGTGATGCTTTTCAGAATTTTAAATATTTTCTTAAACGTGTTCAAAACGAAAAGGAAACAACCGTCACTTCAATTAGAAGTGATCATGGGGGAGAGTTTGATCACAATCTCTTTGCGGACTTTTGTGACGAACTCGGTATCGAGCATACATTTTCCGCTCCACGAACACCACAACAAAATGGGGTGGTGGAAAGGAAAAATAGGTGTCTCAAAGAGATGGCTAGAACCATGCTCGAAGAGGCTAAGATTCCCAAACATTTTTGGGCGGATGCCGTGAGTACCGCATGCTACATTTTAAATAAAGTAGTCATAAGGCCAATACTCATGAAAACCCCTTATGAACTCTACAAGGGAAGGAAACCAAATATCTCCCATTTTAGAGTATTCGGTTGTAAAGTTTTTATTCATAACAATGAAAAAGATCAATTGGAAAAATTTGATGCCAAATCCGATGAGGGAATTTTTATTGGGTATTCTTCACGTAGCAAAGCATATAGGGTATTTAATAATAGAACCCAAACTGTGGAGGAATCCCCTCATATTGTGTTTTCCGAAAATAATGCTCGCTTGGCGAGAAAGGATTCTTGTTCTGATCTTGCAGGTATTTTAAATAGTTTAAAAGACAAAGTACAAGAGGACT
Organism: Nicotiana benthamiana; assembly: GCA_034376525.1. NCBI lineage: Eukaryota > Viridiplantae > Streptophyta > Magnoliopsida > Solanales > Solanaceae > Nicotiana > Nicotiana benthamiana. Next base: position 118,492,327 of record CM067326.1, read on the forward strand.
CCTAAGGAAATTCAAGATGAAATCTTGGAACAATCAACGGAGGAAACGCCACAATTGGAGAAAGAAACGAAAATGCCAAACGAGTGGAGGACAATCAAAGATCATCTTCTCGAATAGGTAATTGGCGACGTCGGAGAAAAGGTAAGTACCCGAAACTCCCTTAAGAACACCTTAGGACATACTGCTTTTGTTTCTCAAATTGAACCAACAACCATCTCCGAAGCAATTGGGGATGAATTTTGGACCTTGGCAATGCAAGAGGAGCTTGACCAATTCAAACGGAATAACATTTGGGATTTGGTGCCAAGACCCGAAAATCATACCATAATTGGTACGAAATGGGTTTTTCGAAACAAACTAGATGAAAATGGTGTAATCACTAGAAATAAAGCTAGGCTTGTAGCAAAAGGCTATAATCAAGAAGAGGGTATTGACTATGAAGAAACATATGCTCCCGTAGCTAGATTAGAAGTTATTCGTTTATTGCTTGCTTTTGCCTCTTCTATGAATTTCAATTTATATCAAATGGATGTGAAAAGTGCTTTTCTAAATGGTGTTATTCAAGAAGAAGTTTATGTTGAACAACCCCCCGGTTTTGAAGATTTTAAATCTCCTGATCATGTGTTCAAACTCAAAAAGGCTCTTTATGGTTTAAAACAAGCTCCCCGAGCTTGGTATGAAAGATTGAGTAAATTTCTATTGGAAAATGATTTCATTAGGGGGAAAGTTGACACCACTCTTTTTGTTAAGCATAAAAATAATGATATTTTATTAGTTCAAATCTATGTGGATGATATTATATTTGGTGCTACTAACAATGTTTTGTGCAAGGAATTTTCCGATTTAATGACAAGCGAATTTGAGATGTCTATGATGGGTGAGTTAACATTTTTTTTGGGATTACAAGTAAAGCAAATGAAAGAAGGTACGTTCATTTGCCAAGCGAAATATTGCAAAGAATTGCTGAAACGATTTGAAATGACCAATGCAAAAGCAATGGCAACCCCCATGAGCACATCCGATCATCTAGACAAAGATAAGAAAGGTAAGGAAGTTGACATCAAAAAGTATCGAGGTATGATTGGCTCTCTCCTTTACCTTACTGCTAGTCGTCCGGACATCATGTTTAGCGTGTGCTTATGCGCTCGTTATCAATCGTGTCCGAAGGAGTCTCACCTAACTGCGGTGAAACGGATATTGAAGTATCTTGTTGGTACTGTAAATGTGGGTCTATGGTACCCCAAATGTTCTTCATGCCAACTTGTTGGCTATTCCGATTCCGATTTTGCTGGATGCAAATTGGACCGCAAGAGCACTAGTGGCACTTGCCATTTGCTCGGTAGCTCTCTTGTTTCTTGGTTTAGCAAGAAACAAGTAAGTGTTGCGTTGTCCACAATCGAGGCTGAATATGTAGCCGCGGGGAGTTGTTGCACTCAAATTCTTTGGATGAAACAACAACTCTTGGACTATGGCCTAAGTCTTGATCATATCCCTCTTAGATGTAATAATACTAGTGCCATATGCTTGACGAAGAACCCCGTTCTTCATTCGCGAACAAAACACATTGAAATTAGACATCATTTTATAAGAGATCACGTTCTCAAGGGCGATGTCAAAATTGAATTTGTTGAAACCAAAGATCAATTGGCCGACATCTTTACAAAGCCCTTAGAGAAAGAGTTCTTCTTCCGAATTCGTAGTGAACTCGGGATCCTTGACTCCACGTTGATCTAAGTCATGCATTGCATTTTCCCTTTCACATGTTTTCTAACTTGAGCGTCGGAGACGTCGAACGTATTTTTGCAGGTATCGCCCTAAAGGCAGGGGGAATTATAAAGCTTGACGCACAGAACAATCGATTTCTCTTTTATATAATCGATTATCCAGTATCAATAATCGATTGTCTTGACATTATTTGCGTTATTATATCTGAAATTGCAGATTTAATAAATAAACAAGTTTTTTTTATTCTATATTTTTTTGCTAATGGCAAAAGGGGGAAGATAACGGGTATGCACTCTCAATACTTATCGGCATAAATTGAGGGTGAATTCATATATTGAGGGGGAACAAATTGCATATCTATATACTTTTTGCATATCTTTACTTGTCTTGAATCGTCATTATAAATTGCCTAATATGCATATCCCGCTTAAAGTTTGCCATTATCAAAAAGGGGGAAATTGTTGGAAACACGTTCTCAAGGCATTATACTAAACGTGTGTTCATATTTGTAGGTTTTGATGAATGACAAACTATGCGCAAATTGACATATGACGAGGTCCAAGCACAAGCGCAAAATTGATATATAACGAGATTCAAGCACAAGACAAAGATCGAGATTAAGTTTTATATGAGTCGGTATTTAATTGTGATCTTGATCCGACAACTTAAACTCAAGACTTGGCTTCTCTCGTAAAAATATTTTTAACAAATCATGCATATTTAATTTAGAGCAAAATGATTTTAAATAATGCATATTTACTTTAGTCAAAATGATTTTTAAACATGCCTCTAAAATCTGGACTAAGATAATCGATTATGTACTTATGATAATCGATTATGCTTAAGTCAGATGCTTGACAATCGATTGTGAACTTATGACAATCGATTGTGTTAAGGCAGTGAGCATCAGATTTTTCAAATCTGCATGACAATCGCTTGTGAATCTTATGACAATCGATTGTGATGAGGCAGTGTCCATCAATGTTTTTCAAAGCTCAAAATAATCGATTGTGAAGCTAATGACAATCGATTGTGAAGAGACCGTGTCCATCAGATTTTTCAAAGTCACAAAATAATCGATTGTGAACTTATGACATTCGATTGTGTTGAGGCAGTGTCTTCCAGACTTTTTCAAAGTTATTAAATAATCGATTATGAACCTATAAAAATCTATTGTCAAGAGGCAGTGTCTAAATTGATTTTTCAAGACTGATATATAATCGATTTTTAACTTAGTATAATCGATTATATAACTGACCATTGCCAAAATGTTTTCAAATACCGTCGGGTAATCGATTATTGATTTCTTATAATCGATTGTTTTAATTAAAATCTAGAAAGGATTTTTTGAACGTTGCTGAGTAATCGATTATTAATTTCTTATAATCGATTGTGTTAATTAAAATCTGGAAAGGATTTTTTGGACGTTGCTGAGTAATCGATTGTAGATTCTGACAATCGATTGTTTTACGTAAAATCTGGAAATGATTTTTTGAATGTTGCCAGTAACCGATTATTGATCTTAGATAATCGATTGTTAAGCGTAAAATCTGGGATTGATTTTTGGAAGAACTGGCAAACAATCGATTGTGGTAATTTGACAATCGATTGTCACTGAGTAAAATCAGCAATTCTTAATTGGCAATTAGGCAACGATAATACAAAGTTTTTCAACTATAAATACAGCTTCAATTCAGTCTTTTAAGAACCACAACATACAACAATTGATCATACAATTGCTAAAGCTTGCATACTTTATTGCTTATCATTTTATATTCATTACATAAGCTTTTGAGAGCCAAATTCTTGTCGGAAGTTGTTGCGATCTTGAGCGTATTCTTTTTACTCATATCTACTCTTAAAGGAGTGTCTTGTTTGAGTGCTAAGTGTTTTTGTACACTTGAAGGGAAGTGTTAGTCCCTTGTGTTGTAAGAAGGAACTTGTGTTTTCTTGGTTGAAGTCTTGGAGTGTTGTATCTCCGAGCAAAGGTTGTTGAGGCTTGTGTCCTCAAGTTGTAACGGTTTGTTGAGCACCCGTAAGCTTAACAAGTTAGTGAAAATCTCGAGAGAGTCTCTCGGGGACTGGACTAGCCACGGGTTGTGGTGAACCAGGATATATCGGTGCGTTTGTTCTAATTTATTTACTTATCGCACTTATTAATTTCCTGCAATTTTTAAATTCCGCAGGTTTACGCTAATTTTTATTATAACGCTATTCCCCCCCCCCCCCCCCCCCCCGCCCCTCTAGCGTTAAGCGTATTATCTAACAGGGAGGGCCTGTAATGTGGACCCCAACATCGTCTCGGACTCCGACTGATGACCAGAGAAGTTCTCTTACCCTTCTGCGCTTTAATTGTTTATGACATGGGGATAGCCAAATTCTTTTTGTGTGGGGTGGCAGACTTGATTTAGTGCGTGTATTGTAGTGTAGATAGGCATTAAGTATGTGGTAGTTTTGTGATTTTGTTTTTGGTTTGTTTCTATGTTAGACGTCATTGACTTGGCCCAATAACGGACACTTGGAACGGGTTTCTTGAGGGCTAAGGTCGGATATAAAAAAATCTAGAAAATGTAGGAGACTCTTCCTGATGACGGACCACTTAGACAGTATTCTTGAGCGACGTAGTCTAACCGAAAAAAAAGTCAGAAAGATTTTTTTTTTAGGTAATGTAGTAATTCACCCTTGGTTTTCTTTTGACCACAGTTCTTTTCCAAGGGATTTTCTTGAACCGGGTTAGGTAGATTTTTCTTTAATAGATTTTAGGACCCGTAGGAATTTTTTGGGCTAAGGTGGGTGAGGGCAAGAATGTATCCCGTGGTGTACATACCTGCAAATACTTAAAACGAACTTGAGGGTAGGAAATCTAGCCTCACGTGTAGACTCATAATCTTATGCCTTAATTTTGAACACCTTGTCTTACTTGAACGCTCACGTGAATGTTTTGAAAAACTAATTCGGAATGAGTTACATGCCAAGTGTGTGTGAGGTAATACACGTATTCTATGCTTGCATGCGATACCTAGAACTTTCCCCGTGTGTGTGCAAAGAAAAATAGAATTTTTTTTTGCATTATTAGAGATGATTTAGGCATTCCTTTGCATCGCCTATATAATCAAGAATCCACATGTACATATTACCATAGTTAACGTCTTTGAGCCTATAATCTTTTTCCTTTGGAAGCCACATTACAAACCTTACCAATTTGTTTGAATTACCATCTATTTGAACCTTTTCACCTCTCATGAGCACTTGAATTGTTATGAACCTTGTAAAAGTTAAAGTGTGGGATGGCCGGTTTGGCTTTCGAGTGGAACTAGTTGAATAAGGAGAGAGTTGCATTGTTTTGAAAAAGGAAGAGCCATTAATATATATATATATATATATATATATATATATATATATATATATATATATATATAGAGAGAGAGAGAGAGAGAGAGAGAGAGAGAGAAACTCCTTGATAAGTGGAGGCTCTTGATGCAAGTGTGCTTAAAGAAGAATGGAGTAGTTACATTTATGTGAAAGTGGAATTTTGGGGTGACATAAGGATGAGGTTTAATTGAGAAAATATATGTATTAAAGTGCTTAAAGAGGTGTAGTCACTCTTATATCTAAATGCATCCTACCCGTCCCGCAGCCTACGTTATAATCAAATGAAGCCCTATTGCTCTTAAACTGAACAATTCGATTAGTAGAGTATTACACTAAGGGCAAAATTATGGTGTATCTGTGTAGAATATGAATATTCTTTGCTGAGAGTGAGTGAATTCGTTCCATCTACAATTCCTTGTTGTTTTATTTCATGTGTATGGAACTTCTCTAAAAACAAAAATGTGATGTGAGGGCATTTAACTCAAGAAGAAAAAGCAAGTCTTCACTTTTGTTTAGAGTACATAGAGTAAGCATGAGTATAGCATGGCATTAGAGTCTTCATCTGAGGTGTGGCTGTTGCAATGCTTAGGTTGTTCTTTCATAATAGCAGGTGTGACTATAATACATCAAACAAATAGGCCTAGAAGTGTGGTTAAACTTGCTCGAGGACGAGCAAAGATTTAAGTGTGGGGTGTTGATAATAGGTGAACTAGACTATAATTATGCCCTAAGGTGAACTAGACTATAATTATGCCCTAAAGAACCACATTTTTGTATAGCTTTATGGCAAAAAGTGATAACGAAATGATCTGATTAGTGCTTTTCATGCTTTGCAGGCTATATGCAATAAAAAAAGTAGGTGGAGCACTTTTGGGATCAATTACAGAGAAAATGAGGCCAATTAAACAATACACACGAAGTGCACTAAATGAAGGGACAAAACCAGAACTGAACCTGGCCTTCCGTTGTCAGACCGTAACCGCGATAGGATAGCGGCAGAACATTACCAAAGATTCAGAGGACCATTCTAGCCGCGGTCCTGGCATAAATGCAGTGGGAGCGCGGCAGAACGTGAAATTTTCAGGGACCAAAGTGTCAATTCGGTAAAATTTGGTGAAAAACCTTATAAGATGTAGAAATTTGGCAACATTAGGGCAGACTTGTTTTGGAATATCACTTTTGCACGATACACAAGTGTGAGAGAGCACCTAAAAATATCATAGTTCTTTATCTCTTCTTTTTCTTGCAATTTTCCATAATAAATATTTTCATAGTTTATCTTTACGTTGTTATGAGTAGCTTAATACTTTAGTCTAAGGTTTTGATGGAACCTACGGAAGGATGAACTTCTTAATTATGTTAATCTAGTTTGCTAGTTAATCTCTATTTGTGAACTACGTGTTTGTTGTAGTTACTTGACAAGATTAGCTGTGCATATTTAGTGTGCATAACTCAGAAAAGAGTGCATATTTAGGTAATTATTGAAGAACACCACTCCCAAAGTATAAGAGGGATCTATAACTACGAGTTTAAAGGCGGGATTAGGGATAACGAAGCCTTGAGTGCAATCTAAAGTGAGCTGTAATAAACAAAGTTAGCTAGCGTATCTCGAGAGAGTGCGTCTAGTAAATTATCGTGATTACTCGAGAGAGATTTATGGTAAAAAAGAGTGCTCATGATTGATAGAGATATTTTGGTGAATCCATATGAAGTGTAACCGGAAGGGATTCCATAAATAGGGGAAATCACTACTTTGGAACCTTCTCATTATTATTTACAACTCAAGCATATTTAGTTTACAGATGTTTCTTTACTTTCAGTATTAGTTATTAGAAATATCATCACTGTTGTTTCCGACATTTGGAGAAGTTGATTCTAAAGAATTTAGTACGTCCAACAAACGTGATTGATAGGTTAATTCTCTATGGATTTGACTCTGGGCATAAATACTCAGGTTATATTTGCAACATTCGCGTGTCCTTTTATAAGGCATAGTTGGGTGTGATCATTAGCCACTAATAACATATATATTTACTTTCTAAGCCACTCTTTATAATTTCTTTAGTTTTTAGCCACTACTTTAATAAACTTTACCTTCCCGGACGAAAACACCCTTCTGCTCCTAAAGTTCAGGATCAAGTGTTCTTAACTTTTGAACTTGTAACTTTAAGTTCAGGACTTCTGGACTATATGTTTTTAACTTTTGAACTTGCAACTCTAAGTTCATGACTTTAGGACAACATGTCATTAACTTTTGAACTTGGAACTCGAAGTTCAGGATCATATGTCCTTCATTTCTATGCTTGTAACTCTAAGTTAAGGACTACTTGTCCTTAACTTTTGAACTCGTATTCTAAGTTCAGGACCTATTGTCCATAATTTTTGAGGTTGTTAGTCTAGGTTCAAGACCAAATGTCCTTAACTTTTGAATTCATAACTATAAGTTCAGGACCAAGTGTCCTTAACTTTTGAGCTTGTTAGTCTAAGTTCAAGACCTACAGTCCTTAACTTTTGGGCTTCTTTGCCTAAGTTAAGGATCTATTGTCCTTATCTTTTGAGCTTGTTAGTGTAAGTTCGGGAATTCAAGACCTATTGTCCTTAACTTTTGAACATGTAGCTGTAAGTTCAGGACATATTGTCTTTAACTTTTGAGCTTGTTAATCTAAGTTCAGGACCAAGTGTCATTATCTTTTGAACTTGTAACTCTAAGTTAAGGACCAAGTATCTTTAACTTTTGATCTTGGAACTCGAAGTTCGGAATCAAGTGTCATTAACTTTTGAACTTGTAACTATAAGTTCAGGATCCATAAATGTATGTTCATGTCCTTTCTTTACTTGTACATATTAAGTGGGAAGTCTTTTAAGAACTTTTATATGGGTTGGTCCTCCTCTACAAGTGTAGCTGCAGCTTCTATTAGTAAAATGATTTCATCCAGCTAATGAACTCCTACGGTATATATGCACCACAACTTTGGGAAACATTATCCGAAAAGTTTATCTAATTAATTTTCTTTTTAATTGATTAATATTTAATTATTGAACATTCTTACTTTCATGATTATGTAAATTATTATATTAGCATCTTTCAAACGTTTCAAAAACGTTGAGTTCATGGAAACCCCTTCGGAAAATCCTTCCGTCTCACAACAGTTCTTTTCCTTAACATATGAAAAGAGATGGAAGAAAGGGTAACACAGTATTTTCCTATTAATTATAATCGACTAGTGACTAGTATTGCTAAGTATTAAAAAATATTAGATAAAAGATAAATACCACTTTAAAAGTGGCTATCCCACACAATTTTTACTTATTTTTATTTTAGAGAAAGATGTTTCTATGATGGCCCATTTGGTTGATCTTCTAGATAAGCCCACACATGTGGTACAAGCCCAATAACCCATGCGTCATTCTTGAAGGTTATTTCATCCTACGCCTTTATAAAGGAGTCACATCTATTTTCTTTTTCATTAGCGCTTGATTAATAAGATAAAAAGTGTCTTTCTTGCTTAGTAAGATTAAGTTTTGGCTGTACGGAAGGGGGTTTACTGGGGCACGAGGGGCCTCACTATTTTTGGGGCTTTGATTCTCTCATTTAAGGATACAAAAAGCTGAAGTCATAACAAGAAGGTGCAAAAAAGCTCGTGGATCAAAGTTTACAATTTATTCAATCACTCAAGTTTTTATGCACAAGTTTTAATGTTCAAGAACGAAGACTAATCTTGCAAGACATTCAAGATCAAAGTTGCTTGTTACCATGTGTGGTTATTACTGAGGCGTTCGTGATGAATAATTTAGATTTAAGATAGAGCTCTCAAACCCTTAAATTACCACAAAACTGTTAAAGATCAGAGCTTGAATCAACACAAAGCCATCAAGTTCAAAATTGAGTTATAACCCTTGAGTTCAAATACAAACTCACCAATTTAAGAACAAGCAATTGAGCCAATAATTAATAATAATAATAATAATAAAGGTTAAAAAGAATAATCGGAGGAAATTACAAGTAGTAATACTCATTTTATTTCTTGAAAATAAAGTACTATATTTGATTTGTTATTTCTTGTTCTGGTTATTTTCAAATGCAAAATTTATTATTATACTCCCCCGATCACTTTTACTTGGTATGTATACTAAAAAAAATGTTCACTTTTACTTAGCATTTTACGCATATCAAGAGAGTACTTTTTTCTATTTTACCTATTGTATCTATTACTAATTTTAAATTATTTTTTTCAAATCCGATAAAATATGCATCAATTAATATGAGTATCATGATAAATTATACTTTTTTATTATTTCTTAAAGGGCGTGAAAAGTGTCAGCATGGAGTATTATAGAAATGATATTTTTGGGCCTAATTTGGCCATTCTTATGATTTTGCAGAGCGGAAAAGGGTTCAAAATGCCCCTCAACTATTGAAAAAGTTTAAGAATAACATTCATCCACCTATTAGGCTAAAAATACTCCTTCGTCCACTATTTTGGATCACTTATATACCCATTGACCATTAGGTCAATGCTAAATTAAATTTTTTTTTTTAAAACTAAAAAAATATTTTCATTTTTTAAACTAATGCACCCATAGTCCACTATTTTAATAAAGTCTTTTATTTATTATTTTCAATTTTTACAAGAAAACTATTCAGTTTTACAAAAAAAAAAATTTCTTTTCAATTTTTAAAGCAGTTTTCTACTAAAAACTGAAAAATAATTGTAGAAATATAAAAAAAATGTTTTTTCATAAAATATTTTCGTTTTTTAAAAACTGAAAAAAAAAATTCAATAAAATATTTTCATTTCTGGAAAATATTTTTTCATTGTTTCAGTTTTTTTAAAAAACAAAAAATATTTTTTCTTAAAAAAACTGAAAAACAAAAATTAAACGAAATGCTTTAAAAACTGCAAAATGATTTTTTTTTTCAAAAATGAAAATATTTTGTTGAAAATATGTTTTTAGTTTTTAAAAACGAAAATATTTTATTAAAAATATTTTTTTCTGTTTTTACAATTTTTTTTAGTTTTTACAAAAAACTGCTTTAAAAACTGAAAAAAAACTGATTTTTTTTTTGTTGTAAAAACTGAATTAGTTTTTGTAAAAACTGAAAAAAAGCCTATATTAAATTAGAAGACTATTTGTGCATTAGTTTAACGAAAATAAAAATATTTTTTTTAAGTTTTACAAAAAAAATAGTAATAACTTTTTAATTTAGTATTAATCTAACGGTTAAAGGGCATAAATAAACAAAAAAGTAAATAAAAGAATTTTTTTAACCAATAAATAAATAAAAAATATTTTTAAACTTTTTTCAAAAGTTTAGGACCATTTCCGTTTGCAGAGGGTCAAAGCAACAAAGAGTTACAGTATTCAAAAGCAAGTTAAACAAGATCCGTGAAATGATATTATCAATCTCGAGTGCTATGAATTGTCATTTGGAAATTAAATGCAAATATTGAGAATGACTACATCTAGAACAATAATTATTGGAACTTGCCCATTAATTATTGATTTACTTATTCATATAAGCAAAAAAAAGTATTAACCAACCATTTTATTTTATCCACTACCTAGACCAAGGTAACTATAACCAACCAATCTCTGAATCTACCTCGATTTGCATTTTAAATGAATAAGATATTGCTATCTGACGGATTACCAGCAATTTGTCCAGAATAAACGAGTACCTAGATGAAATCCACTTCAAGAAACACACAAAAGAATAAATATTTTCGAAGTTCTCTGAAGATTCATAAGTACTTTTCTTGAGACGACAATAACAATATTATACTATTGTTTTCCTTAAAATCAGAGAATTGGCACTATTAACAAGTTTGTACCTAATAAAAAAATGAATTTCTTGTTAAAATCAATATTAATGCACTAATCACCATGACTGATGGATATCCTAAGAATGAGCTGTAAACTTGAAAAAATTGTTTAATTGCTTGCTAGAATCAACTCCACACACCTCCTATAGAATTCTGTGGCTTACGCAGAATTATTCATAAGCGGTACCACTATTTCTAGCAATAGGTTCGTAAGAGTCAAAAAATATTTTGTGGAGCCTATGGAGTTCAAATCCAAGACTAGCAAACTTAAAGCTCTCAACCATCATATTATTAAGCTATTTTAATGCAAATGGTGTCACTTTTAATAATTTTATCTTATATTTTTTCTTTTACTTTTTTTGTATATATATATATATATATATATATATATATATATATATATATATATATATATATATATATATATATATATATATATATATATATATTATAAAAAATTTCAAAAAAACAGTATCCATGACACCGTTTAAATCCATGTAAATCCGCTGTTGACTGAATTGACTTATAATTATGCTAATAGTATTAGCTTATGGTAACTGGTTACATCATATTACTTCATCACTTCCGGCGCTCAATTATTATCATAAAGACTAATTATATTCGTCATGTATTATTTTTTTTCTTTTTTATTTTTAATAATAATTATTCTTGAAGATTATAAATATTTTAATTATGAATAACTTTCTTCAAATACCAGTAAGTCAACCTTCTTTTCTTAAACAATTTATCATGTTTTACACAAATGCAGTCAAAACACCAGAATACCTACAATATCTACCATTGTATTCGCATTTAGTAGAAATTTAGATAATGTCATTGATGAAATGGACACATAATTAAAAATATATTCAATGAAGAAAGAACTGTGTCTTTTTGAAACCAAATTTTTTGCAGAAGTATCGGAATAACTAACGGTTTGAAGTTTAGAAAAAACGGACTCAAAGAGCTTTAGTTTGTTATAAAATAATACAAGAACAAGAATAATATTGCAGAGAGAGTAGGGAGAGGAGTATTCTTATTGATACTTTGGGGTGATTTACAATGGGGTAAGACCCCTCTATTTATAGGAAGAGAAAAGACTTAGCCTTAAAGTAAAACTCTTCTATAAGATAGACATTCACTCTAATTAGAGTTCTATTCTTAACACTCCCCCTTGAATGTCTACTCAATAAATAATGTGCCTCGTTAAAACCTTAACTGAAATAAAACCCAATGGGAAAAAAATTCTAGAAAAGGAAAAAGAGTACACATATTTACAAATGCGCCTATTGGTTGCCTCGTTAAAAACCTTGCAAGGAAAACCCAGTGGGACAAAACCTTGTAAGGGAAAAAGAGTGCAACGCGCATTAACTCCCCCTGAAGAGAGCATCAATTCACATCCTTGAGTCTTCGCATCCCAATCTTGTGCACTAGCTTCAAGAGATCGTTAGTAGAGATTTGATAAATAAATCATCCATATTAACTATAATGAATATTTGCACCTTGAAATCATAACTCGTGATAGATATATAATGTCTTCACAAATATCGTGGAATGGCTCTTCAATATTTCCATAGAGATATCCTCGCCATCACATTATCATAGTTATAGCAAGATATATTTGTGCATAAATTGCATTAAGGAAGTGGTACCTCAAGATCAAGAATTGTAGATTCTTCAAGCAACTTAAATTCTTCATGGGTTGTCATATAAGTTAAGTCATATAAGTCAAATAATAGACTTTAGATGCATATCAAGTTTTTCATGTCATGCTAAATAAATAAGATATCGAAAACTGATTACACATACCATTGACTTTATACTTTCAAGTATTCGAACTACATGTCCAAAATTACATGTCTTTCATATGGAATCAATTCTACTTGAATTGTATCTCTTCCATTTGGCCAATATTTTTGTTTGTATTCGACAAACATAAGATCCTCATCGATATTTAGCGCTATCATAGATGTCGTCGACGAACATTTTATATCGGTTCCAGTAAATTTTCATAAAGACATAACATGGAGATCTCTTCATTCATACATTCAGGTACCTGAATCTCTCATGAGATTTTATGAAGTGTTATGTCATGTGATCTTCTAGATCACTTGCCTCCTAATTATGATCATTTTGATCATTTGCTCATCTTCTTTATTAAGAAGTTCTTTTGAAACCGATTTGTCTATACGCTTTAAGCGTATCAAAGACTTTGTCCTTCTAGGACTTAATATGAGCATTTGCAGTGAGAATATAGTTACTTTCTTTGGGTCAGCAAATGCGTATGGCATGCTTTGCAATATGTTGCAATTGAATTATCCTTTTATGAACTTCAGGTTCATATTATGATATTCGAGGATCTATATATACAAATGATAATTCATCCCATGTAACCTTTTCTCAAGTGTTTATCATGTCTCCCCCTCATGTTAGGAAAATTAACTTGTTTCCTCAACTCTGGGAACTCATCTTTGTGCATTATCATGTTAATATACACAGCACATTAATAATAATAAGATGAAATTACCACTTGTGAGGGGAGAATATAATATACTCTCGTGTATAGCGTATATCAAATTGATATAGATAACTTTGTTCTCATAAGAAATAATTTAGCTATTAAATGGAGGCACTCAATAAATTATTTTGCTAAACCAACTATGATGTAAACCAACTTATCAAGATGAACTATCTTGAATAGAAAAACTGGAAATTATGCTCGAAATTAGATTACTGAGCAATTTACCTCGCAAGCACCGGCCAGGCTGCAGGTTAATAATAATCGCACATGTAACCATATCATAGATGCATCATATGTGGTATACATGGCAGGCGAATGGGCCCATATTCACCTTTGATATTTCCAGAATTTATGGGATTCAACCCCAACTTTAGTTGGTCAATTAATTTAATGAGAACAAGTAATACAAGAGAATTCGTAAAGAACTTTCTAGTTCTTTAATATTTACCCATGTGAATTCTCTATTATTGTTGCACATCATACTTAAATTGATATGGCTAACCCGAATGCCAATTGAATAAATTATCAATATTGATAAGTTCATGTTTATACCATGATATGTGCAATTCTCAATAAACTCCAAGTTTATTATGATATGGATTTTTATATCAATTAACATCCACTTTATTGTGACATTCTTTTGTTTGTGTAGTACAAACTGGAGAATAAAGCGGGTAGCTTTTCATATACAGATTATCCTGCTACAAGTTGTAGTAATAGAAGATATCAAATCTTTCTTTTATTTATTGTCTCAATATAATCAACCGCTTTCACATATACTTTGGAAACTGGATAAGTTTCTTTGAGACTTACTACAGCACAATACCTTATTGGTAATCAATTGCGTTTCTCCAAAATAATATAATTGGCTCTTGCACAGAGTTCTCAATTAATTTGGTACTATCACATATTGCTATCACATTCTCTGCGGGGATATGTAATTTTGTTATCCTTTTCAAATCTGTAAATGCGTCTGGCATTTGATTTGCTATTCTTTGCAAATGGATAATATTTTGCACCTCTTTTTCACAAATAGAGGTATGTGGATCAAGATGAGATAATGATGCATTTTTCCACAAAATTTCCCGTTAGGTTTCACCAACTTCTCCCCCTAATTTTGGGAAAAAGTGTCTCATCGAATCGACAGTCTGCAAATCGTGCAGTGAACAAATCCCCTGTCAATGTTTCGAGGTAGCGAATAATGGAGGGCGATTCAAACCCAACATATATTCCTAACCTTCTTTGCAGACCCATTTTGGTGCGATATGGCGGTGCTACAGGCACATATACTGCGAATTCAAAAATTCTTAAATGGGATATATTAGGTTCATGACCCAAAACTAATTGCAACGGGGAATATTTGTGATAATTCGTCGGTTTGAGACGAACTAGCATTGCTGCATGCAAAATGGCATGACCCCAAACCGAAGTGAGCAGCCTCGTTTTCATGAGTAAATGAGGTATTCAAGATTATTCTCATCTATTGTCTCAACATGATATCCATTTTGACTGATTATCTTTATAACTCAACAAGTTTCTCTTGGACTTGGAGGAGAACATTGCATTCTCTATGATAAATATTGTTCCTTTAGGCAGAGTTATAGTTGCTCTTCCGGAGCCTTCATTCAATTTACTATTACCAGAAATTGTAGTAACATCTGCCTTACACATACTTAAATGAGAGAAATATTCTCTTTGAATATCGTATGTGTGGTACATGAATCAATTAAACAAATATTTTTATCATAGTTTATCCTAAGCAGCAACAATTTTCATAATCCAGCTATCCAATTTACTTGTTCTTGCCTTTTTAACATAGTTATTTGGAGTGTACTATAAGAAAGAGCCAATCCGATTGTAATTTTCGGAAGATATTTACGTGAACATATTATTTACATGGTAGACACAATTCTTGTACCTGAGTTAATTACCTAAACATATAGTACTTGAAGAGGAGAAGCCACAATTACGCTTACGACATCGATAGAATTTATCCTAAATCCAGTAAACTATACATTATAAACTTTAGAACATAAACTCAAAATTCTAATCTTGCCAGGAAGCACTAAGTAACCTTAAAAGTATTTGTATACGGAAAAATTGGGGCTACTCGATTTCGCCCTCAATGAAGAAAAAGATACCACGTCGAAAGGTCAAGACATTGTATCCGCGATTGAAGTATCTTCCCAAAATTGAGGTCGACATCACTAATTGAGGTCAGAAGGGGGATACTTCGAAATGATGCCGGTATAAGTCAGTAACAGAAAGGGCGAGATATCCGCAACGGACCGAAGATCATGGCGTAAATCTCGGAACGGATCAGTCTGTGGCGGTAGTTGCTAATATGATTTCCTACTATAATTAGAACTATACCTTCTTTAGGACTCCCCTATTATGTAAATGGGGATCCCATTCATTTGTAGGCATCACATTGTTCACTGATAAGAAAATATACGCTCGTTACTTTATTGCTATTTCACTTACTGTTCATTAGAATTGCTTTATCATTTGTTATTCCTATTATCACACCTCGAGACTACCATAGGTTGAGGTCGAGATTTGGCTTGCATATTGGTTTGATTTATTTTATTCTCTAGTTTATCTATTTAGTTTCTTGTTTATCAATTGGTATTGGATTAAATCACATATCCTTAATACCACAATATAACTTTAATTGTTAATTGAATTTGAGGAAAAACAGTTTGGCGCCCAACTGTGGGGCTAAGGTAAATAGTGATTGTTCAGTACTAATTCAGGTAACACATGTTATTTCACGCTTGTTCTTATCAAGTATTTTTTTGCTCTCAGGATAAAACATGTCAAACTCACAAAACGCACCCATACATGATATTTATAGACTCACGACAATGGTTCGGTGGCACTAGTGTTCAACCACGCACTAATAGACATTAATGATTTGGCGAGCTGTACCGGCGGGACGTTTCACTCAACTCGACCGCTTACGTTATAGTGGTAACGTTATTATTGAGGTCTCCAGAAAAGCGAGGCTCAAGTCGTTTATTATCGTTTTACTCCAATAAACGAGGGGACTATCTGTATATGGTGAAAATCAAGCTACCCGATTTTGCCCTTTGATGGAGAAAAAGATACCACGTCGAAAGGCCAAGACATTGTGTCTGGAATCGAAGTTTCTTTCCAAGATCGAGGTCGACATCACTAATCGAGGTTAGAAGGGGGATACTTCAAAATGATGCCAGTATAAGTCAGTAACGGAAAGGACGAGATATCCGCAACAGACCGAAGATCGTGGCGTATATCTCTGAACCGGTAGGTCTGTAGCGGTTAACTAGTTGCTAATATGATTTCTTACTATAATAAGAAGTGTACCTTATTTATAACTCCCCTATTATATAAAGAGGGATCTCAATAAGAATATATATGCTCGTTACTTCATTGCTATTTCACTTACTATTCATCAGAATTGCTTTATCATTTGCTATTCCTATTATCATACCTCGAGATTACCATAGGTTGAGGTTGAGATTTGACTTGCATGCTGATTTGGTTTATTTTATTTTCTTATTTATCTATTTAGTTTGTTGATTATCAATTAATATTAGACTAAATTATATTTTTTTTAAACCACAATATAAATTTAATTATTACTCAAATTTTAGGACAAACACTGTTGCTCTTATGATTGTTGCATAATTTTTCTTTCCTCTTTTTGAGCTTTCAAGAAACCCCTCAAAAGTTTACATCCTATTAGAGCCCCTAGCTCCCCCTCCCCTCCATACCCCCCACCTACACTAACCCTCTCTTCTTTTCTTCACTGCCCTTTTCTACTTCTTAATTTCCATTCTTTTTTTCTTTCTACTCATAACATGGCTTCTAAACTCCCCAAACTACTCTCACTCCTCTTCTTCCCACTACTTCTCAACTTCACGGCAAGAACCTCCGGCCAAGAGTGCCCTTATCCATGTTATCCGCCGCCGACCGGTACCGGAAACAACCCTCCGGTATCTCTAACTCCTCCATATTCACAAGGTTCTAATTATTTTCCACCTCCAGCAATTTATAATAACAATCCAGCAGGAGGTGGTTCTAATTTCCCATATTATAACACACCACCTAACTTTGTAAATGGTGTAGTACCTCCACCTCCTGATCCTATCTTGCCTTGGTGGCCATATCGCTACAAAAATCGTCCTAATTATGGAGATCAGTACTCTTCATCTGTCTCAATTCAAGAATCAAGAACCTTGATCGTGATCTCTATTGTTCCACTGCTTTTCTTGTTTGTCACTTTGTTTCTCCATTAAGTTAACTTTTTCTATGTAAATTTATTTTGTGATCGATGTGGCACATCCATTATTTTATTCTGTTATTGTTGCTGCTTCTTTACTTATGCATATCTTCTTTCATACTGTTGTGCTCATGCATACTTGTCTCGCAGGTAAAAAAATAGTCTTTTCATTCTTACAAAATATAAGAATTTATCGAAAATAAATTTTTTACCTACACAAGATAGAAATAAAACTGTACATTCATAATTTTTCTCAAATTTTACTTGATATTTGTAAAATTATTATGAATATATTAATATTGTTACACGTCCACTATTTTACAGAATACTTGTCAAATTTTATTAGTATAAATATTACGTAATTTTGTCCACCAAAACTTTGATGAAATGAATTACTTGGAATATTTTAATCAAAATTAAGGTAAACTGTTGCACTAGCTAGTGGAGTAGTATGTAATGATTGGTATATTTTCCTTTGTTTAAGTTTTTTTATGATTAGAAATTTGTGTATTCTTTCTATGGAAAGAGGAGTTTCCATTTCTTGATTTTGCAGGAAAAGGGGACAAAAATCGGTGATGAAGTTAGTGTAAAAAGATATGGATGATGATAGTGTATCGAGTATCTTGGCTTTACGTATGGTAATTTGGATCCTTCTTGAATTTGCTTTCTTGATTCAAATATTTTAAAGTGAATTGCATCATCTCATTTGGATGATTTTGTATTTGCATCACGTATAAAGATAAAAGATTTTTGAGTAGTTGCACACACAATTGAACTCTTCTAGTGATGATAAGGTCAAAAGAGGTCTCTAACCATCTAATTGGACCTCTTCCTTTTACTACTTTTGTATTTTTTTTTCTCCATCGGTATTTAATATTCGTATAAAATTTAATTAAATTTAAATTCGTGTAAAAGAATTCCTTATTAAAGGAATAAAATATTTCTTAATATTCTATTTAAAACTCGAACCCAAAATCTATTAATAATTAAAGATTACTTCATATTCCACCGCAACTCCTACTTACTTTTGTCTTGTCTTAACTAGGAAGAGCTCCCGCTGGAGTGTATGCTTGTGATATTTACTTTCCCTAATTTCCGATAATCTTTCTTTTCTATCTGCGTATATACTAATTTCTTCTTCAATTTCTAATTTTTCCTTTTAGCAAACAATGATGACATGGTTAAAAAGAAACTGCTGATGTAAACAGTTAGAAATAATTATATTTATAAATGGTAATTGAAAAATAGTCACATATTTAAAAATAATTAAAATTTAGTTATTTTTTATGTAAAAAATATTTTTGAACAAAAATATTCCAGCATAATATGTTAGAGTTGGAACTTTCTAAATATGAGCTTCCAGCCTAATATGCTGGAATTTTATGATGTGCTAGAGATTCGTCATAATATGTTAGAAGTGTATATGCATGAACTCTATAATCCAGCATATTATGCTGAAACTTTTCGGGTGCTAAAGTTCTAACATGTTATGCTCAAAATTTATAAACAAGAGCTCCATAATCCAGCATATTATGCTGTAATTTGTGTTTCAACAAAATAATGGTTATTTTTCAATAACCTCACAAATATCTGCTATTTTTCAATTATCAATCCGAAAACTAGCTAGTCAATGCTATTTTTACTTTCTGTTTCGAAATTTAAAGTATTATTAACTTCCATTTATTGAAGTAATTGAAGCTACTACTACTACCTAAAATAGAAAGAAGAACACCTCTACAATGACCCTCCATTTATTCAATTCTTCTTTATCTTTTTTAGTGTCTACATTTTTTCTTTTTTCTTTTTAGATACTATTCATTATAAACAACAAGGTGGGGAGAATTAAGAGATGTACAGTCTGTGAAAGATTCTCAAGAGGCTCTAGCTATGACTCTTTTGGGTCATTTGGTTAGAGAAAAAAGTTATCGTCAAACTATAAAGATGAGATTATAAGTAGATATATTTTTATTAACAGATGTTTTGTTCATAGGCTAAATGAAATATATAGGGTATAATATAAAATATGTAAATTTGACGTATACTAAATAAGTTGGGAGAAAATTTTATTTTTAATTTTAACTTAAGATGTTTTAAAGGACTACAGGGGAAAAGCCTTGGAAAAAAGCATTTTTGCCATTGTAGTATTTTATTAATTCTGGAACTATTATCCCACCTGTAACGTGAGATAAAATAATACTACAATTATAATATAAATTAATCCTCGGATTGCTAATTTTGGATTGAAAAATTCATCTAAAACATAGGATAAAATAATCTTGTTTCTAATCCTGGGATTCAAACAAGTGACTAAGCTTTATGTCAATGAAAGAGACCAGTGACCTACCCAACGGCCAACACTAGTGGTCCAATTTTGATATAATTAAAATTAAAGAAAAGTTGTTAGTGTTGGTTTTTCTATCCTTTTCCACGGGGTTAAAAAAGTAATTTATGCCTGGGGTGGGGTAAGATACTGGTGAATTGTGTTGACTATTTTTTATTGTATGCAGTGTATAGAAATTTCCTTTTACTTGTACAGTTGAAGTACTTCGATCTGTAATTTGCTTTATAAGCAGCTTTGAGAGAGCAATGCAATAAAACATACGGAAAAGGGTCAGAACTGCCCCTAACGTATTGACGTAAGTTTAAAAATACCCTTCGTTAACCTATTTTGAAAAAAATAGTCCTACCGTTAAAATTCTGACATTTTGTGCCCCTAACGTATTGACTCCAGTTTAAAAATGCCCCTACCGTTAACCTATTTCGAAAAAAAATGCCCCTACCGTTTTAAATATAAGTACAGTCAGTTGTTAGACTTAGGGGCACAAATATGCCATATTTTTAATGGTAGGGGCATTTTCTTCAAAATAGGTTAACGGAGGGCATTTTTAAACTGGCGTCAATACGTTAGGGGCATTTATGACCCTTTTTCCTAAAACAAAAGAACATTTACAAGAGTAACTCAAGAATTACTCATTAATTCTTGGTACCAGTAACAGAAAAGGAGATCCATCAGATTGTGTAGCATCTTCCTTAAGATAAGACTCCAGGTATTGATGGCTATCCTGCAGAATTCTTTAAAGAATTTTGGTCAATTGTGGGGAAGTTACACAGGCAGTACAATAGTTCTTCCAAACTGGAAAACTTTTGAAACAGATTAACTGCACAACTATCACATTGATTCCAAAAGTGAAAAATCCCAGCTGTGTCAAAGAATATCGACCCATAGCCTGCTGTTCAACACTGTATAAAATCATATCCAAGATCCTAACAAATAGGCTAAAGCTGGTTGCCGATTATTTAGTTGGGCAGTCCCAATCGACCTTCATAGATGCGAGAAACATCCTTGATAATGTTATTATGGCACATGAGCTAATCAAAGGCTATAATCACAAGACAGTATCCCCTAGATGCATGATTAAAGTTGACATTAGGAAGGCTTACGATTCTGTTGAATGGGATTTTCTCAAGGCAGTGCTACTTGAATTTGGAATTCTTTATAAAATAGTAGTACTAATAATGAATTGTTCTCCACAGTCAGTTACTCTCTTTTTGATAAATGGATGACTGACCGAGAATTTGAAGCAAGGAAAGGACTAAGACAGGGGGACCCAATGTCCCCCTAGTTATTTGTTCTAGCCATGGAATACCTCACTAGATCTTTAAAGAAGCTACACAGAAACCCAGACTTTAATTTCCACCCCAACTGCTCCAAACTACAAATCACACACATATGTTTTGCAGACGACCTTTTGATGTGCTGTAGCGCTGATGAAACTTCCATGAAGTTATTGATGAATTAATTTGAACATTTCTCACTGGTATCAGGCCTTCAAGCCAATATGGATAAAAATTCCTTATATATAGCAGGTGTATCAACTGAATTCAGGAAGAAAATACGCTCTAATCTCCACCTAACAGAGGGCACTTTTCCTTTCAAATACCTAGGCGTTCCCTTATCCACAAGAAAGATCACAACACCACAATGTATGCCCCTACTAGAGAAGATAGTGGACAGAATTAGAAGCTGGACATCCAAACTCCTAACTTATGCTGGCAGAATCCAACTTATCAAAAGCGTCCTGTTTGAAATGCAAACTTTTTGGGCCCAGGTATTCCTCATTCCAAAAAAAATTATAAAACTGGTAAATGAAATTTGCAGGAGTTACCTGTGGACTGGCAGTCATGAGACTAGTCATAGGAATCCAATCTCCTGGGAAACACTGTGTAAACCAGAGGCAGCATGAGGTTTGAACATTATCTCCTATGAAAGATGGAATAAAGCAGCTCTATCAAAACTACTCTGGGCCTTAATGTATAAGAAAGATAAACTCTGGATCAAATGGATCCATTGTCACTACATAAAGAAAAAAGACATTAATACTATGGACATACCTAAACAAGCTAGCTGGCTAGTCAGGAAATTGTTTGGCGCAAGAGAATGGTAGGCAACTGATGGAACAGGAATGCAAACATGTACCAAAAATGGACAATTTAACATCAGGAAGGCATATATTCATACCACACCACAATACCCCAAGGTTCGATGGAAAGAATTATTGATGGTGACTGGCATGCTCCCAAAACAGAAATACATCTTATGGATGGCGCTGCATAGACGCTTGGAAACAGTGGACAGATTAGCTAAATGGGGAATTCAAGTTAATCAATCCTTCATTTTGTGTAGAAGAGACACTGAAGAAACACACGACCATTTATACTTTGACTGCTTATACTTCTAAGTACTGTGGCAAGGTATTTTACAATGGTTGAAGTATCAAAGAACGACAGGCACATGGGAAACATAAGTGCAATGGTTAACTGCTAATGTTAACAGCAGAAACCCCAGAAAAAACATCCTAGGTGTGGTGTTTGCAGCAGTATTTTACAACATCTGGATGGAAAGGAGCAACAGAAGGTTTCAACAATCGAGCAGAGACGCCAAAGATCGAGCAAATGAGATTACACTTCAAGTGCACTTTACTGGAGTGAAACTACCTAAATGGTCACCCATTCTGCAAAATATTAATAGTTATCCTTCGTGCGAGTATTCACAATTGTAACAACACTCATTCTGTGATAGGATATTAGCTTAACAACAACAGTTGTAGAGTTTCTAATTGATTGTACTTCTAAGATCTGTTTTAGAGTTCAAAAGAACAGATGATGTAATTTTACCAAATAGTTGAAATAAACAAAAATTTCAATTAAAAAAAGAATTACTCATTAATCCATTGCGTATGTGTTAGAAACAATAGCTAAGTCAAGCCAAATTAGCCGAAGAATCAACTTATGTCAAAGACCAAGTCTCTGAATACGCGTCAACTAATCTAAGTAAAAATTTTACCTGCATTTTATTTGGTCACCCTTATTTTACTTGTACATATTTTTTTTTTATTAAGTTTAACTAATACTTAATTTTTGGGCAACTTAAGACATGCTTTTCCAAATTCTTTATTGTTGCTTTCTTCTATGTTTTAAATTTGAGCTCATTTGAAGTAGATTTGAGCATTAAATTGTATATTGAATTGTTGAAATTCGAAAAATAAGTCCATGTTTCAGAATGTAAGATCCGATTTCTGAAGTTGCATTGGAAAGATAGAAAAAATCCATATTTATTTCTAAAGTTGTATTGAAGAAATAGAACTACTTAAGATCAGAGTTGCATTGAAGAGATAGAACTATTTAAGATTTGATCTTCCAAAGTTACACTGGAAAGATAAAAGAATTTCTTATCTATTTCTTAAATTTCATTTAAGAGATATGACTACTTAAGATCTGATCTTCTAAAGTTATTGTTTACCCTAAAGTATGAGTAACAGTTAAACTTGTTTTATTGTTTTAAAGATATGTGATTTAATCTAATACTAATTGATAATCAAGGAATCTAATGTGTAAATTTAAGAGTAAGGCAAGTCAAATCAGTGTAAGTAGACCTCGACCTCGAGCAAAGGCAACCTAGAGATAAAAGAAAAAGACAATAAGAACGATAATATAATAATAAGATGACTCAGATGAACAACAGGCAAGAAAATAAAAATGTATATTCTCTTCTTAATGATTGATATGTTACAAATGATTGGGGTCTCCTTTTATATAGTAGGAAAATCCTAATAAGGTACAATTCCAATTGTAGTAAGGAATCTTATTATACAGCTGTCTAACCTCCTAGTGCACATCCGTTTTGGAATTTACGCCGTGATTTTATGTCCATTGCGGGAATCTCGCTTTGTCTATTATGGAACCGTATGGTATTATCTCGAGGTTGGTCATACCTGTCCTCGGTGTTCATCTAGTACTTCGATCTTCGAAACTTTTATTTTTCCATCGGGCTCGCGCCTGGTCTACTTCGATATCGCTCTCAAAGTGACCCTCGAGCCCACAAAATCGGGCATACTTGATTTCGACCATATACAGATAATCCTCGCGTTTCACTAAGTAAGATGATAAGAAACAATTTGATCCTCGATCCTCTGATACCTCGATCATGTTGTCAATCTTGTAACGTCAGCGAAGAGGTGATTGAAAGGTCGCGTCTGCATAGTTTCCAATGCTATTAGTTGAAGGCGGCCGACGGTCAGCCACTAGCTTCTCCAAGCCGTTGAAGCAGCCACTATAAATAGATAAATTTCACAACCTTTTCAATATTTATTTCTCAAACCTTTCTCAAAACCTTACTAGCTTCTTCACCTTCTTAGAGCCCATTCTTCCTTTAACAACATCAGCTTTTTTTCTCCTTTTGAGTTATTCAACAACGATAGCTAAAACATCTAAAACCATTACCTAGAAAGAAAAATCTCCCTTATCATCACGGTCGGCCGGTGGTAGAACGACGAAGACACCTCGTATCGAGGAGTGCATTCCTGGGCCATGCTAGCTATCTTCCCATTTCAAAATCTATAAGCCTGCATTAGTCCCGTAACTGAAGGTGATCTCGAGCAAGTAAAAAATGATTGTAATTGGGAGGATAAGAAGGTGGTGACTCATTCCCCCAAAGAGGACATCACCACTCATGTGGAAGGATACTTAAGTGTATATACTTATCATTTTACACTGGGTCCCATGGATCCAGTACTGGGTTCTGTAGATCCAGTCATTCTCAATTTTTATCACCAATATCAGGTGACCCTTTGTCAGATCTACCCTTCTTTCTACTGTGTCGTCAATCTGCTCAGGTATTTCGCGAGAAAGGCTAAGGGGAGGTGTTTACCCTCTATCACCTAATCAGGCTATACATCCCTTGACTCCATCGAGGTGGTTTCATAAAGCTCCAGTGACGATCCTCGAAGGCTATATTTTCTAGCATCAATGAGGACAAGGACCAAGGATGGATGAGCCGGTTTGTCCGAATCAAGACCTCAGATTTAATTTCTACTGAAATAATACCATAGATGAATCACTTAGGATAATAACATAGATGAATCCCCGCTTGGCGTTGTGTTTTCTGAAGGACAGCTATGAGATGCCTCGGCCATGAAGACTACCAACATGGGGACAATCCACGAAGAGAATGATATTTTTCAGGAATGCTTTGTGGGGTCAAAGATGGCCCCGACCCAGAAACTTCGTTTATTTTCGGCGAGGCCCAGCCTCTTCTGAAACAAGTTTCTGCCTTCATAATTATGTTCATGCTTTATTATTGTTTTTCTGAGTCAAACTTCTTTTCTTTGTGTGAAGGCTGTGACGCTCAATCGACAAGTATTTTCTTAATCTCGAGCCGATCTCGCCCGATGTGAGACCGAAATCAAGAAACTCGTGGAAGAAAGGGACTACCTCAAACTCCTCTATGTTAAAAAATAGGAGGAGATCAGGAACCTTCGAGACAATATGAAAAAGGCTCATCAACAGACTGAGCTCATTGAGCTGGTAATGAAACTTCTTGGGAATGTGTTATGTGTTTGTTTGACTTAGTGACTAACACTTCGACTTTGCAGGCCTAGCAAACGGGTGAATCGGTGGAGCAGCTTCGAGAAGAGATCAGGGTGAAAGAGTCCGAGACCCTGGGGGTAAAAGCATCATAGGGATCGTTTGGCCTTGGGAAAAGACATGCTTCGAGCCCAACTGATTTTGATCTAACTTCAGCTTCAAAGTGGAGGGGGAAATCTTGGCCCAGAGCCAAAAGATTAAGAAGCTTGAAGTTAAATCAACCGTCGAGCTTGCCAAGACTAAACCTAAGGCGGAGGCATTTATGGCCTCTTATCGAACTGATGTCGAGGCTACCAGCATTCGGGCACAAGAGATCTCTATTGCTACTGAAGTCAAAGTATCATGCGCGGTGTTAATACCTGATTTTTGCATGCTTTTCATTATCCTACTAAAAAACTAACTTTTGGATGATCTTAGCTATTTTATTTAATTTTGTTTAATTTTATTTGTACATTTATATGTGAATTCCCTAATTAAAGAGTACCAAAAATATTTTTTACCTTTTATTTGGATATTTTAGTTTGCATCTTTAAATTATATATACCAAAAAGATTTTTCTTTCTACTTGTATATTTTCTTTTGGACTAAATAAGAGAGCTAGGGGTTAAGGGATTGGATTAGTATGTTTTATTTGAAAGTAAGCCAAAATTAGCCCAAAATTAGAAGCCCAAAGAGCCTAGATCCAGTCCAAATGGGGCTGCCATAGGAGGGTCGAAACGACGAAGTTTCATAACGAAACTATGTTGTTTTGATTAAGTATTCAAGATCAAATCTCAGCCTTCCATTATTTTTTATCCAATGGCCCATAATCAATCTATTTGTCATATAAAAGACTCCAAAAATCAAATTTTGCACCGTTTTCCTAAAAGACCAAACCCTAGAGCCCTTCTTTTCTTATTTCTCTCTCCTCTCTACAGTTTCGCCCCTCGTCACGGCGCCGCTGTGGCTTCGCCATTGGCCGCCTCCGAAAACTTTCCGTTTGACCTCAATAGCTCACATATAATCTACAAAACCTTCCCTTTCCATATCTTCAAATAAAATCCTTCAAAACACCCCATCAAACTCCACGAATATTAGCTCTAGGAAAGCACTAGCCGCATGTTTTAGATAAATTCGTGAATATTGAGCCATCCACTTCACTCAACGCCTGCATAGATGTGTATATCTCAACGAGGACGACTGTTTAACATTGGTGTCATGCCAAAAGTCTGACCAAATTTCGGCGACCACCCTACTGTTCGATGTCATTTTCTCGACCTAGGAATTTTTTTCTTTGAGATAAAAATGCTAGTTTCGATGGCCGTGTTCCAAAAAAATTACAGTGGAGTTTTATTATGTTATTGCAACAACAACAACTCAGTATAATCCTATTTAGTGGGGTTTGGGTAGGGTACGCAGACCTTACCCCTACCCTGGGGTAGAGATACTGTTTCCAAATAGAGCCCCGACATCCTTCCGTCCAAGAACTTCCCACCTTGTTCTTGGGGACTCGAACTCACAACCTCTCGATTGGAAGTGTGGGTCGCTTACCATCAGAGCAACCACTCTTGTCAGTTAGTTAGTTATGTTGTAATTAATTATTCTATAATACGTGTTTTTTCCTAATCGTACATTTTTATTTTTTTCTTGGATTGATCATATCAGCATTGGTTTAATTGGCTAAGTTAAATGTTGAATTTTCTGTTTTTACATTAGTTTAAATTGGTTTGGTAGTTTGATATTAGTTTGTGAAGGGTAAAATATAAATGATGAATTAGGGTATATGTATGGTTTAATTTTTACTGTTTGTGAACTATATTGAGTACAATACTCTAAACATTATTCATAGTTGGTAAAAATTTGTCCTTTGGACAGATTTTTGACCAAAAAGTCCTTTGAATAGTTTGGACATAATTTTTGTGAAAAACCCGTCCTTCGAACATATTGGTAATAATAATTCAAAGTCTTCTCTCTCCTATAAAGAGAGAATTTTTTTCCACATTGGGAGGACACAATCTATCACACATCTGTTAGGAATAAAATATTAATTCCCACTTTACTCGGTCGTTGAATAATATGAAAAATAACACAAGCAATCGGAACACCAAAACTTACGTGGAAAACCCTCCCAAATTTAGAGGGAAAAACCACGGGCCAAACTCCGAGAAATATCCACTATAAAAAATAATGGTACACCAAAATCTCAAGTGACCAACTTGAAAAACACCAAAAATAGAGACGATACAAGAACACCCTTTGGGACAAATATTGTACCCAAAGAAACCTCACAAACACTCTTGTATAATATACACTCTAATTTTTGGACACTAACTACCACTCACCAAATTGTGAGTAACTCTCAAAATTCTCTCTCGGATATAACACACAAAAGAATTGTTTTTGTGTTGGTACGTTTTAGCTTGCTCCCGAATGGCCTTTATATAGACAAAGAATGTGGTGAAAAAGACATAGTTGGTGGGGTTGGTGACCTACCAATTTGAACAAATGATGTGGTTGGTGACCTACCAATTTGAACAAGATTGTGGTTGGTGACCTACCAATTTGAACAAAAAATTGTGGCTGCACCTTTTCACATGGTTGAGAGATTATTCAACCATCTCCCCCTCTCTCATCCATGTTAATATGACTCCACTACTTGGAGCGTATACCTGCAACGTTTCTACAGAACTCAAATTCTCCCGAGTCACCACTTTCGTTAGCATGTCTGACGGATTCTCATCGGTATGAATCTTCTCAAGTAGTAACAACTTAGATTCCAATACATTCTGAATCCAATGATACCTCACGTCGATGTGCTTCGACTTTGCATGGAATGAAGAATTCTTCGCAAGGTGTATGGCACTTTGACAATCACAATATAACCCATACTTGCTCTGTTCGAACCCAAGCTCCTGAAGATACTTCTTCATCCATTTCAATTCCTTACAAGCTTCTGTCGATGCAATGAACTCCGCTTCCGTTGTAGAAAGCGCAACACATTTCTGTAACTTTGACTGCCAAGAAACAGCTCCCCCTGCAAAGGTAACCAAATAACCTGAAGTAGACTTACGAGAATCAACATCTCCAACCATATCAGCATCTGTATAGCTAACTAACACAGATTTGTTAATCCCAAATGTGAGTTTCAAATCTGTTGTACCTCGAAGGTACCTCAAGATCCACTTCACGACTTTCCAATGTTCAATTCCAGGATTGGAAATGAATCGACTAACTATACCCACTGCATGAGCTATATCCGGCCTCGTACACACCATTGCATACATTAAGCTTCCTACTGCTGACGCATATGGAACCTTTTCCATACTCTTCTTCTCACCTTCTGTCGAAGGACTCTGTTTGGTGCTCAACTTAAAATGATTAGCAAGAGGCGTGCTAACTGCTTTAGCATTCTTCATATTGAACCTTTCGAGTACCTTTTCAATATACTTCTCTTGTGACATAAACAGCTTTCTAGCTCCTCGATCTCGAGTAATTCTCATCCCGAGAATCTGTTTTGATGGCCCCAAGTCTTTCATTGCAAAAGACTTGCTCAACTGCTTCTTCAATTTCTCAATTCTTGAAATATTCTTGCCAACTATCAGCATATCATCCACATAGAGTAAAAGGACGACAAAATCATCATCAGTGAACTTCTGCATAAATACACAGTGATCCGCACTAGTCTTCTTATAGCCTTGAGCCTCTATGACAGACTCAAATTTCTTGTACCACTGTCTCGGTGCCTGTTTGAGCCCATAAAGACTCTTCTTCAACCGACACACATAATTCTCTTTCCCTTTAACCCTGAAGCCTTCTGGCTGTTCCATGTAGATCTCCTCCTCCAAATCTCCATTGAGAAATGCAGTCTTTACATCCATCTGTTCAATCTCCAAATCAAGACTTGCAGCTAGACCAAGTACCACACGAACAGATGACATCTTCACAACCGGGGAAAATATCTCATCAAAGTCAATACCCTTCCGTTGACTAAAGCCTTTCACCACCAGTCTGGCTTTATACCTGGGTTGTGAAGATCGTTCTTCATGCTTTACCTTAAAGACCCATTCGTTCTTCAAGGCCCTTTTACCTTTCGGCAACTTCACTAGCTCAAATGTATGATTATCATGCAAGGATTTCATCTCATCTTGCATGGCTTCCATCCACTTCTTACTGTGCTCGTCGTTTACAGCTTTCTCATAACATTCGGGTTCTCCCCCGTCAGTTAATAACACATACTCTTGGGGAGAGTATCTCCTGGATGGTTGACGATCTCTGGTAGATCTCCTAAGTGGAACCGCTGGTATCTCAGTCTGATCCTGAGTATCATCAGGTGTTTCAACAGGAACTGATTCGACTTGCTCTCCGACGTCTTCTTCAGTTGGTGGAACATGTTG
The DNA here is from genome assembly GCA_034376525.1 of Nicotiana benthamiana. Taxonomy (NCBI): domain Eukaryota; kingdom Viridiplantae; phylum Streptophyta; class Magnoliopsida; order Solanales; family Solanaceae; genus Nicotiana; species Nicotiana benthamiana. Next base: position 118,522,333 of record CM067326.1, read on the forward strand.
ATCATTTTCAACATGTCTCTGCACAGCATCTAAAGGGACCGGATCCAAATCCATTAGCCCATCACTTAACTCCTGTGATGATGTCTTTTCTGCCTTGTCAATGTCTTCAATGGTTTGATCTTCCATGAAGACTACATCTCTGCTCCTAATTAACTTCTTGGAGATAGGATCATATAATCTATAGCCAAACTCATCTTGGCCATAACCCAGAAAAATACATTGTCTTGACTTTACATCAAGCTTGGATCTCTCATCTTTAGGAATGTGCACAAAAACCTTGCACCCAAAGACCTTCAAATGATCATAAGAAACATCTTTCCCTAACCATACCTCGTTTGGCACTTCGAACTGTAGTGGAACACATGGTGTCAGATTCAAAACATACACAACTGTATTTAATGCCTCACCCCAAAAGGACTTTGGCAACTTTGCTTGTGAAAGCAAACATCTGACTCTCTCCAGAAGCGTTCGATTCAGCCTTTCAGCTAAACCATTAAGATGTGGTGTCTTTGGCGGTGTCTTTTGATGTCGAATTCCTTGCTCCTTGTAGTAGTCCTCAAAAGGACCAATATATTCTCCTCCATTATCTGTCCGGATGCACTTCAGTTTCTTACCAGTCTCCCTTTCAACTGATGCTTGAAACTGCTTGAACATATCCAATACTTGATCTTTTGTTTTCAAAGGATACACCCAAATATTCCGTGAGTAGTCATCAATGAAACTCACAAAATAGACAGACCCGCCAAGCGTTCTTGTCTACATAGGACCGCATACATCAGAATGTACAAGCTCCAATACACTCGACCTTCTCTTCGGAGGAGAGCTTCTAAATGAAATTCTATGCTGCTTCCCTTCCTGACAATGAGCACATTTTTCTAAATGAGCTTTCTTTATACCCGGCAAACGATTCTTCTTTGCCAATAATGCCAAGTCCTTCACACTCACATGGCTCAACCTTTGGTGCCACAGATCAATTTTCTCCTGGTTATCCAGTGCATTGATAACCCCTTTGGAATGCCTTGCTTCCATCACGTACATGCTTGACTGCTTCTGACCTCTAGCCACGATCATAGATCCCTTAGTAAGCTTCCACTTACCATCGTGGAACACATTACAAAAGCCATCTTCATCAAGTCTTCCAGCAGAAATCAAATTAAATCGAATATCAGGAATGTGCTTAACACCTTTAAGCACCAGCTTCGTCCCGTTTTTCGTTTCCAAACAAACATCTCCAATTCCAACAATGTTGGAAATACCATTGTTCCCCATCTTAACAGAACCAAAATCACCGGCTGTATAAGATATAAACAGATCACGATGAGCTGTTGCATGAGTAGAGGCACCGCTGTCAATTACCCAAGTTGTTTCCTCACTTGCAAGATTGATAGCATCTCCGTCACAGACAATGAAATAATCATCACCGACTTTGTTACTTTCATCGTTGTCTTTCTTCTCCTCTGCTGGCTGACCCTTCTTCTTTTGTAACTTAGGAGAGAACTTCTTTGTATGTCCTTTCTCATGACAGTAGTAGCATTCAATATTTGCAAATCTGGCAGACTTGCTTCCGCTCCTACTTTTGCCTCTCTATGAAAGACCTCGACTTTTGCTCCTCCCCCTGAACTCAGTGACTAAGACCTCTGATTGTGAAGATGATGAACCTTGACTCTTTCTCCTCATCTCCTCGTTCAGAACACTGCTCTTGGCTAGATACATTGTGACTATACCATTGGGGGCTGAATTTGACAGGGAGGTTCTGAATGTCTCCCACGAATTCGGTAATGTACCGAGTAGCCACAATCCTTGTATCTCGTCTTCAAACTTGATACCCATTTCACAGAGTTGATTGAATACTCCCTGAAATGTATTCAAATGATCTGCCATGGAAGTCCCTTTTTGATAATTCAATCCCATCATTTGCTTTATCAGGAATAATTTACTATTCCCCGTCTTCTGGGCATACAACTGTTCGAGTTTACTCCACAGTGTACGTGCATGTGTTTCTCCACTGATGTGGTTTAACACATTATCATCCACCCATTGCCTGATGTATCCACAAACTTGTCGATGAAGTAAATTCCATTCCACATCCGTTTTGTCCTCAGGCTTCTCCGTAGCAAATACCGGTAAATGATAGCCCTTCACATAAAGAAGATCTTCCATTTTGCCTTTCCAAATATGATAATTTGAACCGGTCAAATTAACCATTCTGCTTGTATTAGTTTCCATCACAGAAGTGACAGCTCAACAACACTGCTGACTACACCAAAAAAAATAGTATAGAAATCAGTCTTGTGAATAGTAACCCAGTAACGGATGAACCTGGCTCTGATACCACTTGTTGGGAATAAAATATTAATTCCCACTTTACTCGGTCGTTGAACAATATGAAAAATAACACAAGCAATTGGAACACCAAAATTTACGTGAAAAACCCTCCCAAATTTAGAGGGAAAAACCACGGGCCAACTCCGAGAAATATCCACTATAAAAAATAATGGTACACCAAAATCTCAAGTGACCAACTTGAGAAACACCAAAAATAGAGACGATACAAGAACACCCTTTGGGACAAATATTGTACCCAAAGAAACCTCACAAACACTCTTGTATAATATACACTCTAATTTTTGGACACTAACTACCACTCACCAAATTGTGAGTAACTCTCAAAATTCTCTCTCGGATATAACACACAAAAGAATTGTTTTTGTGTTGGTATGTTTTAGCTTGCTCCCGAATGGCCTTTATATAGGCAAAGAATGTGGTGAAAAAGACATGGTTGGTGGGGTTGGTGAGCTACCAATTTGAACAAATGATATGGTTGGTGACCTACCAATTTGAACAAGATTGTGGTTGGTGACCTACCAATTTGAACAAAAAAGTGTGGCTGCACCTTTTCACATGGTTGAGAGATTATTCAACAACATCTGTGTTGAATATTTTATACGCTAAAAACTCAACTTTAAAAGTAAAAATGAGCAGCTAAACATATCAAATAGTAAGCGAAAAATCAAGAAAGTAAGGTGAAATTTTAGTGCTTGTGTATGAGATTTCTAAAACAATATTTCAAGAAACTAAAGTTATTAGAGTTACTCTTGGGATTCTTTCTTCTTTGAATTTGTCGGGTCTCAAGGTACTTCTGGTCATTTCCTTGGGTTAAAATCTGCTGTTGATTTGTTGCTGTTAGTGCTAAGACTGTTAGTTGCTTTAAATCAAAGTTTTTCACCGTTGGTTAACTTCTGCATATAAGTACTCTTCTAGTTCTAATTCTTAATATAATTTTATTCAGCTGAAGTAAATTTATGAATGTGTTAAATATGTTTTGAAACTGCCTCATCATATTTGTCAGATGTTTTGATCATTAAGTGTATGAATACAATGCTTAACTTCACGAATCAATATTTCATTAACATATCAATGTGATTAAGTTTCAGTTTCTTCCAAAGTTTAAAGCCACTAAAGGGCAAGGGAAGCAATATACTGATTTATACCATGTCGTAAATGGATATATGAATGCTTTAAGCCTCACGGTGATATGCTGTTGTTGAAACTTTTCCTTTCTGACTTCATGTATCGCGGAACCAAAATAAATAAATAATGATTTTGTATACTACACATAGGTGCTTAAGCTAGGCTAAATTTTTCTTGTTATATTCAAGTTAGTATTGAAATTCATCCAATTGGTCGGATACCTTAAAAGAAATTTTCTGGATTTCATTTGTAATATCTGAAGTTGTAACATAAGATTTTCCTCAAGTCACTAAGGCTAAGTTTCATCAAGTTATATTTATTTCCTTTCTCCCATGTAGTATTTTAAGTTGGTTTCTTTAGTTGGGTGTTCCCTCACTCATCTTCTGTTTTCTACAATTAGGTACCTTTAATATTTTATTGGATTAGTTTATTTGTTTTATTTTAGATTGAATTCTTTATTACAAGCGTGACTCATTTTTGCTTGGTTCTTTATGGTGATATTTGACCTGTTTCCTTTTAAGTTGGCCCAATGCCATTATAAATCCAATAATCAAAGCTGGTCAATTTTGTCTATTTTTAATATAAGTGTCTCATCAATTAATTTCAATTAATCTTATTTTTTTAATAGCTATGTAACTTAGTCAACTTAGTAATTTAAACGTCAGGAAATTAGTAGTCACACTTCAATATTTTTAATTTACGGACTCCCTTGTATAGCGTGATATTTAACACTTAATAAATTAATTCAATAATCTTATGCTATACCCATTTAGTTTAAGTTAATCTTTAATTTAATCAATCCTTTTCTAAAATCGTAGATTCGCTTGCGTGTTGCGATAGTTAACTTATTTTTAATAATATTCAAGAATTAAATTTTTTAAATGCAGTAACTTCTCAAAAGTACTACAAATAGTTGATTTTCATGATTCTGGATTCACTTGCGAGGCGCAATTATGATAAGCTAATTAATTTTATTATTTGATCACGCATTCGCTTGCGTAGCGTGGTTATGACGATGTAATTTATCCAAATCCTTTTTTTGTAATTCTAATAATCAACAAATAAAATCGGATAGGTAAAACATGAAAATCATATAAATTATAATTCGTCCAAATTTAATTCAAGCCAAGTTTAAGTCAATAATGCGATAGTGCTAGAACCACGTGACTCGGGGAAATGCCTTGCACCTTCTCCCCAATCAACATAATTTTTTACCCGAACTTTATTTTCGTAGGCCAAAAATGGTAGAGTCACAACTTCCTTTGACTATGAATTCAAATAGAACGCGACTTGGAACACCCAAAAATCATTTTCAAGTGACGACTTTGAATAATAAAATAATCCTACTCAAGTTTTGTCACTTTAATTGGAAAAACTCTTTAACCCATAATCCAACATACATCTTCTTTTGGGGGTAGAAAAGGGGTGTGAAATAAGGTCGATCATGCTAGGCGACAATCCTGAAGAGAAACTCTCAATGAAGTGCACGTTTGTGGCTTCAACCTCTCAACGGATATTGAAAAAGCAAAAACTTTGGAAGACGAAGCTGTCTCTTTACTCTCCGATGATGAAGACTCCGCTAGTGGCTCAGAGATAGGTAGATATGAGGATGAATTTCCCAAGGAGGAGGTTCCCGAAGATGCGGCTCCCAAAGTAGACTAGTCCCCTAGGATTTTGTCTTTCATTTTTTGTGTAAGGCCCCTTGTGGGCGTTGTAAATACCTTTTATGTATATAAAGAATTCCTTTTCTTTTCGCTCAGTATCCGATTCTATGTAAAGTCTGCTTCGTCTTTGTTTCATGAAATTATTTGATGTTATAATTCAACAATCGAGTGATTGTTAGCTCGGATTCAGAGTAAAACAAATTATTTGGTTTTTAGTAATCAATAGGCGATCTTTGAACTTATAATAGAATACCACTTAAGTTTTTTTTGATGAATCCTCGAGTGCATAAGCCGATTTAATGTGAGGTCGGGATGGTGGGACCCTTAGGTCCAAGTTTCAGTTATAATAAGGTCTCGAACTCTAAATATTTGGCCCTTAGGTTCTTTTAGGTTAGGCTGATATGACTTTCGAAAGACATATATTATTTTCTCTTTTCGACTTAAAAGACTTAGCAAAAATTTCTTTATGCCTTGGTATGGATTTTATGCCTTTGGGTGTTTTTGAGGATTTAGTATTGATCGAAACCCTTTTATTTTTTCTGCCTTAGCACAAGTTCGTATTTAAATAATTTGATACCTCTTAAGATTTTTTGAGGGTTGATTTAATCGAAGCCCTTTGATTATTTTGCCGAGGATAGCCTTTTCTAACCAATTTCTATAGAATTTGAAAGCCTATTATTTGTTGCGAGTTTCAGACGTCTAGGAGTCGCGTTATTTTGGCTGTAGCCTTTATTTCGGTCATAGCCTTTGATATGGCCGTAGCCTTTATTGCGACCATCTGTTGCCTTTATTTTGGTTGTAGTTTTTTTATATGGTCATAGCTTCTGAGTGTTCCTCTTGGACTTGTTTCTCGATAACATTTCGAACTTGTTCGAAATGTTAGTCCACGGGTAAAATGGCCTTGGCTTTTAATTCAAGGGACATCTCTTTGTGGTCTTATGAATTTGAGTTTACAAAACTCGAATGTGTTGACTGTTCAATGACAGTCCCCGAGTACTCGAGACGTATTTATGTTTTGGCCCTAGAGCCGTTCTTCATAGAATCACAAGTATGGAGCTCGTATCATAGAAAATTTCTTAGAGAAATAAATTGTTTGATATAGAAAGAATGCTTCTTTGAATAATTCATACATGTGTACATGTTTTTTCCATCGGGGCTCGACTATTCAATATGGACACAGTTCATCTAACTGTTTGACTCATTACAAAGTTTTTCTATTGAGGCACTCTTTGGTGTGAAGTATTTTTCTCGAAAATATAGCCTACATTTGAAATGTTAGTCCCCGAGTATGATAGCATTGGCCTTTACGTCGAGTGATGCCTCTTTGAGGTCTAACGAATTCGAGTTTAGACAACTAGAATGTGTTTAATATCGGTGATCATCCTCGAGTATTCGAGATCTATTTCTGTTTTGGCGCTTGATCCATTCTTCATAGAGTCACAAGTATGAAGCTCGTCTAGTATAAAATTTCTTTGAGACACAAAGTGATTGATATAAAAAGAATGCTTATTTGAATAATTCATACATACGTACATGTTTTTCCATCAGGGCTAGACTATTCTATATGGACACGGTTCATCTGACCGTTTGCCCTTTATAAAGTTTTCCTATCAATGCCCTCTTTGGCGTGAAGTATTTTTCTTGAAAGTATAGCCTCCGAGGGTGACGCCCCTAGTATTTGAGGTTGATTAAAAAAAGCCTTGGATATTGTTGAATTGTCCTTAGGTAGCACACAGTTGTTTCCTCGTTAGGAACCTTGCCGGAAAAATCCATTTGGGATAAAACAAGATCTAAGAGGAAAAGAGTGCAACGTGTGCTTTAAAACATAAGATCTTCGTGTAGAAAGGTGCCCTAGACGTCTTCGATCGAACATCTGCAAATGAGTTTGTCTTAAATACAAATAAGAAAAGAGGAGAAGGTCATACCTTAGCAATAATAATGTTTGAGCACTGCTACACTCCAATTGTTTGGCAATTGTTCGCCTTACATCGTACCAAGTCTGTATGATCCTTTTTTGATCAATCTGATGACTCGATATGGTCCTTTATAATTCGGTCTTAGTTTCCCTTCATTCGAGTCTCGAGTATTGAGGATGACTTTTCTTAAAACTAAGTCCTCGATTTTGAAGTGTTGGAGGTTGGTTCTTATATAATAGTATCTTTCGATTCTTTGCTCTGTTCAGCCATCTGAACAAGTGTGGCTTCCCATTTTTTATCTAATAGCTCGAGGCTAATATTCATAGCCTCATGATTTGATTCCTCTGATACATGTCAAAAGAAAACATTGGGTTCTCTGGCCTCAACTGGAATTAAGGCCTTAGAGCCATATACTAAAGAGAATGGGGTTGCCCCCGTGCTGGACTTTGATGTCGCTTAATATGCCCAGAGAACCTCGGGTAGGACCTCTCTCCATTTCCCTTTGGAATCCTTCAACCTTTTCTTCAAGTTTTGAATGATATTTTTGTTTGTCGATTCGGCCTTCCCCTTTCTACTCCAGTGATACAGTATGTATAAGATCCTTTTTATTTTGTGTGCTATGAGGAACTCTATTACCTTGTTGCCGATGAATTGCTTCCCGTTATAGCATATGATTTTGGCAGGTATCTCGAACTGATACACAATGTGTTCTCAGATGAAGCTATAACCTTTTTCCCTGACCTTGTCGAAAGCATGTTCTTCCACCAATTTAGAAACGTAGTCATTCATAGACAAAATGAATTTTTCTTTACTTGGGGCCATTGGTAAGGGGCAACGATATCAATACCTTATTTCATGAAAGGCCATAGGGACACGACTGAATGAAGTTTCTCTCCAGGCCGATGAATCATCGGTGCAAACCTTTAACATTTATGACATTTGCTAACAAACTCCTTAGTGTCTATTTCCATGTTGTCCTAGCAATATCTGGCTCTAACAATTTTACGAATTAATGACTTGGTGCCAAAGTGGTTAACACACATATGGGGTGACACTAGAAATATGGCTTTACCTTTCTAGATGCGCTTATTAATGCAAGTGATTATTTTTCTCAGTGTGGATATCTAGTTTCAACATCTCCTAAAGTCCGACTTATGTAATTGATAAGGAACTACGTACCTTGATCTTCTTGAACTAACACACCACTTACCTCTATCTCGAACACTTCCAAATATAAGTACAACTTCTCATCTGCCTTCGGAGTATGAGGCAGATCTAGGCTCGATAAGTATAAGTTCAATTCCTCTAATGCTTGCTGGAAATTCAGTGTCCATGAAAAATCATTTTTCTTTTCGAGTAAGGAAAAGAACATGTGGCTTCGATCTGATGACCTCTAAATTAATTGGCCCAAGGCGGCTATCCGTCTTGTCATTCTTTGTACAGTTTTCACGCTATCTACGATAGTGATTTCCTTGATGACCATGATCTTGTCAGAGTTGATTTTATTTCCTCCATTTGATACCATGAAGTTGAGGAACTTGCCTGAGCCAACTCCGAAGGCACATTTTTCTAGGTTAAGCTTCATGTTGTACTTCCTCAAGATTTTGAATGTCTCCTGCAAATGAGTTAAATGGTCCTCTGGGATCAGGGACTTAACCAACATATCTTCAATGTAAACTTCCATTGATTTACCTATCTATTCCACAAACATTTGTTAACTAGGTGTTGGTACGTAGCTCCTGTATTTTTTAGCTTGAAGGGCACTACATTGTAACAGAATGTTCCAAGCTTAGTGATAAACAAGGTCTTCTCCTGGTCCTATGGGTTCATCTGAATTTGATTGTACCTAGAGTAGGCATCCAGAAAGGTAAGGATCTCATGGTCGGTCGTGGCATCGATCATGCGATCGATATTAGGCAGTGGAAAGGAGTCTTTAGGCATGCCTTGTTAAGTCCTTGTCTACACACATTATAAGTTTGTTACCTTTTTTAGGGACTGCAACTATGTTGTCTAACCATTCAGGGTATTTTACTTCCCAAATAGACCCTACTTTAAGAAGTTTAGTCACCTCATCCTTTATGAATGCATTCTTCACCTCGGATTGGGCATTCTTTTTGTTTTGCTGGTTTGAACTAGGCTCGAGGATTAGCCGATGTGTTGTTAATTTCGATGTGATCCCTGTCATATCTAAATGGGACCAACAAAAACAATCCATTTTATTGATAAGAAATTGAATGAGTTTTTTCCTGAGTTCGGGGGTTAACCCTATTCTCCGGTACACCTTATTTTCGGGTAGATGCTCGATCAATATCACCTATTCCAGCTCTTCGACGATCGACTTGGTTGCATCTAACTCTTCGGGAATGATGAAATTTTGAGGAGTAATGAAACCCTCATCTTCTTCTTCAATCATCTGTTTCTCTGGTTCGATCGAAGCTGGTGATGGTGATTGTTATTTGGCCATCTGCTTATTTTTGGTGCTTGATTGTTTTGAGTTCGAAGGCGCATGTATCGACGTCACCTCATCAACTAAAAACATTTATTTTGCAGCGTATTGTTCCGCGTAAACTGTTTTCACACCATCCACTGTTGGGAATTTCATCATTTGATGCGGGGTCGACGATACTACCCTCATGTTGTGGATCCATGGCCTCCCGAGTAGTGCATTATATCTCGTGTCACCTTCAATGATGTGGAATTTTGTTTCTTGGATGGTCCCGACCACGTTCATTGGTAGGATTACATCCCCTTTCGTTGTTTTGCTTGCCATGTTCAAGCTGTTTAGGATTCGCGATATGGGCATAATTTGGTCTTGCAGGCCGAGCTGCTTTACCACCCTTGATCTGATTATGTTTGCCGAGCTACCTGGATCCACTAGAATGCGTTTAACTTGAATTTTATTTAAAAAAATAGAAATTACCATAGCATCGTTCTGCGGCTAATAAATGCCCTCTGCTTCTTTGTCATTGAACGATAGGATGCCTTCGATCACATAGCCCTGAGTCTGCTTCTCTCTTCTGATCGACACCTTGGTTTGTTTGAATATAGGCCTTTGTGGAACATCTCCCCCCTCCCCCACTATCATATGAATTACATTGCGTTTCTTTCTGCTCATTCTTTTTGTTGGCGTCTCTTTCTCTGAAGTGACTCTTAGCTCGATCACTAAGAAATTATTGACGATGGCTATGTTGAACAATCGAGCTATCTTTTCCCACAACTATCTATAGTCCTCGTTCCTATGGCCATGCATGCCGTGATATTTACATATCAAGTTTGGATTTTTTTGAGAAGGATCGATTTATATAGGTCGGGGCCACCTGGTTTCTTTGATCCTTCCGATGACCGATATGATCCTCGATGCATAGATACTGAAATTGTACTCCGTTAACCGAGGTGATTCTACGGGATTGGTATGTTTATCAAAACCATTCTTACTCATAAGCCCCTGAGAATACTGCCCTCGATCATTTTTTTGTTCATTTCGAGGAGGGTTGCACCTGAACTCTTATTTCTTCGATCTGCGATATATGGCTGATATCTTTCTCTGTTTGACCTCGGTTCCCCATCAGTATCTCTTAATGCTTTAACTGCCAATCTGTTTTGATGAACTGAACCTGAGGGAGCTCAAAGCTGATCGTTCTCGAACCTGATCTTCGATTGGTAAAGATTATGTACATTTGCCCAAGTTACAGCTGGATACTCAATCAGATTTTGCTTCAACTGTTGTGACATGATCGAACTCCGCTCGTTCAACCCCTGAGTAAAAGCTTGCATGGCCTAATCATCTGGGAGCGATGGTAATTCCATTCGCTCCATTTGAAATCGGAATATGAAATCCCTTAACATTTCATCACCTTAATGTCTTATCTTAAAAATATTTGATTTCCTCGTTGCATCCTTTATGGCCTCGGTGTGTGCCTTCACGAAGACGTCTACTAACATAGCATACAAATCGATGGAATTCGGTGGCAAGTTGCGATACCAAATTATTACTCCCTTTGACAAAGCTTCCCCAAATTTTTTCAACAAAACCAACTCGATTTCATCATCATTTAAGTCATTTCCATCAATCCCACATGTATACGAAGTGATGTCTTCATTAGGATTGATCATCCCGTTGTATTTAGTTATATCGTGCGTACAGAACTTTTTAGGAATGGGTGTGAAAAGGATCCGCACTGAGGAAATAGCTTTTGTACAAACTTTTTGGCATCCAAACCTATTAAGACCGGGGGTGCCCCCGGTATTTGATCAACACGGGAATTATACTTCTTTGGATATTTGTCATTACCCTCAATCTTTTTCTCCTCCGACTCAATTCTTTTGAGGAGTTCCTCGAGTATCCTCATAACTATGGGATCACTCCCCAAGCCATTAACGTTCGATCTTTCTGGCACCGGCTCAGTACAACGAGTGATTTTTAGTTCGACAACACTTGGGCTTTTATGTCGACTTTCAAGCTAGGAGATAGTAATTTGTTGAGCTTGTAGCATCTTGAATATTAGGTGAAGGCTAACTCCCCCATCTGCTATACCTTGTGTTCCTTGGCCACCAAATCGGACTTCCTTGCATACACTTACTCTGGGTCTTCTCCTAAATCTCCATTCAAAGAAATGTATGAACTAACATCAACTGGTTCCAATTGACACTTCCCCATGGTTAGTCGGTGGTACACCATCTTCAGAAGCAACTACATTGTGGTTTTTCCCGTGAAATCCAAGACCATCATCGCCATGTACATGTGCGCTTTGTGAGTTTGAAATGTTTTCATCTGAGAACAAAATTTTTTGACAAAAACAAGTGTGAAAATAACGTGTGTTATCAAAATCAAAACTGAAACAATCACAATTATCTTTAGCCCCACGGTGGGCGCCAAAGTGTTGACCCTAAAATTCGAGTAACAACTAAATTTATATTGTGGTTTCAAAGATATATGATTTAATCCAATACTAATTGATAAGCAAGTAATCTAATGTATAAATTTAAGAGTAAGGCAAGTCAAAACAATCGTGTAAGAAGACCTTGACGTCGCGCAAGGGCGACCTCGATGTAAATGAACAATAATAACAAGAATGATAAAATAATAATAAGATGATTCAAATGAACAGTAGGCAAGAAAGTGAAAATGTATATTCTCTTCTCAATAATTGATGCGTTATAAATGATTGTGATCTCCATTATATAGTAAGGGAATCCTAAATAAGGCACAATTTCAATTTTAGTAAGGAATCTTATTATACAGCTGTGTAACCGCCTAGTACAAATTTGTTCCGGAATTTATGTTGTGATATTAGGGCCATTGTGAGAATCTCGCTCTTTCCGTTATGGAATCATAACGGTATTATCTCAAGGTCGGCCATACTTGGCCTCAGTGTTCATCGAGTACTTAGATCTTCGAAACTTGTATTTTGCCATTAGCTCGCACCTGGTCTATTTCGATCTCGCTCTCGAAGTGATTCTCGATACCACGAAATCGGGCATACCTGATTTTGATTGTATACATAAAATTGGAAAGATAAAAGAACTTCATATTCGTTTATGAAGTTGCATTGAGATAGAACTACTTAAGATATGATTTTCTACAGTTGCATTGAAGAGATATAACTACTTAAGATTCGATTTTCTGAAATTGCATTGGGAAGATTAAGAACTTAAGATCTGATTCTAAAGTTGCATTGAAAAGATATAACAACTTACTATTTAATTTTTTAAAATTACATTGAAGAAATAGAAGAACTTCGAATCCGATTTTGAAAGTGCATTGAAAAGATAGAAATACTTCATATTCGAGTGAGTAAATTTTGTAATTTTTTTTGTATAATAATGCGGATATGACATGACTTCAATAGCGATCCCACACTTGTATATCTATGATCTTCCTCCCACTTATCAACCGAGTAACAATTATGATTTTTGAATAAAAAATTGGTTTAATTTACAAAAGAAAGTTTTGTAGTAAACATCGGATATTTGCAGTCTGGGAGAATTATTCTAGTCCAAACATGTAAACCCCTTTCAGCGGCCTATTTAAACTACCCAAACGGACTTAAAACTGGCCCAAAATATTAACTCCAAAATAAACCCAAACTGGCCCAAGTATATTGAATTGGATCAGTTTAGTTTGATCACAACCTAAAGTGCCCCAAGGGAGACTGTTATTGGATTAATGTGGCTTGCCTCCCGTGATAGTGTTATGAGATTTTTATATTTATATTAGTATCCGCCCATGTTTATATTTTTACTATAAAATTTATACCATTCATTAAATACTCAATATTAAGAATCGATTCGTTCCAAATTAGGCGCTTATAAATTTAGAAAATTTATATCATTCAGTAAATACCCAATATTAAGAATTGATTTCTTCCAAATTAGGTGCCTACAAATTTGGGATAAATATTTGAATAGCTTATTTTTTCCAAATTAGGCGGCTAAAAATTTGGGACTAAATATTTTTTCAATATTGTTTTAATGGTATCTATAAACTACTACATTTATACTACAATTAAACTGCAATCTATATTGAAAAAAAATGTTGACTACAAAATCTTTTCCTAATCTACAAATTTTCTACAAAAAATCTACAAATAAACTACAAATCAGTTTACGTATGTAAAAAGCAGAATTGTTTTGAAGGGTATCTATAAAATTACTATATTTATACTACAATTACACTACAATCTATGTTGGAAAAAAATGTTGACTACAAAATTTCTCTTCATCTACAAAATTTCTACAAAAAAACCTACAAATAAACTGCAAATCAGTTTAAGTATTGTATAAAGTTGTATTGTTTTTAAGGGTATCTATAAAATTACTACATTTATACAACAAATTAAGCTACAATCTTATGTGGAAAAAAAAGTTGACAATAAAATTTTCTCTTCATCTACAAAATTTCTACAAAAAACTACAAATAAACTACAATTGCACCCACACTGTCACACTTACAGAAGATTCATATGGCTACACCACAAATTTACAATTGAGAATTGTTGATTGTTCGATTGAGGAAGTCTTTTGTATCATATATCTACTCTCGATCTCGTACTTGTTAAAATTCGGAACAATATCTGACAATTACCAGAAATTACAATAACCGAAACAATGAGTTTCATATTAAATCTCTTTAGTTAAAAATCTGATTATACTCAATGGGTCTCGTCTTTGTATTTTTTGAGAAGAAGAAGGAATGGAGAAGAGAAAAAAATGTGAGGGAGAAAATGATGCTGGGATTAGGAGAAAGAAATGTAGGAATTAAGGGGAGAGAAACATGAGATATATGGATACCTTTAATTAAGGAGTAAAATATGCCCATTAATTAGACCCTTAATTAAGTATGGTATAAGATTGGTAATTTGGTATACGAATTTGTAATTAAATCAAACTTTAAACATGGGGGGTAAAAAGGTTTTCTATATGGTATAGGAATGTAAAAATCTTTATAGTAAACTATATTATATTTTATGCTTAATTTTTAATATAATTATCTTTTATATATTTAATTATCATTTATGTAAATTTTAGAGATTTTTTTTGGTATTAATTAGTCTCCTAATTTAACTCTATTGTATATTCTCACTCCCCTATGTTTCTCTCTTCAAATCTCATCCTCTCACACATATATCAAATCACACCATGCAATTTTCTCTTCAATCACCCACTAATTCCTCTTCTAAAACCAGCGAAAATGTGTAATCCCTCAACCATTGAAAATCATTAAAAAACTTTGAATTTGAATTTGAGTTTTCGAAAGACAATATTTGTTTGAATTGGATGTTGTTGCAAAGAATTGGGAATTATCTCTATGTCTCTTTCAATCTCTCAATCCCAAATTTTAGTAATATAAAGCAAAGGAAAAGAGGGCAGCAATTCCACCAATAATAGCCATTAGAAGCTTTGAAGCTTTGCATTCGAATTTGGATTTTCAAAAATCTTTATTTATTTGAATTGGATTTGTTGCAAAATAATTGGGAATATGGTTTGGAGTTTATATCTCAATTTTGAGGAGATTTTAATGAATATTAGACTTATTTTTGGTTGAATTTCATATTGAAACTCGAAGAAGAAGAAGAAGAAGAAGAAGAAGAAGAAGAAGAAGAAGAAGAAGAAGAAGAAGAAGAAGAAGAAGAAGAAGAAGAAGAAGAAGAAGAAGAAGAAGAAGAAGAAGAAGAAGAAGAAGAAGAAGAAGAAGAAGAAGAAGAAGAAGAAGAAGAAGAAGAAGAAGAAGAAGAAGAAGAAGAAGAAGAAGAAGAAGAAGAAGAAGAAGAAGAAGAAGAAGAAGAAGAAGAAGAAGAAGAAGAAGAAGAAGAAGAAGAAGACATGACATACATTATATCATAGAAATTATAGCAAATTTATAGAAAATTTTTAGAAAAATTATATTCTGTTGTTTTTTTTCAATTGATTTAACTATTGTATGAAAGTTGAACAACATTGTATAAAATTTTTATTTAAGTGGTATTATATTGTTGTTTTATATAGCTGAGTAAAAATAATATACGAAAATTATAGATAAGTTATATAATATATAATTAGTTGTATGAAATTTATTTTTACAATGATAAATCAGATACAAAAGACATATTGTATATTTTAAGTTGTATATTATTATATGTAGGAACCAAAAAATAAATTAATGATTCCCAAACAATTTATGGAGACAAAAGAATACCGAAAATGGATTTATTAATTCAACTCGGAAACTCTCAAATACAAAAGTATTTCTTACAAACACTCCTTACACTCAAGCTATTGATCACTCAATACTTGCTTGAAAACTTGATAATAACCAAATAAATTACAAGGCCTATTTATACTAGTTAACCCCTAGTGTGAACAAATAATGTGAAACAAAGAACCAAAAATCTAACACACCATGGCCGGTGCCTAACCTTGGTAGGTGAAGTTTATTTTAAAATCCCATTTTAACTAAAACATGTGTTTCAAAAAGACATGGCAGGTGGTCAATTGTTTTTTGGATAAATTGTTATTTCAACAGCCTCTCTTAATTTATCAAAAATTACCTATATAAAGCATTGACTTCAGATTCTCGAACAATTCTGCTCTCAGCTGTTTTGTAAGGATATCCGCTATTTGATCTTCAGATTTGCAGAATTCAAGTTCGATTTCACCATCCTTAACAAGATCCCGTATGTAGTGATACTTAATTCCGATATTCTTACTCCTGCCATGAAATACCGGATTCCTGGCTAATGCGATTGCTGACCTGTTGTCAGACATAATTCTTGTCGGACCAATCTGCTCGTGTTTCAGCTTTCCAAGCATCCTTCGAAGCCAAACTGCTTGACAAGCCGCAGAAGTCGCTGCCATGTACTCTGCTTCTGCTGTAGAAAGAGAAACTACTTGTTGTTTCTTTGATGACCATGAAAATACTCTTTTCCCTATAAAGAAAGCATAACCTGAAGTACTCTTTCGAGTCTTCACATCACCTACCCAACCAATGTCTGTATATCCTACTAGACTGCAGTTGTCAGAGTATGTATAGAAAATTCCATGATCATGGGTACCTTTAATATACCTCAAAATCCTTTTTGCCGCTTGCAAATGTGACTGATGTGGTGTCTCCATGAATCGACTGATAATTCCCACGCCATAAACAATATCTGCCGAGTTGAAGCCAAATAAAGCAGACTTCCAACTATGCTTTTGAAATGAGTGGGATCAACCAGCTCAACGCTTCCTTCTTTCTTCATTTCCAGGCGTTCAACAACTGGAGTTCGGATTGGAGTCGCAGATTCCATCTTGAATTTCTTCAAGACATCATTGCCATATTTTTTTTTCGAAATGAAAATGCCATCTTTACGTTGTTGTACATCTATGCCCAAGAAGTAAGACATAAGCCCCATGTCTGTCATTTCGAGCTGACTAGTCATGGCCTCCCTGAATTATGCAAACATTGATTTACAATTGCCTGTGAAAATCAAATCATCAATATAAAGACATACAAACATCATGTCGCCATTCACTTTTGACTTGATGTATAATGTATGCTCATAAGGACACTTCTGGAATCCTGCCTGCAACATGTACGTATCAATGCGCGTATACCCAGCTCGTGGTGCCTATTTCAGTCCGTATAATGCCTTCTTCAATTTGTAGACCTGATTCTCCTGTCCTTTTCTTACAAAACCTGGTGGTTGCTCAACATAGACCTCCTCCTCAAGAAAGCCATTCAGGAAAGCTGACTTGACATCTATTTGATGGATCTTCCACCTGTTATGAGCTGCAAGTGCTACTATCATGCGAATAGTATCCATTCTGGCCACATAGCAAAGACTTCATAGTAATCAATTCCATGCTTTTTCCGATAGCCTTTGACTACCAATCTTGCTTTGAATCGGTCCACCTGACTGTCGGGTCGATACTTGGTCTTGTACACCCACTTGACACCGATAGGCTTCTTTCCGGATGGCAAAGAAGTTAATTCCCATGTGTCATTTTTTTCAATGGAATGAATTTCTTCATTCATTGCCTTGATCCACCTTTCATTATCAGCAGCATCCTCGAACGAAACTGGATTACAATCTGCAAAAAGACAAAAAATTTACCAATGTTTCATCGGTAAAGTCAGGACTGCTGTCATTGTCAACACCTTCTTCATTTCTCCTCATATCAAAATCCTTGAAACGTGGTGGCATGTTTGTTTGTCGACGAGGCCGCTCTTCTCGTTCAACTTCTTCTTCTGATTGTGAAGATGGAATCTCTACTACCTGCGGAGATGCAATATCTACTGGCTCCGGAGATGGAATATCTTCTGATGGTTCTGGGGTTAAGACATTTTGCTCATCTGCCTCTTCTATTTTCATCAGCACACCTCTTCCAGTGTCATCTTTTCTACTCCAGTTCCAAGCTCCATCTTCTACAAACTGCACATCTCTGCTTACGATGACTTCTCTGCTGACAGGATTATAAAGTCTATAACCTTTAGTCCCTTCGCTGTTGCCAATAAAGATGCACTTTTGACTTTATCATCCAGCTTCTTCCTACGTTCGTCTGGTACATGGTTATATGCAATACACCCAAATACCCTCAGCAAAGAAACATCAGGTTTGTTGCCACTCCACGCTTCTTGCGGAGTCCTCTCGAGCACAGCTTTTGTCAGACACCGATTCAGCACGAACACTACACAAGCAACAGCTTCCGCCCAAAATTCCTTTGGTAAGCCTTTCGCCTTCAACATGCTTCATGCCATCTCAAAGATTGTCCTATTCTTTCTTTCTGCCACACCATTTTTCTGCGGTGTATAACTGGTAGTTAATTGACGAAGAATTCCTTGGGACTTGCAGTAATTATGAAATTCGTTAGAGGTAAATTCACCGCCTCTATCGGATCTCAGAGTCTTCAAGCTAAAGCCGTTTTGCTTTTCAACAAAGGCTTTAAACTCTTTAAACTTTCTGAATGCTTCAGATTTTTCACACATAAAATAAACCAAAGTTTTTCTTGTAAAATCATCTACGAAAACAAGCATGTACTTTTTGTTTCCAAAAGATTCTACCTCAACTGGGCCACACATATCCGTGTGTACTAGCTCCAATGGTTGCTCTGCCCGAATGGATTTTCCTGTTGGAAACGCATCTCTGTGCTGCTTCCCAAGTAGACATCCTTCGCACGTTCAATCTGGAACATCATTCACTGGTAAACCTGTCACCATCTTCTTTTGCGCCAACAACTTCAAGCCTCTGAAGTGTAAGTGACCAAACCGAAGATGCGATAGCCAATTGCTATCCATTGCCACAGCTTGAAAATTCATTACTCCCTTCGTATTAAGAGTAAGAGCGAACATTCGGTTTTTGGCCATTTCTACCTGCGTGATTAACTTATTGTTCTTGCTCTTGATCGTGCAGACTCCGTCTTGGAAAAGAATCTTGTGCCCCTTTTCTGAAAGCTGCCCAATGCTTAATAAGTTCCAGAAAAGCCCAGGTACAAAGAAAACATCGGCGACAGTAACATCCGTACCATCTTTTGACTGGATTTTGATGTCACCCTTACCTTTGACACTCACCTTTGTCTTGTTCCAAAGTTGACTTCACCGCCTTCGTACTCCTCTAGCTTCGTGAACAGGTCCTTGCATCCGCACATATGATCGAGCAACCGCTATGAAGAAACCAAATATCTGAGTGATTTTTATTTGGTTCTCCAGTGTTGCATGCTAGAACCATATTGTTACTTGCCTCTACAACATGCGCCTGCTGCGTTCGTCCGTGTCGGTTGCCACACGAACATTTCCTTTTGTAATGCCCAAATTGTTGACACCGGTAACATTTGACTTTGGACTTGTCAATTTTACCAGAAGAATTATTTTTCTAATTTCCTCCACCTTGCCCGCTACCTTGTCCGCCACCGCGTCCATGGCTGTTGTTGCCTTGACTGCCACCGCTATTTCCTGGGACATAGCTGCTTTGCAAAGCTTGTTCTTGGTTACTGCTACTCGACGTCTGGTTCATTCTCTGCTCATGAGAACTTAACGAACCGGTCTGCCCACATAGTTGTTGTATCTTGACCTTCTTCGATTGCAGCTACTACGTAGTTAAATCTTGTGCTCAAAGAGCGTAAGATTTTTTCTACCACCCTCTGCTCGTCCAACGATTCACCGCAATTGGTTTACAACTGACTGCACACGGTCAAAGTAGCTTGCAACATTTTTCGAGTCCTTCATGCACAAGAACTCAAAATCTGCACGGAGTATTTGTAACCGTACCCGCTTCACTCGATCGTCACTTTTGTAGGCTTTCTGCAGAATAACCCACGCTTGGTTTGACGTCTCTGCCGCTGATATTTTTTCGAATACCAGTTTATCGACAGCCTAAATGATAGCGTACAATGCCTTCTGGTCCTTTTTCCGAGTTTCAATTAAAGCGTATTTTTCCACCTTCTTCAACGCCTCGAACGCTTTGGCGTCTGGAACTTCGATATAGCCATTTTCCATAACTTCCCATAAAGCATGTGATCGGAAAAATACTTTCAATTGGATAGCCCAATTGTTGTATTTTTTACCGTTGAGTTTTGGGAGTTGAAACTGAATCGAGTTATTGCCTGACATGACTCAATTTTCTAACACCTCACAAGACTCCAACTAGCTCTGATACCAAATGTAGCAACCAAAAAATAAATTAATGATTCCCAAAACAATTTATGGAGACAAAAGAATACCGAAAATGAATTTATTAATACAACTCGGAAACTCTCAAATACAAAAGTATTTCTTACAAAAACTCCTTACACTCATGCTATTGATCACTCAATACTTGCTTGAAAACTTGATAATAACCAAATGAAATACAAGGCCTATTTATTCTAGTTAACCCCCAGTGTGAACAAATAATGTGAAACAGAGAACTAAAAATCTAACACACCATGGCCGGTGCCTAACCTTGGTAGGTGAAGTTTATTTTAAAATCTCATTTTAACTAAAACATGTGTTTCAAAAAGACATGGCCGGTGGTCAATTTTTTTGGAGAAATTATTATTTCAACATTATAGTTGTATTTAATTGGGTAGAAATAATGTGTGAAAGTTGTAGATAAGTTGTATAATATATAAATAGTGGTATGAAATTCATTTTTACTATATCTAAATCAGATATAAAATATACAAGAAACATATTGTATAAAATTTGTATAATAATTGTGTTTGAGTTGTATAATATTGTAATTGGAGTATAAGTAATGTATGTAAGTTGTAGATAAGTTGTAAATAAGTGTATATTATAAATATTACGTGTGATCCAACAAAAAATAGCTGGAAAATCTCTAGATCATAGAAAAGAGACAATTAAAAAAGAGATAACGGCTAGTTTAAATAAATACTTTTAAAATTAAGGCACGTCATTCTTAAGAGGTGTATTAAACTCTTTTTGAAATTAAACGAGGCATATCATAAATGTAGTTAAAAGACTATGAACTCAGTAACTTCAATATGTAAGCTTGTTGATTTTCGTTCCGAAGAAGCTAATTCTAGGTTTACTTGAATTTATTGTCTTTGCAATAGAGTTCCAAAGACAATATCATGGTTGATCAATGAGCCTACAAGATAACGAATATCATTAAAGGAATAATTAGTTTGTGCTGTATGAGACATTAGTAGCTACAAAGGACTTAACCTTTGCTCCACAGGGAGTACGTGTCATGTGTTTTCTGCCTAAAAAAGAATACGTGCTCATATTATTAGATGAGCCCAAAATTCGATATAGAGGGAAACAAAAGGCGAGGTTGGTGTGAAGAGTAGCAGTGTTAGCGTGGGATGAAAGCACATGTTGGCTAGAAGAAAAAAAAAAGAAAAATGATGTAATCAAATCTTTTAATTGAAAGTAGGGTTGTATATTCGAATCGATTTATCGATAATCGAATTGATTATTGGTTATCGGTTTATCGATTTATCGAGTTATTAATTTCGATTTTGTCTTTTTCGATTATCGGTTTATCGATAAACCGATAAAATATAAAAAAAAATTACCTATTTTTTTTTACCCTTATTCTATAATACCCTTCATTTACCCTAACTCTCTAAGCTTATTATTTCATCTACTATATTTAAGAAATGATCATATATAAAGCTCAAGAGAATAAAGTTTAAATTAATAGAAAATAGAATTAGCCGTGATGATATATTTTTTATACCATTGGAGTGTTGGTGACATACATTTGATCCCTTACTAGTTTCGTTGCACGTGCTTATTGACACAAATTTTATGTTATAAACGGTATTCGTCTTATTTTAGCTTCTTTTTGTCCATATTAGTTAGGCGTTTTTATAGCGGTATACTTTCCGAGAAATCCTGCAAATTTTCTTATTGGTGTAATCGATAACCAAATCGATTAGCCTCGAAAATCGATAAATCGAAACCTTATTTAAACGATAACGATAAACATATGTAAAAATTGATAATCGGTAAGTAATTATCGATAAGGATCAAAATCGAATCGTTACATCGAATGCATACCCCTTGAAGGCACTAATATTGAATTGGGAGCCTTTTAAGGTAAAATGTATATATTTTAGAGTAAATTCCACCTTAACCCCTTGACCTTTTAGTGAAGGGAAACAATACCCCCTTCACCTATTGAACGGGAAAGAGAACCCCCTTTAACCCAACAGATAACCAACAAAATGAAAAGTTGTTGCTGAAATTTACAAATTATTGACGTAATTTGCAAAATGAAAACCCAATTGCCGTCTTGCTTTGGTCACAATCATGTACGATTTCACTTGCAATTATTCACTCAATATATTTGTTTCACACATCTCAATTAGCAAATGCAAGAAGACAATAGTACCTCTTCAACTTCCAAAGGACTTATTTTGTGCTCCATCTCAAATTGTTCTTAATATAGCACATGCGCGTCTTCGATATGTACCGTTTGCGAAAAATGTTTTAGTCTTGACGTATTTTTATGCATATTTGGACTACTACAAATAGTCCAGATATTTATAGTAGTTCAACTGGTGGGAATATACTGGGTAGTTATTATTGTTGTTATTGGACTACTACAAACTTGCTCATACTTGAGAATATGACATTTTAACTTGCTCATTACTTCTAAAAAAGAGAAGGTTTTTTTTTTATTTTGTTGGAATTTACAAACTAATGCATGTGTTTCTCTATGACTTTTCTCATCTTCAAACTAATGGATGCATTTTCCTACAAAATGCTCTATTTGTTACTATGTAACTTCTAAAATTGTTGGTATTGTCTCTCTATTTATATTGTAGTTCATAATTACATGATAAAAAATACTAAAAGTATGGCCCATGCCCTAGCTCAAGTGATAAAGGGTAGTGAATTTGTGTCTTAGGCCATAGGTTCAAGCTCTCATACCATGCAAAGCAAAGTCTGGTATTTAAGTGGAGAAGGGTAGAGGGGCATGCCCATAATCCATCGAGTTTTGAAGGTTGCGATTGGTTCAAAGGATCTACCCCAGACCGATTTTTCGGTTATGAAAAAAACATGCTAAAAATATTTCGAGATCCGAGTTGGAAAAACTTTTGTAAATTCCAACAACAATTTTGTACTTTTCTGGTAAACTTTTGCATCAAAGGGGGTTCTCTTTTCAATTCAAAAGGTGAAGGGAGTCTTATTTCCCTACACTAAAAGGTTTAGGGGGTAAAATGGAAATCGTTTTATATCTTATTGAAAAAATTTTGTGTAGGTAGGATAATTTATTAAATATGAACATTTAGGGTAATATAGTTTACTATATGGCATTTGAACGAATATTGTGCTAAACTCAGGGATTTATGGGGCTTGCCGCTAGTTATTCATATATCATTGTGCAGTATCAGGATATATGGTAAAAATATATACATATTTAAAAAAATTTAACGTGTACCCACTTTTTAAACAACTTCAATCCACATTTTCCTCATTTTCCTCCTTTGTTTTCTTCTTCTTCTTCTTCTTTCAAGTGTTGCTGTTGGTGTTGCTATCGAACTTCAGTTCATGGGGATGGTTGCCATACATATGTTTATTAGATTATTTAAAAACAAATTATAAATAACTCTCTAAAGTAAGTACGTACATATATGTAAGTGTAAGCCAATGTTTTCTAATTCACATTCTATAATTTTTTTTTTTGGATTCAACTTTATACATTATCAATGCATTTTAAACAATTGTGCTAAATTATTATCTAGTTTTTTAGGTTACTAATTCTACTTGTGATAAACTTATTATTTGTACAAAAAATCAATTACATGATAGTATAAAACATGCTGAAATTGAGCAAATATAGAACAAAATTTTAGCTAAAATATGTTGAAGTTCAACAAATAGAAAACAAAACTTCAGTTACAATAATGCTTAAGTTCAGTAATTATATACAATAACTTCAGCATATAGAGAATAAAACTTCAACTACTATGCTTAAGTTCAGCACTTACAAACAAAAACTTCAGCAAATAGAAAACAAAACTTCAGCTATTATGCTTAAGTTCAACAATTACAAACAAATACTTCAGCACACTTGGTTCAACAACTTTTGCTACTTCAGACCCGACTACCAGAATGCTAAACTTTGCGTGATTGCCTTTGCTACTTTAGGCCCGTATGCTGAAGTTACGCGAAAAAGTAAGTACGCTTACAATTCTTTTTACAAAATGAATATAAATTAAAACGTGATAAAAAAACGAATATAAATGTAAGTGCTCCAAAATTATGAGACTTGCCTACAGTTGCTATTCACAGAATATTGTGTAAATTCAGGGTTTATGGGGCTCGCCTACTGTTGTATGCATAAAGTTAGACTTGTTAATTTGTTTGTCTAGGCGTACTGTTTTTAAAGGAACTACACAAATTGATTACTAGTTTTTGTGCATATCTTGACGTGCCCAAAAACTCAAAAACTCGCAATTTATTACTCCATATAATAAAAGGTTAAGAGCATCAAGTTCAACATACTAGCTTGCACCTTTTGATCTTTGTGCATGTTAGCTCTTCAGGTAAGGACTTTAATTTGTTAAACTCTCGAGTTCACCACACTTTGCACAATAAAATTTAGGGGAATTAAATTGTTTCATGTACAAAACACATTATCTGAAGCTGCATAATTCCTTTTTAAACTTCTAAGTTGAATGTTTTTGGATTACTTTTGCGAATACGTTGAAGATGATGAAAAATAAACGATACAATTTGGGAGTCCTGTAACTAAAGGTTAAACTGTGTGCTGAAAAAATACAATGGTAAATGTTTGAGCAGAAAGTGTCAATATTTGGTTAAATTATTACTCCCTCCGGTTCATAATAAGTGATCAATATTTTTTTTTGGTTCAAAGTAGGTGTCCGGTTATGTAATCAAGAAAGAATTCAATTTTGCTTTTACAAAATAACCCGTATTTACATATCCCTAAAAAAATTTCTTACTCCTCACATTAAATGTTTAATTAGGGGTAGATTAGTCATAGTAAGTATTTTTAAATAGAAAATTAGTATTTTCTTAATGGGCGCGCTAAAAGCAAATTGATCACTTATTGTGAACCGGAGAAAATATATTTAATGTGATGTGGGTTACACTTAGTTAATGATAATATTCTAGATATAGATCTTGAAAACACGGATAACGGGATTGAGTTAAGGGGAGATTGAAAATAGTACACATTAAATTTTTGAAAAGTCATGAGCAGTAATGGAGGAGTAACTAGCAATAAATAATAATATTTTAAGTACTTAAATATGAGGAGTAATTCATCCAATAATGAATGAATTAGATGATTGTTCCACCTGATAATGACGACTAACAGACAAATCTATAATGTTCGAACTATTCTTGGATACGATGGAAAAGTATGGAATAATGTGAGTGAGAGTCTTGATGAAAAGATAAAATTTGTATCTTTGCTAGAGAGAGAGAATCTTCTTCTGAAAAGTGTTCTTATCAAATGAATATTACATGCCCTACACCATTGTCTCTTTTTCTATTTATACGAAACATGTCTTTAACAAACCTTAATAGTACAAGTGTAAAAATATTTACTAGAATATTTTTTTTAATATCCTATTTCAAAAACTACTCGTTAGTGTTTCGTCAATGGTACTCGACCTCGTCATTGTGGGCATCTTGACCACGATTCTCTATGCTTCCTAGTCGACCTCGACTAACTCTGTCCTTAATGCTATATTATCGTAACATTCTAGGGCAGATTTTGATCAATACAGTTAATTCGTCCGCTAATTGAGGCCAGCCAAAGGCGGGCTTAATGAACAGATATTGTGTAACGTGGTCAAAGCATTAGGACGACCCCACCAAGTCGTGATGATTGGGGCGAGTTGGCAGCGTGTCCCTTCGTGAACCGTGACTTTTGTGTTGTAAGTCCACAAATCGGGATGACGTCATGATGCCATGCATCATTATGACACAATTTCTCGATGCGTTGCTTCGTTTTACGTGCATCTTCTGATTGAGTCTGATTTATCGTTCCAGGTAATGATGAATTAATTCCTTAGTTGCAACGCTTGAATTCTTATAAATAGGAGTGTGAGGGTAATGTTTCAATTATTACGAAACCCTTGCATCAAAGAGCTCTATATCTTGTTCTTTTTTATTGTTGTGCCTCTTCTTATCAGAATCCTTTGCCTCTCTCTTTTTCCCCCATTTTCACGTATCTTCTTACTGGTTTTAGCAACTTTGGCTGCTTGTAACACTTTTTTTCCTGAGTATCCCCTTTTAAAAATATGGCGATTGTATCTTTCGATTTTGGTATGGCAACTAACTTTGCCCTTTTGGTGGTGATTATGCCCCCTCATGCTGGTGGTGTCTTTATCGCTACTGAAGACAAGAGTTTTTCTATGGTAGAGGATATAATCCCTCGTAGTGAGAAGTTAAGTTCGACTTCTCGAAGGCTCCTGAAGGTGACCCCGAGGTCTTGGAGTCAATGATGAAAGAGACTAATTTGGTTGAGCTTTGCGAGAAATTCAAAACTTCCTACCCACATTGATTTGGTCCCTGTAGGGCATGGTATGGTGCAAATTCACCACCACGTGTATTGCTCGTTCTATGCATATCTATTCCAGGTCGGCTATACCCTTCCCCTTCTCCCATTAGCGGAGGAATTATGTCGTTAGTATGGTGTTCCCCCCGCCCAACTCTCTTCATACAACTACAAGCTTATTAGGTTGCTCCACAAATATACGGAGTTGGCCAGGGTCAGAATCATGCTCTGTCATCTAATGTACCTCTTTGCCCCTAGCTTTTATAAGGTAACGATGCTACACCTTCATCATCAAGGAGATAAATGCCTGATGGTGAAGATAGACGACAAAGCGAATTATCTGTTCTTCTCATTTGCTTTTATGTCAGAACCGAAGATGTGGTAACCTACGCGAGCGGCTTCCCTAAGATGTGGAATCACACTCGTAAATGTATTTTTATCAATAGCATTTGATTTATCTATCTTTAGCTGTAGGCTCTAGAATTTTATCTCTCTTTGTACAGCCAAGACTACGCTTCCTCCTTTGGTCAGGGACATTCCCGACTCTGTTTGTTGGTTCTGCCTCACATTATGGGGATTCGTGAGTGACCGAGCTTTCTAAAAAGGTTCAAGCATGCTTCTTCCTTGGCTAGTGAGTTCATCTATTTATATTTCTACTATTTTGATCTCATGGTTGCTTTACTGAAACGACTTATTATTAATGATGACAATCTTTTAATCTTTCTTTTTTTGTCCGAGGATATTCGAGGAGACATTCTCCTTTTTTTGCATTTCGTAAGAGAAAGGCTTCTTCATTTTTGGAGTATGTTCTCATTGTGATTGCGACCAGGTCTACCCGGTCAACTGCTTTTATTCCTTCTACCACCACAACCAGGTCTGCTCGGTCGTCGACTACATCTACAGCAGAGCTACCAGCGTTCTCTTTGCATTATCTAGTGGATGAAGAACAGAAATCATCGCCGAGTGGAAGGGATTTAATTTCCTGCAAGAGAATTTCGGTAGACATCGGTGATGGGGTAATCCGGGATGTTGATTAAGTAAGGGGCGATCGTGAAATGGCGACCATAGTGCTTGAAGATAACATTGAGTTGTCATCTGAGATCCCGCCATCGATTAAGGCTGCAGAGGGTGTATCCCTTCCCAATATCGTGACAAAAGACGGAGATCCATATGTGAGAGTTTCTAATCCTTTCCTCTTCGACTAACGAGAGAGCTAAGGGGGACGCTGAGGATGGTTATGAAGCTAGCTCCAATATTGATGCTGACGATGTGAGGATGATAAGGGAAAGGACTGCCTTGCTTGAAGTAGGACTGGAGGGATCCACAAGGATGCAGTCCTTATAGATCGTGATTTGCTGGTGGATACGAAGAACGTGGTTCCTTCCCTCGATCCCCTCTACTCCGATGTGGAGGGAAAGACTCATTAAAAAGCTGGATGATGATATCTTATCAAGGAGCATAGCCGGCCTCACTCTCAAGGTAAGCTTTTCGACATACTTCGTTCTTTTTTGTTAAGTTTAATGTTTTTCAGCTTCGTTCTTACTCTCCATTCTCTTTTTCTTTCTTTCTCAGACTGTGATTCTGGAAATTCAGAGTGCCCAAAGAAAGGAGAGGCATAAGGATATATTAATGAAGATGGAGAAAAAATACTGTAAGTTTTGTAGGTGGTTCAGTAGGAGCGACAATTTCCAGGCTCTCCGAGATGAACTGAAGGAGAAAGATGACGACCCGGTGAGGTTCATCAAAAAATACAGCGTCCTCGAGGGCGCGCTAAGAGATAAAGAAGAGGAACTTGAGGTTAGTGGGGGGGTCGAGGCCCAGTGTGGATATCTCCAAGCCTAGGTGGTCTCACTGCGTGCTGAGCTCGAGGAGTGTCAGTTCAAGGCAGATGCTTTAAGTGGTGACGTTAGCGAGAAGGCAGCTAATCTCGAGAAGGCATAGTCAATTTGGTCAAAGTCTTTGAGGAAGGTGGAGGATTTAGAGATCGTGGTATGTGTTCTTCGTTTTGATTGATAGAGTGCCTTAGAGACAACCGGACTTAAAGAAGAGCAGCTTGATGAATGTATTGGAGAAAGAGGCTTCTTGTCTTTGTAACCCGGTTGCCGTTCTTGAGGACGAGAAGGCACAGTTACTGGCTTGACCATCCTTTTCCTACACTTTTGCTTTCCATGATATTCCTCGAGATTTGCACGATGAGTGGATTCATACCTAGCCCCAGCTAGATATATTTAGATATCTTAAGGCACGTGGAGCTCGGGTCTCTTATGGCTATGATCTTGCTACACCAGGGGTCGATGATATGAGGAGGATGCGGATGTGCCTCAGATTGAAGAGGATGCCTAGTATGAAGACGAGTATCCTGAGGCCGATGGTGATGGTAAAGGGGAAGATGTGGATGACCTAGATGATCAGGCCAACGACAATGCTAGGCCTGGCAACAATCAGTAGCTTTTCTTTTCCTTCTATTTATTTTGCCTCAAATTTAATCATTTTTTGTGGGCGTCTTTTTAGGCCTTTTTTAAAAAATATTCAAAGTATGAAATACTAGCTTTGTTTCTTGTACTTGATTATTTTTCTTTTGTTTGATCTTGTATGCTTTTTGATCTTGTTGCTTGGTTTCCTTGGTTTTATTAGTTGTAATCAATTAGCTCGAGTAGGGTCGAATGAGGTCGAAACTAAACCTTAGGTTTGATCATGGCCAAGGGCCAGTGGATGTTAGTTCGATTAAGGTCGAATATGACCTATTCGTAGTTATGGACAAGGACAATTAGATGGTGATTTGAACGAGATCGAATATGACATATGATTAGTCATGGTTGAGGGCCGATTATGTGTTGATTCGAACAAGGTTGAATATAATCTATGCTTAACTGTGGCCAAGGGCCTATAAGGTGTTGATTCGAACGAGGTCGAATATAACCTATGCTTAATTTTGGTCGGTTGTGCATTTGGAGAAAATAAAAATGAACTTCAAGCATTTGTGCTTCGTTCATATACTTGGAGAAATTTACATATTTTTTGGGCGTTGACTGGCATTTCAGTCCGAGTCCAAATCTATCTAGTCCCTTTATTGGCTAACCTCGAGAAGTCTTGAGAGGTCGAGCTATGAACTAATAGACCTGGGCCTTCGTCTGTGTGCACTTCACCCTAAAATGTCCCTTCATCACCTCATTAAAAACCTACTTGAGAAAACCCAATTGGGAAAAAATTCAAGTGAGGAAAAAAGTGTGCGACTTGAGGGATTATTCATCTTTTAAAATTGAAGTACTTAAGGTGTGTGATATTCCAGTTGTTTGAGAGTCGCTTTCCTTCTATTTTTAATAGTTGAAACGGCCATTTGTTCATTGTTTCCGTGATTTTATACGGGTCGTCCCAATTTTTTCCTAGTTTGTGTTCCCATGGTTATTTTCTTGCTAGTGTTTTAGCTTTAAGCACGTAGTCCCCGACTTTGAATGGCCTGATCTTTTCCTTTTTGTCATAATATCATTATTCTTGTTGCTTTTGGGTGATCATTCTTGCATAGGACATATCTTTTTGTTCCTTGACTTCGTCGAGCTCTATCCTTCTGCTGTTATCCTTCTTGGGTACTCTTTCATGGGAGTATCTTAGTTTGGGCTCCCCGACCTTAACCGTTATTACTGCATCAATCCCATAGACTAATAAGTATGGTGTCTATCCTATGCTCGTCTTTGTCGTTATTCGGTAGGCCCATAGTACTTCTGGTAATATCTCCAACTAT
The DNA here is from genome assembly GCA_034376525.1 of Nicotiana benthamiana. Taxonomy (NCBI): domain Eukaryota; kingdom Viridiplantae; phylum Streptophyta; class Magnoliopsida; order Solanales; family Solanaceae; genus Nicotiana; species Nicotiana benthamiana. The sequence continues at coordinate 118,552,565 of CM067326.1, forward strand.
AGTCCTTTGGCGTCTTTGAGTTTATTTCTTCGTGATGTTTAGTATCGACTTGTTGGAGGACTCTGCTCGCCTGTTACTCACAAGTGATATGGCGGTGAGAGCAATCTTTTGATATGCCATTTTTTGAAAACCTAAGAGACCTTTCTTCTTGTAAATTGTGGTCCACTGACGCAGCTGATCTCTTTGGAGAAACCGAACCGGTATATGATGTTTTTCCATATGAAGGCGATCACTTCTTGTTCGCGTATTTGGGCGAATGCCCGTGCTTCTACCCGCTTAGTGAAATATTCACTTAAAACCAAAAGAAATTGCACGTTACCTCACCATAATGGGCCCACAGTGTCCATTCCCCATTTGATGAATGACCAAGGGAAGATGACTGAGTGGTGGTGTACGCCTGCTTGGTGAATCATTGGGGCTACTTTTCACATTGCTTGCACTTTTTCACAAAATCCGCATCCTTTTTCTTTCATGGTGGGCCAGTAATATCCTCCTCATATGAGGCACCTGATGAAATCTCGATTGCCGAAGTGAGCTCCGCAATGGCCTTCATGGACTCTTTCAAGGACAAGTCACGTCTGATTTGGACCTATGAATTTTACCGAGGGCCTCCATACATGCTCTTGTATAGGTCGTTATAAATGATGTTGTACCTAGCTGCTTGCATTTGTAATTTCTTGGCTTCTTTTTTATCATCTGGGAGTACACCATCCTGGAAATATGTAGCAATACGATTGTGCCAGTCCCAAGTCAGGTTTATGTTTCTTACATCGATTTGATATATCGATGAGTTGAAGAGGTGGACCACGTTTCTCTCTCCGCTTATGACGTTTTTTGGTTCTTGTTATAGTTTGGTGAAGCCGTACACCTTGGTATTCTTTGCTTGAGAGATTCGGTCGAGTTGACATTCGTCGAACTCGGGTAGTAGCTTACATGTCTCGATTTGGTATTTCTGTAACCTTTGCTCTTTGATCTAGAAAGTCCCGGTGACTTGGTTAACAATGAGTTGAGAATCACACCGTAGTCTTCACTGTCTCATCCCATATTTGAGTGCTAGCTTTAACCCTGCAATTACGACCTTATACTCAGCTTCGTTATTAGTCATGTCTGGGCACCTTATGGACTGGCGAATCACTTTGCTGGTTGGACGTTCGAGTACGAGTCCTAGTCTAGACCCTGGCACATTAGAAGCACCATCGTTGTACAGGAACCAAGGGTCCTATATTTAGGGAGGAACGTGGGCGGCTTCTTTTTTGACTTCGGGCATCATTTTTGCAATAAATTCGGCGACAAAATCCGCAAGAACTTGTGACTTTATCGTTGTTCGCGATTGATATATGATTTCATGCTCGCTAAGTTTTATGGCCTATTTAGCCAACCTTCCTGATAGCTCGGGTTTATGCAAAATTCTTCTTAGGGTGAATGTCATGACTACCTAGATGGAGTGGCACTGGAAATACGGTCTAAGCTTTCGTGAAGCTACGACCAAGGCCAGAGCCAGTTTTTCCAGGTGAGGATATCTCTGCTCGGCTTTGACTAGTGTTTTGATAATGTAATAGATTGGAGATTGCGTACCTTTATTTTTTCGGACTAGGACCGTGTTCACAGCTACTTCAGATACAGTAAGGTATATGAGGAGGAACTACCCCGATTCTGATTTTGAAGGCAATGGTTGTGACTTCAAGTAAGCCTTCAACTTCTTCAGAGCTTGGGCACACTCAGAGGTCCATTGGAGGTGGTTATCTTTTTTGAGTACGCCGAAGAATTTGTGGCACCTATCAGATGATCGTGAAATAAATCTTGAAAGGGTGGCGATATGGTCAATCAACCTCCGAACCTGGTTTTTGGTAGTTAAGTGCTTTGTTATCCCTTCGATGGTTTTGATTTGGTCAATTTGAAAGATTCTCAACTTAGTATCTGAGTAATTTTAACAAAATAGATAGTTTTCGTTGGGGCGGCATTCTTTTTGCTAGATGGAAATATATACAAGTAAAGAATTTTATTGACTAGCTTTCTATTTTTTATTGATATAGGTTGATGTATTGCCATTCCAATGCCTCTTTTACATTACCATCTTTAATATGATTAGCAAATATCTATTATGTCATGCACTGCATTTCGCAGTTATGTCTTTTTGAATTATTGATGGTTTATCTTTTTTCTCCCTAAAACACAGAAAACATCGTACTATTTAGTGTAATGATAAAATTTCTCCTCTTTAACGTTTCTCTAATTTTTTCTACTGTATTGGATGATTAGGAAAAGGAAAAAGGAGATAATGAGAATTGAACCTACATATATCACGTAGCAGAATTGAACCTTCTTTAGAATTGAGTGAAATACTGTAGCAAGATCTTTACATTTTTTTTTGGGGGGGGGGGGGGGGGGGGGGGGTTCTTCTTATTTAGATTAAGTGTTGGAAATATACCTGAGTGATTATGAATTTTCTTGTTTAATTTGCAACATTCATTCTTTTAATTGAGTTATTCTCTCATAATTTTCTTTGGTATTCCTTCTCTTTGGTTCAAAAATATTGTTGGTGTGATTTTATTTTTGAGAAGTGGGATGGGATAATTCCTTATTGATATTTCTTTAATCTTTTTTTATAGATTTATGCATCAAGAACGTGATTTATATAGGAAATTTGGTAGCATAATTTTGTCTTTTGAGAAGACGATTTATTTAGTGTTTGGTTAGGTAAGTATTTTGTTGTGGAAATTACTTCATTAACTGTTAAAAAGATTGTTGACCTATAATTTGAGCTTTATTAGCTGGGTATTAGTTTTGTACCTTAGTATTCAAGCACAGAGGAAATTAAGTAGAAGAAGATATGTCCAATATTCGACTCCTCATTACATAGGTTATCTTTGAAAATTGATATTTCTGCTAAATGAACAAGCACGTGTAAATGTAGTTGTGAAGCAAAAATACTAAAATACAAGACAGAAAAGACCAAAATACTATAAATAAATCAGTTTTTTCCATATTATATTCCTTTTCTTTTCCTATTTCTTGGTTCTTGCATTAAGTCCTAATAAATCACAACTTGCTACAACAACCAGGTAGACTAGAGGTTAAATCAAATTATGAAACACTAGTAGTATAATGTTACGATCCGGATCTCGCACCGTCGGAATCGTGATAGCGCCTAACTCTTAGAATGCCAGGCAAGCCAACACATATAGTTCTAACACATTAATCATTAACCAACAGTAATTAATAATAATTTATGCTAAATAGATATGAAGTACATAAATTTTATAACAGCTAATATACTAATACACGATTACCCAAAAGATTTGGTGTCACAATCCACGAACGTCTTAAAATTTCTACAAATACTAGTTTAAAAGAAATACATATATTTTCGAAATGAAAGAAAACAGAAAACTAAAATTGGGGGAAGGGGACTCCAGGATTTGCGAACGCCAACAGATCTACCTCGGGTCTCTAGTGGACCGAAGGCAGCAACCCAAACTCTAATCAGTATGGTCCAATACCGAGATCTGCACATAAAGTATAGAGTAGTGCATCAGTATAATCGACCCTATGTATTGGTAAGTGCCGAGCCTAACCTCGGCGAAGTAGTGACTAGGCTAGGATACGATAAATAACATAAACTTGTGCAGTTAAATCATATACGAGAAATAACTATAACGGAAATTTAACAGATAGTAACGGGAAGGGGAACACCTGCTGAGTGGACTATGAATATTCTGAAAATAGTACAGTACATAAACACAGTAAATATCATGCTTTGAACCAACGAAAGTAATAATACAGCAATCATGTGCATGACGTCATCCTTCGTACTTTTACTCTCGTCCTTACCATAAGATACAACATAAACGACACATCATCACCCTTCGTGCATTGAATCTCTCATAATCATGACAAGATATCACCCTTAGTGCATTATCACTCACAAAATATGGTACAGTAGCACCCTTCGTGCTTTATCACCCTCTCATAAAATAATGCACGTCATCATCCTTTTGTGCTTTACTTTCTTCCTCACCCAAACAAAATAAACAATAATAACCATGCAAGGGAATCATAAATAAGCGACCTCGTTTCATCATTTAACTTCACACTGTAAATCTCAACTTAAGTCAATACTCAACCAACATCCAAAAAAGGAAAAAAAACATAATGAAACTTGTTTAACATGAATATTTAACCAGTTAAAACTTGAATATTACATAATAAGGAGTACAACAATCATAAGTATAAGACTCACTCGCATGCTATGACCCAAAAACAACGTATAGGGACTCGTTTTCACCTATACATCATACTCAACAACTAAATACATAGGAAATACGGCAACAACACTTAGTTCCTCAAGTTAAGGTTAGTCTCAACACTTAACTCGATTCCACAACCAAACTCAAACCTCAAATACCGCTTTTCACTTGTTTCCACATTTAAATCGCTCGTATCTAATCATAATTAACTTAATAACATAAATTAACGCTAAAATCCAATTCCAATGTATAATTATAGATTTCCCAACATTTTCCCTAAAAAGTAAAAAATCAACCCCGGGCTCGCTTTATTAAAACTCAAAATTCAGTCCAAAACATGATTACCCATTCACCCCAGAGATCAGATATACAATTGATTTTGGAATCCAACCTCAATTTGAGGTCAAAATTTCTAAATTTTGAAATTCCTAAGTTCTATCCAAAACAGCCTCTCTGTCCTTTCGGGTAGGGGTAAGGCCCGTCTACATATTACCCTCCCCAGACCCCACCTTGTGGGACTATACTGGATAGTTGTTGTTGTTGTTGTATCCAAAAATACCCAATTCCACCATGAAAAACCCTAGATTTTATGATGAGATCCAATAAAAAGATGAAATATATTGAAAGAAATAAGGTAAGAATCATTTACCTATTATTTGAATGATCTTTGTAAAATCGCCTCTTGAATTTTAGGGTTTGAAAATTTGAGAAATGAATCAAAAATCCCATTAAAAATCATTTTTGAAAAGCTGCAATCATCGGATTTGCGATCAAGGGTTCGCAAATGCGAACCCTGCATTTGCGAACATTCCATCCCAAATGTGAAGAATGTCCAGGACCTGCTACTATCGCAAATGTGAACACTTGTTCGCATATGCGACTTGTTCTTATCACAAATGCGATGCTGAGCTTTGTAATTGCCAAGGTCCCCTCCCAGCCCTACTAATCGCAAATGAGAAGCTTCTTCGCAATTGGGACGCTCGCATTTGCGAGCCAGACTTCAAAATTCTGAAGTCTGCAGACCTGAAACATACCAGCAATTTTCTTAAGTTTTAAAACACTCTGTAGTCTATCCAAAAATTATCCAAAAATGCACACAAGTCTGAAAACATCATACCTCATATGATCAAATCACTAAAATAACACCTAGAACTATGAATTCAACACTAAAACACATGAAATTTTCATGACAGTTTCGAACTTTCTATTTTCTCAACCAAAGATCTGAATCAAGTCAAATCACTTCCGTTTCTCACCAAACTTCACAGATAGGGTATAAATTTCATAACGGACCTATACCATGCTCCAGAACCAAAATGATACCAACAAGATCAAACATTATTCAATTTCTTAAAACCATTATATTTTCAGTTAACAATTTCTTCAAAAACTCATTTCTCGCGCTAGGGACCTCGAAATTCAATTCTAGGCATACGCCCAAGTCCCATATTTTACTACGAACCCTCCGAGATCATCAAATCATGGGTCTACTATACTCAAAATATTGTTCGAAGTCAACTTAAATCAATTTTAAAGACAAAACTCAATATTTTTCTCAAATTTTAATATAAAGGCTTTCCGGAAACACGCCCGACAGTGCCTGCAAATCAAAGAGAAAGAAAATAAGGTTTTCAAGGCTTTAGAACACGGAATCGAATTCTAAGATAGAAGATGACCTTTTGGGTCATCACATATAATAATATGAAGATTTTCATGTCGCCTATGTTGTTTACTTCTTCGTTTAAATTGACCCGGCAAACGTTTTGCTCTTATAAGTGTTAAGTAGTTCTTGAAATTCTTATTTCTTGTTAGCCTAAAGAGAAAACTATCCTGATTGGTATTAATGTTATGTTTCATTGAGTTGAAATGTTTGTTTACATATTGAGTCAAATAATTGTCTTTTCACATTTACTGTGAAATGATTTGAATAACGGTTGTGATTGCAGAAGAGACTTGTCATGACCCAACTATTCCTCAGTTTGGTTATCGTGCTGACACCTAGACTTAGGGACTAGGTATGCCTAACATTTTCGAATCAACAACATTAATAGAAGAATATCTAACAAATTGAAATGGAAATCTCTACAGAAATTTACGACTTTCCAAAACTGGTGGTACAAGTCATAAGGAAAATAGAATTTGCTATAACTTCTAAATATAACTATATCGAAATAACTACAACAATATGAATACAAAATATGAAGGTGACTCCGAAGCTTGAGAATGCAGCAGCATGATCATCTTGAGTCCCCACAGCAATGATCTGCATAACTAATAACGAGCAAATACTTGGATCTGTTAAAAGATGTACAGAAGTACACAATAAGCACACCACAGTGTCTAACTTCGGTGGAGTAGTGATGAGGAACAGTTAAAACACCTACTGGTCTAATAAATTAAACAAGTGTAAGTATAGGAAACGACACAATATGATATCTACATAAAGACCATGGGATACGGCTAACAATCCAGTATATGCAATAAAGAAGGAAACAACAGGTAACAACAAAACACAATAATAAGGACACAGAAGAGTGAAAGAAAATACAACTAAAATTCGAATTCACAAATACGGCAGGGACAAATAAAAACTCGGCAGCTACGACATATTTCACATTAGGTCTTAGTCAACAATCTTAACGAAGTACCAAACCTCGGATAGAATATAACTCATGGGTCTCAATACCTGAACCCTAACACTTGACATCCTATGCCCTCATTAGACCTCATAATTGTGCTGACAACTCACATGCCAAATAGAGCCACTCTCACATAAGAGGCAAGTAAACAAGGGTGTGTACCTATACTGAACAACATCAAGTAAACCTTTTATCTGATAAGGGTGCTTAGCCACGTGTATGATTGTGCAGGTGTCCTAACATAGTTCATACCAGCTAGTAATCATAAGGAAAACATGTCGATGTTTACACGGGAATAGAATCAATGAAAGGAAACAACTCATAACACAGTGATAATACAGGGGATCTCTTGGGATACAGACCCGTAGTCTCAAACGTAAATGTGTAGGGAGATCTCCTGGAATACCGTTCCGTAATCCCAAACTAAATATATATAACTGGGTGATCTTCTGGAATACCATTCTTTAGACCCAAAGTTAATACGCCATATAGGGGGAACCCTCGGAATACCATTCCGTAGTCCCAAAGTAAATATACAGAGGGATTTCCTTGAATACTGCTCTACAGTCCCAAAGTAAATATGCAGCACAACCAATAGATATCACAGTCATAGCACGACAGGAACCTCGTGCATCACCACAACAAGTACAACAACAATGGTAATAATACAAAGTATGGCAGTAAATAAACTCAAGAACTTTAAATAACAAAGAAATGATAGAATCAGTACACAAGGAATCACCACAGTAAAGACTGCTAGGCATAAAGAGAACAATTCAACAAGGGAAACCAATATAGCAAAGATCCCATAATATACGATTCTATATTAAGGAAGCTAACACGACTCAAATAGTTCCAAATAAAGACAATTCAACTAAGATACATGATGTCTAAACTTCTTTTAAGATTGAGCAATTTCAATGATGCTCGACAAATTTAATTAAGGATAAGCAGCGAAAAGATAATCAAAACCTCAATTCAGACTAAACAATAATACGATGAGATGATGATATTTCAATAAAGAGAAGCAGTTATGAAAATATAACACAACAATAGAAGATGTAAAATATCCAGTTAAGTCAATTAAAAGACAAATAGGAAATATGAGTGAATCCTAAAGAAATTAATTCTAATTTAATCAAGTAGAGTTGATACCGGTGAATAGAAACTCAGTCAAACCAAGAACAACTTCATATACAGTGAATATAAAGACCTAACAACTGTAAAAGGCCAGTTTTCAACAAATAAGTCCGAGCACGCACTCATCACCTCACGTACACGAACTACATTCAATATAGAAGACTCAATTCCTAAGGAAAAATCCTCCACACAAGCTTAGGAAAGATACTTATCTCAAAGAAGACAAACCGATACTCTAAAATGGGTTCAACCAAAAAAACTTCAAAGCACAAATAAAACTCATACGAAACTGTTCTGAACCATAAAGTCTCAATCTTTAACAAAATCCAAAAATAGGTCACAAAGTCGGCCCCCAGGCCTACACCTTGGAACCTGAAAAATTTTACAAAACACTAACACCCATTCCAATACGAGTTCAAATTCTGATACCATTTCAACCTTCAAATCATGATTTTTCATTTTGAACATCATAAACCACCATTTCCTCAACTCAAAACAAAATTTAAAAGCAAAAACAAAGATAAAATCATGGAATATATTAAATTCTAGGTGAAGAACACTTAGTCAATCGATTTGTTTGGAAAACTAAAAAAGAAGCTACCAAAATCGAAGTCTAAAACTCAAAATATGAAGAAAAAGGCCAAACCCTTGACTAAAATATTTTCTAGAGCTTCCGCATCTGCGGACAAGCAACAACATCTGCGGAATCACATTTGCAAGAAAGAGTCCACATTTGTGAACTCAGCTAACCAGGTCTAGGGCCGCATCTGCAGATTTACAACCGCACCAGTGCAACCTCAAAAGCGATACAAATTGCAGGTGCGATCGGTGGACTGCAAAAGCAGCGTGCGCGCCAGCCTCCACAGAAGTGAGCAATCAGCCAGGCCTTCATGACTGCAGAAGCAGCCAGGCTCACACAGAAGCAGAACTGCACCTACTCTCCATGGTCGCAGGTGCAAACACACCCGAACTAGACCTGCTCAAAACTATGCAAAACCTCTGAAACTCGTCCGAAACACACCTCGAGGCCCCCTGATCCAATCCAAGCAAACCAATAAGTTCTAGAACTTAACGGTCTCGCTCGAGGTCTCAAATCATATCAAACAACACCAAAAATGCAAATTGCGTCATAAATCGAACTATGAACTTCCAAATCTTCCAACTTCGAAACTAATCAAATCAACTCGGAATGCCATCAAAATTTTCAGATAAGTCCCAAATGACACGACGAAGCTGCTCCAACTCTCGAAATTGCATACTAACCCTGATATTACAAAAGTCAAATATGGTCAAACTTCCCAATTTTCCAAGTTTCCACTTTTATAACTTTTGCCTAAATGCTCCAAATTATCCTACGGACCTCCAAATTCGAATATGTACATGCACCTAAGTCAAAAATCACCAAACTAAGATGCTGACATCATCCAATAGTCATTCCAGAGTTGTTTACACAAAAGTCAAATTCTGGTCAAATTCTCAACGCTTAAGCTTCCAAAACTAGATTCTTTCTTAAAATTCGACTATGAATCAATCAGTAATTGGATTCAATCACGTATGTAAGTCAAAACACATAATATGAAGCTTCTCAGGACCTTATGATGTTGAATGAAATTGAAATTCTCAAAACGACTGGCCGGGTCGTTGTATCCTCCCCCTCTTAATCAAGTGTTTGTTCTCGAACGTGACATGGTTCACCTAGATGACATCAAATCACTAAATGCACACTTCCAACATACCACCGCGGGTGATCCGATGTCACTCCAATCCATATAAACCTGATGACGCCATCTCAACAGTAATTTAGCATTTCTACCAACATCGATAAGCCTTATAGCCAAAATTCTCACCTTCCATCAATTTCCAAAAGACACGATTCGAAATCCAAGTCCTATTTCAGTCTCAACCATGTGCATCATCTCATGCCTACACCCAATATTGTATAACCACACTACATGAACCATCACATATAGGCCCAAAATAACATTTTTGATGACAGTATCTGCCCGAAATCAAATCCAGCACCGGCCATAAGCCTCATATCCGTTAGAACTATATTTCAAACCTCCATAACATTGACAATGATACAAGAACAACGAAAGCCTCATACCTAAACATCCGAATCAACAAGTATAACTAGCACCATCAGTCACATACTTGCATGCTAAAACTAAAGAAACATAGAATGAAAATGACTGAATATGTAAAGAGAAACACATAAGGGAACTTCAAACAAGCCCAACATGCACAACTCTGTATTAGTACCAACCAACAAAAAAAATAACAAGGAAAGAATTAAAGCATATGAACAATTCACAAGGACCTCATCTTGATATAACTACCATCGCGGTACACAACCCCGTTCGAACACATCAAATCACATGAAATCATGAGGATCACACCCTCAACCCTGAATCACAAGCAGGGTATACATCAAACCATCTGGAACCTCGCACTAGATCAATTCCTTCAATAAAATTACAATACATACTAGCTCCCATATCCGTAGAGCATAAAAATTACAGCTCAAAGCCAAAAATACTTAGAAATCACATCAACCCTACCATAACGGAAATTAGAAATTTACTACTAGTCTCATAACTCTCAGTAATGAATAGAAACAGACGATAGACATGGGCTATCACTCATAGAACCTCCCAACAAGGCAACACATCAACAGAGAACAAATCATGAAATGCACCCATAAGTGGATCAACAAATAGGGGAACTCATCCCGATAAGAAGAACTGAAATAAAATACGGAAGGTTCTGCTCTGCATCAAATAGAAAGCATACTTGTATAGTATCATATGGAGCGATGACCTAAAGCCTACCATATGAAACATTAACAGGGCGGGCCTCCCCTCTTGGGCGCCCTCTACTCTCCTGATATCTTGCTGTGACACATCTGCCCAAAATCTGGAACTGTCTCTCACCATGTGGCTTGTATCTCCACACTCAAAACAACCCTTCTACTAATGTAGCTGTGGGAACTATGTGTTACGGGTACTATGAGACCCATAAACACCTCACTTACTATGTGAAGCCTGAAGAACAAACTGAACTGGCTAACACAAAAAACCTCTACCATGTAGGGGTGTGCATTCGAATCGATTTGTCGATAAATCGAATTGATTATTTGTTATCACTTTATTAATTTATCAATTTAGATTTCGAAATTTTCCTTATCAAGTTATCGATTTCGATTTCAATTTCAATTTTGTCCTTTTCAGTTATCGACTTTTCAATAAAGCGATAAGATATACAAATAAAATTACCTAATTGTTTTTACCCTTAATTCTTTACTCTAAGTCCCTAACCCTATTATTTCATCTACTACATTTAAGAAATGATCATATTTAAAGCTCAAGGGAATGACGTTCAAATTAATAAAAAATAGAATTAGATGTAATGATGTACTTTCTTCTACCATTGGAGTATTGGTGGCATATACTTGATCCCTTACTTTAGTTTCATTGCATGTGCTTGATGACATAATTTTTATGTTATAAACGATGTTCATCTTATTTTAGCTTCTTTTTGTCCATATTAGTTAGGCATGTTTATAGAGATATACTTCCCGTGGAATCCTGCAAATTTTCTTTTTGGTGTAATCGATAACTGAATCAATAAGCCTAAAAAATCGATAAATAAAAATAAAAAAAATCGAAAACTTATTGAAATAATAATGATAAACATATGTAAAATATCGGCAAGTAATTATCAATAAGGGTCAAAATTGAATCGATAAATCAAATGCACACCCCTACTACCATGTCGCAGCCTGCCTACAAAATAAGGACCAACAGATCTCTCTGGTTTACGAGGCCTCCTCACCTTCTTGTACTTTCTCTCCTGATCTCATCTGTCCTCTCACTCCCAATCCCACATGCCCTCTAAGCGGAGAGTGATCCATACCACCTGCTACAATAAAATATCTGACTTCAACTTCCGAGCTTTGCTGAATCGAATATCATGCCCGAACTCCTCATTAAATCTACATACTCGCTCTCTAACTGAAGCAACCAAGGTAGGTGCATGTTTGGCCAAATCACTAAATCTGAGAAAATTCTCTAATACTGACATAGTGCCTTGGCGTAGTTGCTCAAACTTCATGTTCCATGCATCCCGAAGGGATTGAGGTACAAACTCTCTCAAAACATCTCTAAAAACTGAACCCATATAAGTAAAGCTGCATCACCTGGACTAGCTAACTCATATGCCTGCCACCACTGGTAAGTCACTCCCTTAAGTTGGAATCTAGTAAAAGAAACTTCACTCATCTCAACAATACCCATAGTACGAAGAATGCGATGACACTATTCTATTAAACCCTGTGCTCTCTCTGAACCCAAACCACTGAATATATAAGGGTCATACTTCTTGAACATTACAAATCTAATCTTCCCTTCCTTAGATTTTGATGCCTCAACAATGGGCCAAACTAGAACAACTGGCTATTTCACCAAGACACCTAGAACCTGAACAATGTGAAATCGCTACTCTAGAGTGTGGGCGGCGGGAGTATGAGTCCCTCCCCAGGATTTTGAAGTTGCTGGTGCAATGATCGAGGCCAACCTTGCACTACTACAAAGTATCGAGAGTGGTCAAAGCATCTTTTACCTAATAAGGTCAGGATCGATTTCCACATGGAGCTAGAAATTGGAATTGAGTTTTTATCTAAAATAGAGATGCATATTCGTTCCTAATTGCACTTCTATACATAGTTGGTTGATATTACTTCTAACTTCACAGTAACAAGATGCTAAATTAAGTTAAGTTAAGCTAATAATAAACTATTGAAGGTTGTCTAAATTATTAAAAGGCACTAGGGAAGTGACTTCCTCCTAGGTGGACACTTTACGGGGTCTCGATTCTAAGGCTAGGATGTCATATTTGGGGATTATGATATAACCGTTGCACAATACTACCACTCTATATCTCTCGGTAGTTTGAGTGATTTTGCCCTAATTAACTTTCTTAAGATCAATTGGGTATGATAATTTGTGCAAGCAATTGAGGTTCAAGTAAGGTATTACTGTCTCTAGGTTTAACCCTTTAATTGGGGCTACCAATCTCTTAAATACGCCCCTATTCCTTGTTGGACTTATTTTCCTAGACTTAGACTCTCTTTCTCAAAATGAGTCTTAAGCAAAAAGGCACAAATTAGTGTTTGCAACCACTAATTCAGCATTAAAACCATAAATTAGTCCAAATATCAAACACCCATGTACATTCAAACCTTAAAACACAAGACCCATTAAATAGCCACACTAGGGTTGAACCACAATCCTAGCTAATGGGTATAGCTACTCATGATAATAGAAGAAAGCAAAGAAATAGATGAAGAAAAACCCATAATATTTAATTACTAGATAAAACTTGAAGATTCAATGATAAAACTATTGTAAAATTACTCAAAATATTAAGGGAACACTGTTCACGAGTGCAACTCTACTTAAAATTACAACTGATGACCTAAAAATGGGAAAATAAACTATTTATACTAGGCCAAATTTCCTAGAAATAATTACCCTTGCGGGGGTAGTGCGGTCCGCACAAAGTTGAGTGCGGCCGCACTGAGGCTCCTTGGCTTAAACTTCTTCCCTGTGACTTGGCCACCACAGGCCGTACAAAATTCTCCGCGATTGTGGTGGCTTCTATTGTAGTCCTCACAAAAAAGACTGCGGACCGCATTGGCTATGATCTAAAAAATTAGCAACTCTCTGAACTCCAGCTTTGCGGACCATACAAATCGAGTGCAGCCTCAAAGAAGCCCATGTGGTCCGCACGAAATATTTACAGACGCATTGTTAGAATGTATGAACTAAGCACCTCTCTAAACTTTCTCTTTGCGGACCGAACAGAATGGAGTGCGGCCACATTGGTCCTGTTACCCTATGCTTGGACTTGTTCTTGGTACTTGTGCATGTTTCCCTCCTCTTTGAGCTGGTTTTGATGACTTATCACCTTGTTGAGCAAACCCTGCAATCAAGTACAACATAGAAGCCTTTGGGACTATTTTGTACACATTTCTAGTCAAAACACAAGTAAGAAGGAGTGTAAAATGCATCATAATCCCTAGTTATCAACTTCTCCAAACTTAAGCTTTTGCTTGTCCTCAAGCAATCAAAATAAGACCGACAACATAAGATTAAACCCAAAAAAATTTAGCTGACCTAAATTGACCTCATCTAGCATCAATTGGGATAAATAATTGCCCTCAATTCAAAAGAATCACTAACAACATTCACTATTTTAAGCAACATGGATTTAGTGCGACACAAGAGCATCAAGAGTTTATTCAACACATCAAAGAAAATATTTCTATTACTTTGGTCATTGTAGAACCAAAACTCACACATCCTCTACTCTTCCTAAGAAAACCTTACCTTTAGGATTTTAGCATGCAGAACGCGGTTAATAGAAATACTCTCATCTCTCTCTAAGAAAAGTCACAAGTCTGGCTCTAAGTACCATATGCTTTCCCTTTATGTGAGTCACCACTAATGTAAGCTTCATTCAACTCAACATCATATAGGGCTTTTGTGGAGACATAGTGAAGACTTTTGGTTGAGGGTGTGAAATGTTTGGTCTAAGTATGTTCCATCCTCCATTTAGCATTTCTTTTGCTTCATTTTGGCATATATTCTCTTAACTTATAAAGTCCTTTAACTACTTTCCAAGAGGTTAAAGAGACACACTGTCACACTTTTTTGTTCATTTCAAATATTTTTTTTCCTTTTTCAACTTTCCACACCTTTCATTTTTTTTTCTTTTATTGAATCCCTTCATTCTTTTTTATATTGAACATTCTTTTTGTCTTTTTAATTTTCTTCCTTTTTCATTAACTTTCCTTTTCTTCATTTTGTACCTTTTTCCACTTTGTTGCATTCCTCGTATCTCCCCCAAACGTATTTTTTTGCCTTGTGCTAAGGAAAGATCGGGTGCCAAGAGAGGGTATTTTAGAACGGGTAAAGGCTTGTACCACGGTTTTTGAAAGAAAAAGGTATATGGCTCAAAAGGGTTGATTAGGGGTTTTATCATTGGCAGGATATGGAAGTGTTCAAGATATTATTCAGATCAAGAGGAGCCTATAATTGTATCTCAAGTCAAATTAAACTTAGGATTTCACCTAGATAAACATTTAGGGCATGTTCTAGACCAATGGCTGAGGACTTGGACTTTCAATTCAAATTCTCACCACACAAGCTATGGGATTGCTAAAATACAGAGTCGGGGGCCCACAACAATCTTAGCTAAGATTTGAGCAACACAATGGTCACGAAAAAACCACTTGATCATTATTGGCCAACACAAGAGTCTCAATGTCACAACTATCACCATCTTATGCATAACGATTTGTTTTTGACCATTGGATAAAAGGAAAATGTGTTAGGACCAAGTGAAGCTTTGCTTGAGGCATCCTTACCAACTAACTACTAAAAATCAAAAAGAAAAATAGACTCAAACCCTTAAGAAGGTTATCATGCCATCCATCATCGGGAAGAGCCATCTGGTTCACACAAATTCCACCTTTAGAAAGAACCGTGACATTAAGAAAACCAAAGTCTTATTGCAAAAACTCAAAACAAGAATCTATGAACATAAAATAACAAGCTAATAAAGGAAAATTGCGAAAAGTAAAATGAATATGTACAAGAGGGGATTTAATCGAATATAAAATAGAGAGGATTAATATATACATACAAACGTATCTTTATATACAAACCCAAAAGTAAAAAGTAAGAAAAGTACAATTAAATGATAAAGTTATAAACATACCAAAGGTAACAAAATAAATCATAAAGAAAAAATATTTTCATATCTACAGTCATCCAAATAGAGCTACCCCCTCAAATGAAAGTTGGCATTGTCCTCAATACCAACTAACCACAATAAGCACAAAACAAAAAAAATGGGAAAAAGAAACTCCCGATGGGCCCTCCGTCTGCATATGATCCTGAGTCTGGGTCCCTGGGTCCTATATCTGGTCGTGAAACCATGACTCGATCCCTGTGATTTGTGCCTCTATTGGGACCTGGGCCTACCTGGACTGAGTCCTGGGTCTGGTTGGAGGAACCTATTTGCGGGTCCTCCGAATCTATGACTGCATCGTTGGAATGGGGAATCCCCTTCCTCTTTGGTGGCCTCTCTAACTCTTACTCTAGCTAGGGCTGGGTTGCTATCACCGGGTCATGTAACTACAGATCCAAAGGTAAGTGATCTGCCTTCAACCTATCTACCTCCATCTTAAGCTCCTTCACCGACTCATTTGAGGCACGAGTTTTTCTCATTTTCTTTGCCTCCCTAGCAAGCTCCTTTAGTGCATTTCCATGCGAAACCACAGCGTCCTTAATCAATTTCGGATTCTCTAAGATCTTCTTTTAGTTTTCCTGAAGCTCCTTGAAAGTCCTGTACGGACTATGGGACCTGTGGCGGAGGAAGTGCTGACTGGGCTGCCATTGTATTGGATAATACAGACAACTTAGAAGTAGTTCTCTGCATCCAGTTGTTGATGCTGGAGAGGGTCTGGCTCAGACGATGGGCAGTCAAGGGGTATGAAGTGGATGATGGAATCTCTAGAGTTGAAGAAGTAGAGGGTCCTGGGGTCATGTTTGATGTAGTGGAAAGAGGCTGAGTAGGATCCACCACAACTATTGGCTCTTCAGACTAGCAAGTTGAAGTAGTGTTTTTGCCCTTGAAGTGCTTACCTTTAAGGTTGTCATCACCAGGAGGCTTTACCAGGAGAACGGTGCCTTCTCCTTCACTTTCATGTCAAATTTTCGCTTCTTCCCAGCTAAGTCCTCAAGGTACATAGTCAGGAAGTTGGGGAAAGCATAAGATATGTCACCTTCATTCACCACCCGGGTAATTACTTGGGATATCACATTCCCGATATTAATCGGGTACCCTGCCATGATCGATACCACCAATATAGCCCGGTGGATATGAAGTGATTTTTCATGAGTGGTGGGGTCTAGCCTGCGACACACAAATATTTCCCACCCTTTAGCTTCCAAATTTAACGTTATCCGCAGAATCTTCGCTCCTTCCGTCAACCAATCTACGGTGGTACCTAGGATTGCCAATTACTCTGCCAACCAAGGATGAGCAGCCTCACATGGTACCATCTTCTCCAAATACAATGTCTAATCCTCCTCCGGGAAGCCTAAATAATCATTTATTGTGTTGCCATCAAATTTCACCTTCAAGTTCTGCACTTTGGTTATTGTGGTGCCTTTTTTTATGTGGGCAACATTTGTGTAGAACTCCTTCACCAAGTACTCATTGGCATCCTCCACACGGCCTATGAAAAAATCCCATCCAAATCTCTCTCTGAACTACCTCAACATATTGGGTTTGTGAGGCAAAAGGTCCGAGGTGATGAATTTACTCTCGGGTATTAGTTTCCTCTTGGGCCACCACTCTCTAAACTTGTGATAGGAAACCTCACTCATAAACTGATCATGTCATGCCTCCAGATTTCTGGTCCTCTCTACTCCTCCTAATTGGGGCTCACCCTCTTCTACTTCTTCCATTTCTTCTTCTGTGGGCCTCTCTCCGGATAGTGAAGTTGCGGGTGATGTGGAGTATTCATTCCCACTGCCTGTAGCCGAACCCTCTAACGACTCAGAAGATATACGCACTGATGCTTGGGCAGTGGGAGAGTCTGGAGGTATATGCTGCAACCTGTTTCTCTTCAGCCAGTCAGGAACATACTCTGGCACGGAGTCTGACGATGTCTGCTGGGAAGGCTCATATTCACCCCTGGATATATCAATAGCTCTATCAGGAGCCTTAATGAGCCTACTGGTGTTTTAGATGTTTGTGGGGCTTGCGGGATCAATCTTATCATGCCCCGTCCCCTATTCCGGTAGGACTCTCCTTTGTCTTTTTGTTTATCACTTCCGTCTCGTGATTTAACCATTATCTACAAGAGAATACAATATATTCTTGTTAGTATCAATAGAATCAATGAAATTCAGAATTGCAAGAAAATTATTCAGACGGTCAAAAATTGCAGAATGTGGACCGCATAAAATAAAGTGCAGCCGCAAAGAAGATACTGCAGACTGCACAAAATGCATTGCTTTCCGTACTGAGGTAGGGTTCAGACTACCCACTCTCTAAATCTATGCACTGCGAACCGCACAAAATGCATTGCAGACCGCATTGAGGCACCACAGACCGCATAAAATCCGTTGTAGTCGTGGTCCTCACTTAACAATTTTCAGAACATTCACCACCGCAGTTTGCACAAAATAGCTTTACGGGCCGCACAGGAGCTCCGCGGACTGCACAAAATCCACCACAGTCTGCGGTGAATGCCTAGCAGCAATACCAACTTAGGTTCAAGTTTTTCACAATTTTTAGTCCAAATTTTCATCTATTAATAATTCCTTAGGTGGTGCATCAATGATGTAACTAATTATTCCTAATTAAAACAGGATTACCTAACCTATTCTACAAAATTAAAAGAAAAACGAGAAGAAAAGAAGAAAAACTAAGAGAAAATAAAAGTCAAAAGAAAATAGCAAAATTAAATAACTAAGAAGGAATTAAAGTTACCAGAAATGAGATGCATTAATGATTAATCGAGACTAAGTAGTTGAATTCGTACAATTTAGAGTGATGAACAATAATTTTTTAGGTTTCTAAGAGTAAAAGGTTGAGAAGTTTGAAATGAGGGCCTCTGGTCCTACTCATAGAAAAAGGTCTTGGGTCCCATCTCACCTATCCATCGCGGATCCCATAAAATGGCACTGTAGTCAGCGGTGCTCAAAAATATGAAGCACTGGGGTTGGCCACTACTGACCGCAAGAAATCCCGTGCAAGCCGCAGTAGTCTAGCGCAGACCGCACAAAATGTAATGCAGTGTGGTGTAAAACTTCAGAGACTCCTCACTTTAGAAAAATCACTTTGCAGTCCGGATTGATTTCTTGTCACTGCACAAAGGCCTTTGCGCCCACATAAAATAAAGTGTGATCCGCATTGCGAACTTCAGAGAGTGATCATTTTTCAACTTGATCATGCACTGCATCAACACAATCATACAAAATCTCATAACCAGTCAATCCAAAAATAAATCCTACAGTACGAAGAAAATCAAAGAAAAACAAAAAGAAAGACACGTGGATTGCCTCCCAAGAAGTGCATCATTTAAAGTCGAGACACGACGTCAGTTACCATAAAATCCCTTTGGATGAAGAAGCGTCACCACGTGGCTGTCATCAATCTTACCCATGTAGCGCTTGAACTTGTGCCCATTCACTCTGAAAGCCTCACCATTTTTGTTCTTCAAGTCAAGTTCCCCAAATGGAGTCACAAACACTACTTTAAAAGGTCCACTCCATTTTGTCTTAAGCTTTTCCGGAAACAGACTTAACTAAGAGTTGAACAAAAGAACCAAATAACCCACTTTGAACTCCTTGCCACGACCATATTTGTCATGAAAGTAATTTATCTTTTCATTGTACAAGGACGAACTAGAGCAAGCATTGAATCTAAATTCATCAGGTTCATTAAGCTGCTCCACATGAAGATTTGCTGCCACATCCTATTCAAGATTCAGCTTCCTCAAGGCCCACATGGCCTTGTGCTCTTACTCAACCGGTATATGGCAAGCCTTCTCAAATACAAACTGATATGAAGAAATACCAATCAGAGTATTGTAATAGTCTTATAAGACCATAGAGCCTCATCCAACTTTTTTGACCAATCGGTCTTATTTTCATTGACCGTCTTTGACAATATACACTTGATTTCCATGTTTGAGACTTCAACTTGGCCACTCGTTTGAGGATGATAAGGAGTAGAAACTTTGGGGATGACACCATACTTTGCAAGCAAAGTGTCAAAAGCTCTATTACAATAATGAAACCCCTCATCACTTATGATTGCACGAGGAGTGCCAAACCTTGTAAAAATGCCCGTCTTGAGAAATACAACAATAGTCCGGCCCTCATTGTTGGGCAAAGTCACGGATTCAACCCACTTTGAAAAATAGTCAACCGCCACAAGAATGTATGTGTTCCCATAAGAGCTAACAAACGGGCCCATAAAATTAATGCCCCATACATAAAAAGTATCAACTTCAAGTGTGGTATTGAGAAGCATCTCATCTTTCTTCAAAATTTTGCCCTCTCTTTGACAATCATCACAGCTCTTCACAATTTCACTTGCATCTTTGTACAATGTTGGCCAATAAAACACGCGACTAAGAACTTTTAAGGACGTCCTCGCCCTGCCATGATGTCCACCATAGGGAGAGGAATGGCAGGCATCTACGATAATCAATTGATCCTCTTCCGAGACACAACTTTGGATCACACCATCTGTGCAAATCTTGAACAAGTACGGCTCATCCCAATAGAAATGCAAACTATACCGTTTGAGCTTCTTCCTTTGGTTAGAAGAGAGCTCACACGGGATTATGCCAGTCACAAGGAAATTAGAAACGTCCGCAAACCATGGCATAACTTTTACTAGAAACCAAAAGTAGTTGTTCATCGGTAAATGAATCATTGATCTTGAGGCCATCACGAGGCCTCCCCTCCTCCTCCAAGTGGTACAAGTGGTCCTCCACATGGTTTTCACTATCCTTGTGGTCCACAATCTCCAAATCAAACACTTGAAGTAACAAAACCCATCGCATCAGTCTAGCTTTGGAATCCTTCTACATCATCAAATATCGAAGTGAGTCATGATCGGTATGGACTATGACCTTGGCACCGATAAGATACAACCGAAATTTCTCCATTGCGAACATATAAGCCTAAAGCTCTCTCTCAATCATCTTGTAGTTCACTTGAGCATCATTCATTGTCTTGCTCACTTAGTACACCAGACGAAATATTTTATTCACTATTTGATCCAAAACCGCCCCAACCATAACATCGCTCGCATCACGCATGAGCTCAAAAGGCAAGCTCCAATTAGGTGTGGTAATAATAGGAGTGGTGGTCAACTTGTGCTTAAGAAGTTCAAAGGCTTGCATACATCTTTCATCGAACACAAACTTGGCATTATTTTCCAATAACTTGCATAAGGGATTCACTACCGTCAAAAAGTCTTTGATAAATCTCCAGTAGAACCCCCATGCCTAAGAAAACATCTAAATCCCTTGACAGAGGTAGGGGAGGGAGCCTTGAAATCACATCAATTTTTGCTTTGTCCACCTCTATACCATGCTTTGAAATTATATGCCTAAGAACTATACCTTCTTCCACCATGAAGTGGCATTTCTCCCAATTAAGAATAAGATTGGTTTCTTTACAACAAGCCTACACTCTATCAAGATTTTTCAAACATTCCTCAAATGAATCACCCACAACACTAAAGTCGTCCATGAACACCTCAAAAATATATTCTACTATATCAGTGAAAATCACCATCATACACCGCTGAAATATAGCCGCTGCATTAAATAACCCAAAAGGCATCATAGAAAAGGCAAAGATGCCACATGGACAAGTGAATGTCGTTTACTCCTGATCTTCCGGAGCAATCAAGATTTGGTTGCAACCCAAATACCCATCTAAAAAACAGTAGAAGGCACGCCTAGCAAGTCGATCTAACATCTGATCAAGAAAAGGCAATGGAAAGTGATCCTTGCGGGTCACTTTATTCAACTTGCGCTAATCCATGCATACCCTCCAACTGATGATAGTTCTTGTAAGAATTAACTCATTTTGCGAATTTGCAACTATGGTCATGCCACCCATCTTCGGTATAAATTACACCAGGAAAGTCCAAGAGCTATCAGAGATGGGGTACATAACCCCGACATCCAACCGCTTGATCACTCCTTTTTCACAACTTCTTTCATTGCCTCGTTCAGCCTCCTTTGATGTTCCAAGGAGGGCTTTGCATCACTTCCAAAATAATTTTGTGCATACAAAATGTGGAGCTTATTCTTAGAATATCAGCTAAGGTCCATCGAATTGCCTTCCTTTACTTTTGAAGCACTGCCAGTGTGGCATCAACATGCATGTTAGTAAGACAAGAGGAAAGAATAATTGGCAAAATAGCACTAGGGCCTAAGAACACATACCTGAGGTGTGGAGGTAGTCGCTTCAACTCCAACACCGGAGGTTCCTCAATTGAAGCTTTTGTTGGTTTCTTTCTATTTTCAAGGTCCAAATATTGTTTCCTAGGCTCATAAGCGTAAGATCCCATCCCATATAAAGCATTCACATACTCCGCTCGACCTACATCATCATTGAAATCAAGATTCAACAATACGACCTCTAGAGGTTCCTCTACATTGATCATTGCAGTATCATCAACTATCAATGGCGTGACAAGGTCCACAAAAGAGCACACCTCTGAACTGTTGGGCTGCTTCATTCAATTTCACACATGAAAGACCAGTTTCTCATCACCCACCCGAAAAGTGAGTTCCCCTTCTTCCACATCAACTAAGGCCTTCCCAGTTGCAATGAAAGGTCTCCCAAATATGATCTAAACTTCATAATCTACCTCATAGTCCAAGATAAAATATCAGCTGACAAGATAAATTTATCTACCCGGAAAAGGACATCATCAATAATACCCAATGGTCTCTTCACAATTCTATCTGCCATTTGCTATCTCATGGAAGTCGGCCTCGGTTTCCCAATACCCAAAGTCTTGAAAGCTAAGTAGGGCATCAAGTTGATACTTGCCCCCAAATCACATAGAGCTTTAGCAAAGTCCGCACTCCTAATGGTGTAAGGAATGGTGAAAACACTGAGATCTTCTAGCTTCGGGCCATTGAATGCACTATTGCACTAACTCGTGGATCATCTTTATAGTTTCACAATCCATGGATCTTTTCTTTGTCACCAAATCCTTCGTGGATTTAGCATTGTCCGACATTTTTTCAAGAGCCTCCACCAAAGGCACATTAATGTATAAGCTCTTCATCATATCAATAAACTTTTTAAACCGATTCTTATTTTTCTGCTTCGCAAGCCTTTGAGGATAAGGTGGAGGTGGCCTGGGCAATGGAGCCTTGGCTTTAGGTACAACCAGCTCTGGCATGTCTATTACGTGTTCCCTAGACGGGTTCACGTGATTCTGAGTTTTCACCTAAGCATCTTGAATATCAATCCTCAATTCTTCATTTATATTCTCATCAATCAAATTTCCAACCACCAAAGGGATCTCGTCTTCTTGAAACACAACTTCATCATCCAAAATTTCCTTTTGCTTGGAGGAATTTACATCACTGCCTCCCTCACTTCTTGTAGTTACCTCCATAACATGATTGTACCCGCCCTTTTAGTTAACTACTATATCACTTGGTAGAAACCCCTTAGGATGAGTATTCAAGGATTGTGATATATGGCCTAATTAAACCTCCAACTTTATGATTAAGGTATTGTAGGAAGCCAACTGAGCATCAGAGTCTACATTCTTTTTCATCATCTGTTTAAACATCATTTCAATTCTCCCCATATTATTGTTGGATGAACTAGGACCTTGGGATAGAAATAGGGGTGGATTGCTCAGTTGTTGATACATTGAGGGTCCTTAAAATCCTTGCACCCGATTTCCTTGATTGCCATTATTTCAACCTCCTTAATTGTTGTTACCACCCTAGTTGTTGTTGTTGTCATTTCAATTCCTGTTTGTTTGGATTATTGTTCTAATTTCCCCAATTGGAATTTTGGTTATTGTTCTCTCAATTACCATTGCCTTGTTGTTTTTGATTGCCCCAATTTCCTTGGGGTCTCCATCGTTGTTGGTTGTAAGAATTTCCCCTTTGTCCTTGATAATTGATCATATATTGCACTTCTTCATTCTGCCAATCATAATCATCATCTTGGAATCCACCACAATCGTTGTCAAATTTATCCTAACTCACCTTGGTTCTGTTGACCTCTCTGTATTTTTTTGTTCACTAGCATGTTGACACCCTCCATGGCATTCACTTGGCGACGATTTTGAATTTGGTGAAACTAGGCCTTTGCGAGCTGGCTCATTGTAGTTGTCAGCTTTGTTATAGCCTGCCCATGATCATGTAGCTCTTTGTGCAAATGAGTAACCGTGGGGTCACCCTGGGCACATTGGTTGTACTTTGCCAATCGGAGGAAGTGTCAGCCATCTCGTCAAGAATGTTACAAGCCTCATTATAAGTCAGTTTTATAAAAATTCCCCCCGGCAAGTTTGTTCACTGTGCATTAGTTTGTTGTGTTAATGCCCCGGTAGAAAGTCTGTTGGATCATTACCTCATTCATATCATTGTTGGGGCATTCCTTGACCATTGTTATATATTGCTCCTAAATCTCATGTAATGGTTTGGTGGGCTCTTGCTTTGAAAGTAAAGATTTCATCTCTCAATGCAGCCATATTCCCCGGTGAGAAACACTTATCGATGAACTTATCCGCCAACTCATCCCAAGTAGTGATGGAACGGTTGGGAAGTCGCTCAAGCCAGTCTAACTCTTTCCCTCTAAGTGAGAAAGGGAAGAGCCTCAATCGAAGTACATCATCGAACACATTAATTTGCTTGCTCCCCCAACAGGTATCCATGAAACCCTTGAGATGTTTGTAAGCATTTTGATTGGCAGCGCCAGTGAAATAGCCACGCTGTTCCAGAAATGTCAACATCACATTGGTATTCTAAAAATTGCCTGCTCAGATCCGGGGTGGGACAATTGCACTTTCATAGCCTTGGTTAGGAAAAACTTGAGAAGCCACCATTGGAGGTGGTGTAGGAGGGTCTGGAATATTATCATTGGAAATGACCTGGTGGCCTCTGCGTTGTCATTGAGGTACAAGAGGTACTTCATCATCTCCGTTATCATCTACCAAGTCCTTTCCACCCCCCCCCCCCCCTAAATACATTTCCAAGAGGGTCATGTTGTTTACTGCCATTTTATACCTGAAGTTGTGACACAAATAAATTAGTAACACAAAAAGAAAGAAGAACAATAAACAAAACTATTTAGATAGATAGCCAAAATCGTTAGCTCCCCGAGAATGGTTCCAAAATGTGATTGAGTCCAACCTTGCACTACTATAAAGTAGCAAGAGTAGTCGAAGCAGCTTTTACCCGATAAGGTTGGGATCGATTTCTACAAGGAGCTAGAAATGGGAATTGAATTTCTATCTAAATTAGATATGCGTATTTGTTCCTAATTGCACTTTTAACCATAGTTGGTTTTGATATTACTTCTAAATGTTTACTAATAAGATATTAAATTAAGCTAAGTTAAGCTAAGAGTAAACTATTGAAGGTTGTCTAAATAGTTAAAAGGCACTAGAGAAGTGACTTTCTCCTAGGTGAACACTTGACGGGTTCTTGAGTCTAAGGCTAGGTTGTCATATTTGGGGATTATAATATAACCGTTGCACGATACTACTCACTCTATACCTCTCGGTAGTTTGAGTGATTTTGCACTAATTAACTTTCTCAAGACCAATTAGGTATAATAATTTGTGCAAACAATTAAGGTTAAAGTCGGGTTTGAATATGCTCCAATTCCTTGTTGGACTAATTTTCTAGACTTAGGCTCTCTTTGTCAAGAAGAGCCCAAGTCAAAAGGGCACAAATTAGTCTTTGCAACCACTAATTCAACATTAAAACCATAAATTGGTCCAAATATCAAACACCCATAGACATTCAAACCTCAAAGCACAAGACCCATCAAATACCCACATTAGGGTTGAGCCACAACCCTAACTAATGGCTTTAGCTACTCATGATAATAGAAGAAAACAAAGAAATAGATCAAGAAAAACCCATAATATTTAATTACTATCTAAAACTTAATGATTCAATGATGAAACTATTGTAAAATTACTCAAAATAGTAAGGGAAAATTTTTCACGAGCTCAGCTCTACTTAAAATTACAATTGATGACCTAAAAATGGGAAAAGAAACTATTTATACTAGACCAAATTTTCTGGACAAAAATACCCCTATGGGGTAGTGCGGTCCACACAAAGTCGAGTGCGGCACATCGAGGCTCCTTGGCTTAAACTTCTGCTCTCTGAACTTGGCCACCGCGGGCTCCACAAAATGCTCAGCAATCATAGTGGCTTCTATTGCGGTCAACACAAAAAGGACTGTGGAGCGCACAAAATTGAGTGTGGCTGCAATGAAGCCAATGCGGTCCGCATGAAATGGTTTGCGGCCGCATTTCTTGGATGTCTGAACTGAGCACCTTTCTAAACTTCTTGTTTGTGGGCTGAACAGAATGGAGTGCTGCTACATTGGTCCTATTACCCTGTGCTTGGACTTGTTCTTGGTACTTGTGCA
The DNA here is from genome assembly GCA_034376525.1 of Nicotiana benthamiana. NCBI lineage: Eukaryota > Viridiplantae > Streptophyta > Magnoliopsida > Solanales > Solanaceae > Nicotiana > Nicotiana benthamiana. The sequence goes on from CM067326.1 coordinate 118,578,842, forward strand.
TGTTTCACTCCCTTTTTAGCTGGTTTTGATGAATTGTCACCTTGTTGACCAAACCCTGCAATCAAGTACAACATGTAAGCCTTTTGGGGCTATTTTGTACACATTTATAATTAAAACTCAAGTAAGAAGGACTGTAAAATGCATCATAATCCCTAGTTATCACGCAACCAGAATCAACCCGTCATGAGCCAATGTACCAAACATCCTCAAGTGCAACGCTAAAGTCTCCTCAAGTCCGGGGGTAACAAAAAGAGCCTACGGTGCCTGCCCCCCAACAGGAGTTACTAGTGACTCTTCAACTATTACTCTAGTAGGTGCTCGAGCTTCGGCACGTAATCCTCGTCGGCCTCCCCCTCTACATCTAGAGACACCTGCTCCAACAGCAGCAGTATCGATAACTGCAGCGCGTGTCCTTACTATCTATGAGAGAATGGAATCATAAAAGTTCAAACTCCAAGATCCATAATCTCGCATGATAGAAATGAAAGAAGTGATATTAACCTAATAGTTTCGTAGCCTCTCGAAGATAATCACAGATGTCTCCATATGAATTCACAAGACTCTACTAAACTCTCTTATGACTCATAGCACCTATGAATTTAGAGCTCTGATACCAACTTGTCACGACCTAACTTTTCCTTCGTTTGGGTATCGTGATGGAACCTAGTATTAGGGACTAGGTAAGCCTAACATTTTTGGATTAGCAACAATAATAGAAGAATATCTAACAAATTGAAATGGCGATCTCTACAGAAATTTATAACTTCCCAATACTAGCGGTACAAGTCATAAGCTCTACAGAGTTCACTATAACTTCTAAATACAACTGTATGGAAATAAGTACAATAGTGTGAACACAAAATAGGAAGGTGACTGCGACGCCTGCAATGCATCAACAGGGTTATCTTGAGTCTCCAGAGCAACGATCCACATAGCTACTAACGATCAAATACCTAGATATGTAAAAAATGTACAGAGGTATAGTATGAGCACACCACAGCGATGCATAGTATCATAACTAACCTCGGTAGAGCAGTGACAAGGAATAGTCAAGACATCTACTAGTCTAATAAACTGAACAAGTATAAGTATAGGAAACGACAGAATATGATATATTCAAAAAGACCATGAAATATGGCTAACAATCCAGTATATGCTATAAAGAAGGAAAAAATCAAGTAAGCGGGATACCATAAAAAGGACATAAAAAGTGAAAGGAAATACAACTGAAATCCAACTTCACAAATACGGCAAGGACAAGTAATAACTAAGGAACTATAAAATCTTTCACATCATGTCTTAGTCAACAAACTTCACAAAGTACTGAACCTCGGATATACAACTCACGGGTCTCAATACGTGAACCCTAACACTTGCCATCATGTGCCCTCATTAAACCTCATAATCATGTTGGTAATTCACGTGCCAAATAGAGCCACTCTCACATAGGAGGCAAGTAAACAAGGGTGTGCACATATACTCAGCAATATCAAGAAAACCTCTTATCAGATAAGGGTCTTAGCCACGTGTATGCTTGTGCAAGTGTTCGAATAGTTCATACCAACTAGTAAGCACAAAGAAAATAATGGACAGCATGTTGATGTTTAGCCAGGAATAGAATCAATGAAAGAGAAACTCAGAACACAATGATAATAACAAGGGATCTCCCAGGATACCGTCCCGTAGTTCCAAACGTAAATGTGTAGGGGGATCTTCTGGAATACCGTTTTGTAGTTCCAAAATAAATATGGAGTGCTAGGGGATCTCTTAGAATACCATTTTGTAGTCCCAAAGTAAATATGGAGTACAAGAGGATCTCTCGTAATACCGTTCTGTAGTCCCTGAGTAAATATGCAGGGGGATCTACCGAAATACCATTATGTAGTCCCAAAGTAAACAGGTAGCGCAACCAACAAAAACAAGCGTTACAACACGAGAGAAACCTTTGCATCACCATAATAAATACAACAGCAACAATAGTAATAATACAAAGTATGGCAAATAAATCAACTGAAGAACTTTAATTCACAAAGAAACGATATAACCAATTCACAAGGAATAACCACAGTAAAGAGTGCTAGGCATAATAATGCAATAAGGAAAAACTAATATGTAGCAACGATCCAATAATATACAATTCAATAGTAAGGAAGCGAACACGAATCAAATAATTCCAAACAAAGACAATTCAACTAAGATAAAAGAGGTCTAAACTTCTTTAAGGTTGAGCAAGTTTGAGGATGTTCGACAATTCAATTAAGGATAAGCAGCAAAAAAATAATCATAACCTCAATTCTGAATAAATAATTATAAAATGAGATGATGATACTTCAATAAAGATAAGTAGTTATGCAAAGATAGCACGAAAATATAAAAGTTAAAGTATTCAGTTAAGTCAATTAAGAGTCAAATAGGCAATAACTTTGAGTCCTAAAGCAATTAATTCTAATTTAAGCAAGTAGAGGTGAAACCAGTAAATAGGAACAATGTCATACCAAGAAAAACTTCATACACAAAGAATAAAAGGACCAAAGAACCCTAAAAGGTCAGCTTTCCAAAACTAAGTACAAGCACGCACTCGGGCACCTCGGGTACACGAACTACAATCAACATAGAAGACTCAAATCCTAAGGGAAAATTCCCCACCCAAGGTTAGTCAAGATACTTACCTCAAAGAAGATAAACTGATACTCTAAAATGAACTTCTAGGGTGAAAAGACCTCCTCTATCATAGATGTGGAAGCTCCCTTACCATGAGATTTCATGATGCTATAATGAGGATGGCGTGATCCACCTTTCCTAGGGGAGGCATTGGGTATCGCCTCCCGTCCACTGCTTCAGAGCTCTCATTGATGATGCTCATGAGGTTGGTTGGGGGGTCGCTCATTATTCTCGCTCTTTCTTCTCTGTTAACTGCCACATTTGATCTATGTATTCAGAGAAAAGGGGAGTCTTGTTCTCAGTCTTTACTTTTTTTTTCCGTTAGCAATCAGTATTAGTTGTAGATCTAGAGAAAACTAAAAATTTAACTAGGAAATTCCCATAAACGACACCAAATTGTTTAACCAAAAAGTGTCAACTTTTGGTTAAACTATTATATCTTATGTAATAATGAGTTAAACTTAGTTAATGATAATATCTCTAAATATAAATCTTGAAAGTACGGATAACGTAGGACTGAGTAAGTGGGAGATTTAAAACAAAACACATTAAAGATTCCAATAGGGATTAGCAGTAATGGAGGAGTAACTAGCAATAAATATCAATAAATGAAATTTAAGTAAACAGGTTGAGTGTTTTACCGGTTAATAAATGAATTAGATGATTGTTCCTCCTAACAATGATGAGTGACAGACAAATCCTAGAATGTTTGAACTATTCTTGGATTTGATGGAAAGTATGAAATAATGTGAGTAAGAATATTGATTAAAAGCTAAAGTTCGTATCTTTGCTAGAGAGAGAATCTTCTTCTGAAAAGTGTTCTTATTAAATTAATATTACATGCCCTACACCATTGCATCTTTTTCTATTTATACGAGACATGTCCTTAACAAATTCTAATAGTACAAGTGCAAAATATCTTATTGAAAAAAAGTAGCCGTTACTGTTTTGTCAATGGTGCTCGACTCGGTCATTGTGGGAATCTCGATCACGATTCTCGATATTTCTTGGTCGATCTCGACTAACTCTGTCCTTAATGCTATATTACCCTGCATTTTGGGGAAGATTTTGACCAATACAGTAAATATAAACAACCTTTTGGTTTGAGTTCACTCTCTAGTTTGCACTATTTCTTCTGTGGTTACAACAGAAAAAGCAGTACATGATATTCCATGAGTAGAAGATATGGTACAATTGGTTTGCAATGGCACTTCAAATATGTGCATTAGAGTATGGTAGGAATGGTGCAAAATATAGTACTTACATAATCCCTTGGTGAAACTACATGATATACATCTATAATATTTAACAAATACTGGACTAAGTCCGAATTATTTTAATATAATAATAATAGTATACTCTGTATAATTCTATAATTGAATTTGAGGAGGCTGGAACATATGTAAATCTTATTCTTGTGTAACGTAGAAATGCGATTGCAGATAAACCCTCCAAGAGTTGTGGATAAGCCTCAAACCTAAGTCAACTATTAGTGTGTATAATTTCAATTTCCAACCACAATTTTGGTGGATAGGCCCCAATCATAAGTCAATTATCACTGTGTATAACTTATATTACAGCCACAAGTTTGCCAATGTCTCCAAAGCAGTTGGACCACTAAGAAACCGCATCAATATCACATCCAAAATAATTTCAGTCAGATTGCTACAACAGCTATGTTGCCATAAATGCACAGTGAAGATGTCACTCTATTAATTGCTCCAGTCGTGTATGCTTACCCGGTTTGGTGAAATGGGAAACTCCACCCATATGAGAAAGTATTGTTTGTCCTAAGAGCAGATAAAGACTAAGAATTTACAAAAGATGTAATTGAGTACACAATTAAATATGTATATATATTTAATATATTATATTGGATCTAAGGAAAAGATCTTAGGTTAACCCGGTTTTTTTAATGTGAGCAATCTTTTTCTTTTTCTTTTTCTTTTCCTTTTTTGGATTTATAAAGAAATGGTTGCTATTGAATCGTCACAGTATTTGGATTTTTCTCGTACCCACAGCAGACTGAAAGTAAAGAAATCTAATCTCAAATTTGTCAGAGTTTAAAACGAAACATGAAAATGGATCATTACATTAGGACCAGTCTTTCTTGGTCCTGCAAGTGAATTCAAGCCCACATAGTGTTCCTCCTGGCTGAATAATACCACGTACACATTTCTGCTTTTAGTCCAGCTTGATAAAATGTGATATCCATTAGCCTATTGCTTTTAACCAGTGTTTTAAAAGATGCTTTCTCCGCGAGTCAGGGGCCGACACAAGGCGTAAGGTGTGCTAAAGATACACACAGACGTACTGATGAGGCACATGTATCGTAGGGCGTAAATCTTATCGAGACAAGCACATGAAAGTATTTACACACATCATTGTCACGAAAAAGTCTCTGTATAACTTATATGTAAGGGTTTCGAGCTATAAAAGCAGCCGTTAAACTATTTGCATTACATTCTTTAGGGTACAATACTTCCTTGGATCTTATGTGAATGCGGAATACTAGTGCACTGGGACGGCCCTTTATTGTCGGGAAGAAGCCAATTCACACTAAAATTAAATAAAAAGTTTTGAAGGTGATATTAAAGGAAAGGTTGTAAAGGAATAAGAGATGAAGCTTTAAGAAAATGCATGCATGACACTGATAAATAAGGTTTATAGGATATGCTGTCAATGCTTTGTTTTGAAAGAAAGAAAGGGTCCTCATAATATAGGGATGTCTCTCTCATAGTCTTCAATGGTCCCAAAGGGTCTGAATCCATGTCCGTGGTTCACCCTACACTGAACATGCACACTCATGTCCTCTCACTTTCACACAATCACTTTTATTACATGACAAGTACATCGATCTGTTTGTTTCTTCTACTTTGTTTTCTTGTTTTTTAATTTGGTGTCCGATATCATTTTAGAATTCGACAAATGTGGATTCACGCCGGATTATCTCACTTTAGGTAAAGCATTCCCTACTAAAGCATCTTCATGCTTAGGATTCGAATTCAATATTTCTAATTAAAAATTGAGGAATACTTATCACTCTGCCACAACATTTAGGTGATGGTTTCTTCTATTTGTTTCGTTACATTTATTCTCATATGAACCACGGCTGCTTTTTTCTGGAACAAAGTTCCAACTGTCTTAACAATAAATGGTTGGATCTATTTTTAATTTCATTCATTTTAGAACTCTCGACTCTCTCTATATATAGACAGATTATTTGTGTAGAAATTCCTAAAGAAAAGTTTGAAAAAACGAAAAGCCCAAAAAATTGGACTACATTAAGAAGAAATTTTTATCATGTCATTCATTAAGATTAGCAAGATGGTAGACTGGTGCCTTGATGGAATGTTGGAGAATAAAGCCATGCACGCTACGTAACTATATATGTCGTTGTTTAATTGAATAGGTTTTAACAATCCTTTAACTTCTAGTATGTATTTGCTACTAGTTAAATTGATTTTATTAGTGTTGCATGAAAAACAAGAAGATAATCATAAAGTTCACAAAAAAAAAAAAAATTTATTGTCCAACTTAACCATCCGCTATTAAAGTTTACTTATTATCCGACTAATCTATCACAAATAACTCAAGCAACTAATGCCTCAATCAAGTTTAGATAAGATACTTATTTCAAGCAAACTAAATTAATACTCTAAAAAGCTCTTTTCACGCAAATCAACCTTTGAACGGCTTGAATCTAGCCAAAATAACATAATAATATCAACAAAAACCATTGAAAACAAGCCCAAACAATAACTGCTAAGATCTTGGTTCAATTACGCAAAGTCAACCCAACAAGTCAATTACATACCTGCATCCTGGTACCCGACAAAACTCATAAATTTCGAACACTCATTCTAATACGAGTGCAAATATATGGGTTTCACCAAATTCGACCTTGAATCGACCCTCAAACCATCAATTGACTTCTCCAATATCATAGTAAAAAAACTCCTAAATTTCACCTTTAATTCACATAAATTAGGTGTAATAATTTATGGGTAATCAATATGTAACACCAAAATCAAATAAGGATTACTTACCCCTTCAATTGTAATGAAAAGCATTACAAAAATCACCAATAAACCGAGCGCCACACCTCCAAAAATGATAATTAATCAAAACCCTTCCAGATTATATTCAGCGCAGTTGATCCGCATATGCGGAACCTTTTCCGCATTAGCGGCTCAACTTCTGCAGAGAAACTCCTGCACTTGCGATCCCACTTAATAGCCCATCCTATCGTCTTTGCGATCACCTGATTGCTCTTGCGCAAACGCTTCTGTGATTTACTCCTCACAGATGTGGTCACGCTTTTCCCTAAACCATCTGCATTTGTGATCTTCTCCTCCTTCAATCCAGCTTCACTTCTGCGACCACAAACTCGCATCTGCGGACACGCATCTGCGATCAACCCTCCAAAGATGCAGAAGCACCAAAATAGAAATTCTTCAACAATGAAACATAGTCTAAAATAATATGAAATCAACCCCGCAACATACTTTAGGACCCCAGGGCCCGTCCAAACATACAAACGAATCCCAAAATATAACAAAGTCCTACTTGAGGTCTCAAATCATGCAAAATAATATCAAAACTACGAATCGTCAATCAAGATCAATCTATTAAGTTTATAAACTTTGTAATTCGAACGAAGCGTCCGATTCAAGCCTAACAAATCCAGAATCCAACCAAACCTCACACAAGCCATGAATGACCAAAAAAACATATTGTATCTTTTGGAACAACAATCTAAGTCCGATAGCATCAAAGTTAGCTTCGGGTCAAATTCCTAAACTTTTCAAACCTTCAAATTGTCAACTTTCACCCATTCGAACCAAAACCTTCTAGAAACATCCCAATGTAAATGCGGAAATACGATTGAGTCCAAAATCACCATCTGGACCTAATGAAACAATCAAAACTCTGATCCGAGGTTTAATACAAAAAAGTCAAACTTAATCAACTTTTTCAACTTAAAACTTTTAAAATGAGAATTATCAATTCCGACCTACTCGAAAACTGAAACCTACCATATACGCAGGTCATAATACATCATATGAATCTATTCAAGACCTCAAACAATCGAACGAATGCAAAATGCTCAAATCGGCTCGGGTCGTTATAGTTGAAAACTCCTATTGAGGTATGGTCTAATCTTTGGTTATCCTCTATATTCTCATGTGAAGAATGACAAACTTAGCCAAGGGAAAATTTGTAATTATTTTAGGGTCTGTAACTAGAGTGAAAGGTTATGGATCATAGCGCACATATCAGAAGACTCCATAATTAATTATTCGTGGAGATGTGATATTTAATAAATCATCTTCACTAGATAGTTAAAGGGAGAAGGCAATAACAAAAAATAGGTCTTGATGTCAATGACCATATAGAGCGAGAAATTAAATTTCGATAGCTCCGCTTAGTAGCTTAGAAGTATAGAAAGTGGAGGATCGCAAAATATTGATTAAGATGATAATATTGATGCACAAGCAGTTATTAGGCTCACTTAGCTCACAGATACTCTTAACATGATGTGATATTTTTCGCTTTGGGTCAAGCCGCACGATTTTTTCCTAAAAGATCTCACACCATTTCCTACACTTTATACGTAAGCTTTCAATATTTTTCAGCTACCAATGTGGGACTTTGTTCACACGTCTAACAATATAATATTTCTCTGGAACTAAGTTTCACGTGGCATACTACCGCGATGCACATGTCTCCCTCTCAACCCAAATTTTACGTGGCCATTACTACAATTTATGGGTCAATTTCTGAGATTCATTGTGTGTCACCACATTATCAGAGTATTTATTGCAACTAAAGTCAGCTACTAGCTTATTCTTGTTTGTATGCATATCTGAGCTCATAAGAGGAAGTAAACCGATCCTCATGACATCATTCTGCCATCACTTTATTTGTTCCGTCGAACCTGCACTCTAATACCAGTTGTTAGACTTAACCCACTAACAGATAACTCTACGCATAATGTTATTTATTTTGGGCCAAATTCATATGATTTTTCTAAAAAACAAACTGATTACATCGTTAGAAAATTCATATATCTTATATATAGGCTTCCAATCTTTTCAGCTACTAATATGAAATTTTACTCATACATCCAACATATCACAATTCTTACTTTATACTCTTTGGTCTTTTAAATATGTTAATATAATTAATTTAGTACGTGTAACTCTCTTTGAAACACTATTCTTCGTTTGCCTCGCCTCACTTTTAGATACTAATTAAACATGCAACCAATCTTTCAAGTAGCCAAACATTTTTAAACGACATAAGAAATATAAATGCATTTTCTGGGTCTAATTTTCTTTTTTCTATGCAGCTAAATATCAAGATCCGAGATGAAAAATGGAATTTGCTCGACATCGAGATCTTGTAGTCTTAAGTAAGACTCCCTTTTACACAATCTAAGCTCCTTGGTGAAAACAAAACCTCCTTTCCCAAATGCAAAAGCACTATCATCAATCTTCTAGGGATTGAGCTAACCCCTTTAATTCTCGCAAGTCCCAATAGAAAATATTACACATTGTTAAATTTTTTATTGTATTTCTTTTGTAATTTTGAAGGAGTATTGAATTAATAATAAGGTTTCGTTCGTGTGATATATAATTATGGATTTGATTGACTCGTAAAATTAGCCAATAATACTTGCATCAGGATAGGTTAGTTATATCATATGCACCTTTCGGGTTGTAATCTTTTCCCGATCATAAATAAATACAAAATATTTTATATACTGTATTACTTTTTTTATATCATTTATAAATTTTATGTTTTGTTTTAGGATCATTGGTGCTTCTATTTTGTAATTGATCAATGATTTCCTTTACATAATAATAACAAGGCTAAATCGCAAACAGGTGCATGCTACTACACGTGGTAGGAACAAACTTCTCAAAAAATTGACAGTCTTCTAGTGTTTACGGAAACCTAAATATATAATCACCTCTTGTTCACTATCCGGAAAATATTTAAATTTTCCAAAAATGTTATTATATCCATAAAATGCATGACACTTGAAAAGTCTGACACACATCCCCGATATTTTTGATGAGTCCGAGCTAACAATAGAAGAAAGAAAGAACATTACCAAAATATATCTGTCAAATCATCTTAATCATGTTTACCAGAATTTGTGGGAAAGAAATTATATACTCTATTAAGGAATTAGAAACTATGCCCACTCTTAAAATTAGCTCTTCAACATTTGTGTGATCAATTAATTAGTATAATGAACATGACATAAATCATGACCAAGGGAATAAAAGAACTTGATACATGGGGTTATTATTAAGCTTTATTCTTTTTCAAGATTCCACATGACCCCATTCTTTTCTTGCTTTTTTATTTTCGTGCTTTTTTTAAGAATGTGCAAAAAGTGCCACTACATTATTGATGTTATGATGTACAAACCAGGATAGAATTGGATGCCCATCAATTAGGTTTCCCTAAATTTGGCTTCTGTTCGTTCACTATAGCCTGTGCTTTTAAGGCCAATGTGCCTTTTCCCTAGTGATTACATAATTAATCAAGATTTTCAATAATTAAAAAGTACACTACCTCGATATAGACATCAGCTGGAGCATATTCATTAATGAGCTTTGGGTAGCTAGCCTAAGAATCGTATACAAATAATAACCATCATGCGCGTATAAATGTGTTTTACGAACCTAACATACATAAAATTGTAGTATCAATTTTAAATTAATGCGTATTATTTTTGTCTGAATTATTTATTTATCGAATAGGTTTTCTTTTCAATTGTTATGATTATATATAACAAATTAAACGAAGAACATACATAATTATTACGATATTTTAGTAAAGTTATTATTGATCAATTAGCACTAAAAATCAGATTAATTTTAGATGGTTGAAATGGACTGGGTTAAAGTAGAGACATTTGCATCTATACCAGATTAGTATGTCACGTTTTAACTTGTGCTTGCTTTGTAAAAAAATTGCAAGCATACCCCTTTTTCGCATAACTTCAGCATACGAGGCTGAAGTAGCAAATGCAATTACGCAAAACTTCAGCATTCTAGCAGATGGGCCTGGAGTAGCAAGTGTGCCGAACTAAGTATGCTGAAGTTTTTGTTTATAATTGTTGAACTTAAGCATAATAGCTGAAGTTTTGTTCTCTATTTGCTAATTGCTTAAATTTTTATTTTTGTAACTGTCGAACTTCAATTCTAGAGCTGAAGTTTTTGTTTTGTAACTCGCGAACTTCAGTTCTAGAGCTGAAGTTTTTATTTTTTAACCGGCGAACTTCAGCTTTAGAGATGAAGTTTTTGTTTTTGTAACTGGCGAACTTCAGCTCTAGAGCTGAAGTTTTTGTTTTGTAACTAAGCTGAAGTTTTTGTTTTGTAATGTAACTCTCGAACTTAAGCTCTAGAGCTGAAGTTATTTAGTTCATTTATAAAAACTTCAACATTACATAAGCTCAAGTTTTTGAAAAAACTTTCTAACATACTAGATAAATAATCAGATTGCCAACAGTATCTAAATTAAAAATTTTGAAAACAATAAACATGAAAAGAATAGAATTATCATTGTCTACTAACTTACGTTGGTGGAAATATTCATAATTATAGTCCACTAACTTACGTAATTATTTATAATTTATTATTAAATAATCTGATAAACATATTTATGGCAATCATCCGATCAACTGAAGTTTCATAGCAGCACCAATAACAACAGAAGAAAAGAAGAAGAAGAAGAAGAAGAAGAAGAAGAAGAAGAAGAAGAAGAAGAAGAAGAAGAAGAAGACGAAGGAGGAGAAGAAAGAGGAGAAAGGGGCTGAAGTTATTTAATAAGAGCGTACGAGTTAAAAAAAATTAAAATGGATATAAGTTAAATGGGGGCGACCTAATAAGACGTCCCGTATAACTTTATATTAAAATAAATTGAATTCAACAAATAAGTGGATCCATGAACTAATTGTGCGAATTAAATGAGTTTGAGCTCAAATTGATACCCCTAATTAATATTGCAACAGATGAACATAGCATGAGAGCCGAACACCGGTCAAACCAAGAATAAGAAATGAGTCTGTAAAAGAAAAAGATATGTAACCTAACTCAATTCTAAAAAATAGCACAAAAGATGAAACAACTGCAAAAATATATAAAGAGATCACAACCCGTATATTCAACTAACGCGGGACTTTAGCAGTATTATACAGATGATCGGTCCACGTGCATGGGTGGTGACAATGAGCTGAACCCAGTGGTTGCTGGATAGTCCTTGTATATATTAAAATTTTAACTAAATAGGTGCAAAAATTAATCTTGAACCCAATAAATTAGATGTAATATAATAGAATTTCTCAATTCATAAAATTTAAATTCTAAATTGGCCTCGCCTCAATCTTACTGATAATATCACTGTTATAGTTCAGTGGATAGTGGGCACTGTCTACTTCTTTCTTCTATACTTCTCTTTCTTTTTTTTGGTGTGGTTATACTGTTGTCCCACATCGGAGGGATTTGAGGTCCTTGGTCTCTTTATATGGCTTGGACAATCCTCACCTCATAAGCTAGCTTTTGGGGTTGAGTTAGGCCCAATGTCCATTCTTATCATATACGTGATAAATGTCGAGCTTGTATGACAGTGTAATTTCTCCATGTACAAATGTTATCAAGTTGTATCTTTTGCCTTCATGTATTTGCATGCTTCTCTTCAGCACAAAATGAGACATATATACTGCAAAGAATTATATAAAGGAAGACACCTCTAGCTGTTATATCCCTCTTTCCCCACATTTGTTTGTCCCCACTTCATTGTTTGTATTATCAAACCCATTAACTAACACAGTTGATCCTCAAGGAAATTGCTGGATTTGCTTGTTTTGGACTGGCTGGGTAGCAGTTCAAAACTTGGCCCCTATCTCCATTATGCTTTGCTTTCGTACACCGCCTGTACTGGACAAAATAATAAAGTGAGAGCTAGCTATTATGTTAATGTTCTTCTGCTCTTTTCCTTATACTATGATTTTTACTCTCTATTTCCTATTTTAAGTAAAGATATTATAGGGTTCGAGCCGTAGAAGCAGCCACTGATACTTACATTAAGTAGAGTAGACCGTATACATCATATGTTCTTAAATACGATATTTTCTGAAACCCTATGTAAATACAAAATACTTTATGTACTGAACTACACATACTAACATCATGATAAACAACTGAACGTTATATCTCGCAGTGTCACTCGTGGGCAAGAGAAGAAGGGGGTCCATTTTCTTGTGGCTGGCCATGCCTTGGACATGTGAAATAATTAGTGTTTAGGGAGACAAAAGTGAATTGAAACCAAACTATGCATGGCCCGTAAGGTATTATTGCAAGTTGTGGGAAAGGGGATTGGGGGCAGCAGTGGAGCCATGAGTTTATGCATGGATATTAAAAACAAATAGTAATCAACTGGTGTTACCTTTGGCATTTAACTTAAAATTTATTTTTTGAACCCCATTGGAATTCTCTGTTATCTTACGGATCCAAAAGCATTCACTTTTTTCCTATTTTCGCAATATAATTTTTGACCAAAGAAATTCGATTAAGAGGCGTTTGACTAAGCTTATAAGCTGATCAAACTAGTTTATAAGCATTTTTCAGCTTATCTACGTGTTTGGTATAGTTAAAGTGCTTAAATAATTCCTAAAGCCCGACTTCGAAGCTCAGCTTAGCCCAGGACTTGGGAATAGAGCGAAGGAAAGGCGCCCTGGATCTCTCGATCCAGAACTACTAGGAGGGGAGGGCCATATCTTTGAATCTAAAAAGGACATCTCTTTTTTCTGTCTAAGCATATTCCAAGATCCAATTTTGGGTCATTTCTTGGTTAACATGATCTGCCATAATCTCTTCGATCCCTTCATTTATGTGCCATAATAGAGAGAGATTTGGTTGAAGGCGTAAGCGCAGCTATTAAATAAAATCCGCATCTGCTATTGACCTCTTTGATAGTTCGACCGTTATCCCCCGTCTAACTAAACTATTCAAAAGTTATAAGCTGGTCACCCCCATTTTCAGCTTATGAGCACTTTAAGTTTGACCAAGCTTTTTACTATTTTATCCCTAATATATTTCTTTCAAAATAAAATTCCAACATCACGTATTTTTTCAACCTAAACCCTTCGCATCTTCAAGTCTACAATTCTCATTGACTATTTGAGGTAAGTAAATTCTCTATTCCTTTGCATATTTGTATCTATGTGATTATGTATTAACCTTTGAACTATATGTAATAAACATGGTCATATCCAAATTTTAGTGTATTGCTTTCTAAGTGTTGTGGTGATGAAGATAGTCTTTTTCTTCAAATATTTTATCCTATTTAGGTTTATTTTTTACTGAGAACTTTTGTTAATTTATGAATTATTATAACTTGATTATATGATTATCATAAAATAAATTATATTTATAATAAAAATTATCTTATCTAATCACAATTGTATTTAAAATATAATGACAAATAGAATATTTTGTATTTGCATCGATCTAGATTCTAAAATTTTGAAGAAATTACGCAAGTGTAAACAATCTAAGGTTATTCAAGTAGGGGTGTTCATCGGGCGGATTTTTACTCTTAACGGTTATCGGCTTTTAAGTGTATTCATCTGTTAGCCACCCGATAAGATATCGGGCGGATTGGTGTCGGGTTAGCTCTTATCGGGCGGTTACTGGGCGATTTATCGGTTTAATACCTAAGGGCTCAAATGTATTCTGTCCGCACAGTACACACTACATTGTCCAATGTCCAGTTCCATTTCTACTTCTTTTCCTATTTCAATTACATGAAAACAATAAAAACACTGAAAGAAATACAGGCCTTGAGGATCAGAAGTATGGGATCAGAAGCTATATGATCAGTAGCTCTACTATCTAAAATCCATGGTTTACTAAATACGGAATTACATGAAGCATTTCGAAAAAGAGATAAACCTGTTGCATTTGCATAACCATCAATGTTACTGTAGCACAATTTTGAGTCATCTTAGACAAAGCATCAGCACTTTGTTGCATGTGAAAAGCTACTGGTCTCTTGAGAGTGAGGTCCATGTGAAGTTTGAGAAGAATCTGTAGCACTAGCTGATGGAACAATATTGTGCAAGTTACCTTGACTCCTATGTGATGATTGCTGCCATTTTGGTTGCTTGATTTGTTTAAAATCCATGTGCCATTTTTGAACTTACAACTATCCTCTGTATGGCCTCTTTTGTTACAATAATTGCAATGAAATTTTAGAGTCCTACAATTTTCAATTGTATGTCCCTCTCTATTGCAGTGTTCACAATGCTCGTGTTTGTACTTGTCAAAAGAATTATTTGGACGGTTTTGAATTGCAGCAGCAATAGAAAAAGTTTCAACTGGTTCTGATGCCATACCTCGTTGCGTTTCTTTTTGAATAACAAGAGAGTAAGCTTGGCGAACATTGGGTAGTGGCGACATCATTAGTACATTTGAACGGACAACATTGTAGGTGTCATTCAGGCCCATGAGAAATTGCATTACACCATCTTCTTCCAATTGTTCAGTATGTGATTGCAAGTAGGTACAGATCTGTGCGTACCTAACTCGTCCCAAATGGTTTTGAGTTTTGTAAAGTAAGCAGAAATTGTCATTGTACCTTGTTAAAGAGACGCCAATGACTTTTGGATCTGATAGATTGCTAATTTGTTTTTGTTATACACTTATAAAGTTATACTTATTCATTTTTAAGGTTTTTAGTTTTTATAATTATGTAAGTAAAACTAAATTTTATATATATATATATATATATATATATATATATATATATATATATATATATTCTTAACGGGTTAACGGATTATCCGTTAAGAAAATTGAATAATCCGCCCCCAAACCGATAAGCCGTTAATAAAAAATTTTATATATATATATATTCTTAACGGGTTAACGGATTATCCGTTAAGAAAATTGAATAATCCGCCCCCAAACCGATAAGCCGTTAATAAAAAAATTCAATCCGTTCTCCATCCGTTAAGCCGTTACCATTAAGCCATTAAGCTTCGGTTCGGTTCGGTTCGATTTTCGGTTGCGGATCGGTTTTGAACACCCATATATTCAAGTCATTTAACAGAAAAAAAGCTTATCAACACCTTTTTATCAAATACTGCATCACCTTATTATTAATTTCAGCACTTGTATTTAAATACATAATTACTTATTTTTTAAATTAATTTTAACACTTAAAAATATTTTTCAGCCTCTAATATTTATTAGCTAATTCAAACGAGCTCTAAACCCTTGACTCTAAATAACTCCCCTCGTTTAGGGGATTAATATTAGGCTTTGGGAAAGATAGGATCAAACTAAAAGGTGAGGTGAGGATGAATTTTGGCGGATGATTTGCTTACTCCATATGCATGAATATAGACTAGTCGGAAAATAAGTTAACTTTAATTGCTGGTTAAGTTGGACAATAAATTTTTTTGTGAACTTTATGATTATCTTCTTGTTTTTCATGCAAAACTAATAACATCAATTTACTAGTAGGAAATACATATTAGAAGTTAAAGGATTTTTAAAACCAAGTCAATTAAATAACGACATATATATGGTTACGTTGTGTGCATGGCTTTGTTCTCCAACTTTGCCATCAAGGCACCAGGCCACCACCATCTTGCTAATCTTAATGAATGATTGTAACAATCCGGTAGATTTTTTTGAGAGTTATAGCCCTATTCTTCATTTACTGTTCACTTTATGCTTTACAGTTATTATATGACTTGCCGAGGTAGTTGGTTCGGATCCAGAGAGGTTTCAGGATGAATATGAGACATTTATTCTCAAAGTTGGAGGCTTAAATTGAAAAGGTTGACCGAATATTGACTTTTGTGAAAAGGACTCCGGATTGGAGTTTTGATGATTCTGTTAGCTCCGTCGGTGATCTTGGACTTAGGAGTGTCTCCGGATTTTAACTTGGAGGTCCGTAGTTGAATTAGGCCTGAAATAGCGAAAGTTGGAAGATTGGATTTTTGGCCGAGAGTGGACTTTGTGGTTACCGGGCTCGAATTGGGGTTTCGAAAGTTTGAGTAGGTCTGTGGTATCATTTGTGACTTTTGTACTCAATTTGGGTTCAATAGGACGTGATTTGATGGGTTTCGACATCTAATGTAAAAGGTAGAAGTTTAAAGTTCATTAGGCTTGAATCGATGTGTGATTCATGATTTTAGCATTGTTTTATGTGATTTAAAGGCTCGACTACGTTCCTATGATATTTTGGACTTGATGGAATGTATGGTTAAGATCTTGGGTGCCTCAGGTAAGTTTCAGATGGTTAACAGATCAATTTTTGAACTTGGGGATGTGCAGAAGTTTTCTGGTGTCTGTATATGGTTTTCTTGTACGCAATCACGTGAGAGGGTCCGTGATTGTGTAGACCAATTGGGGAAACTAACAAAATTTTATATGTGATCGCTATTGTGGCATGCGATTGCGAAGGCTGGAGAGTCTGGGCATCACGAACGCGTGATAAGGATCATGTTTGCACAGGAGAAGTGAAACTGTAGTGGAGTTCATGCATTTTTCTTTGCGGTCTCCTGAGGAAGGACGCGATTGCGTAGGTCTGTGGGGGCAGTGGTCCGTGATCGCAGGTGTAGAGACATGTTTGGATAGGCTTGAAGTTCTGGGGCAACTCAGTTGTGCTTTGAGATCGCGAGGCAATTTCGCGATCGCGAAGAAGTGATACCTGGGCAAATTTAAATATTTAAAAAATGAGGGTTTGAGTCCGTAACACATATTTGATTTTGGTAGCTTGGCGGGAGGCGATTCTTGGAGAGATTTTCAAGTGGGTGATTGGGATAAATGATTCCTACCTAGTTTCGGTTAATTTTTAAGTTTATTTATTTGATTTCATCATTAAATTAGTGATTTGGGGTGAAAATTGGGGGGGGGGGGGGGGATGGAGTAAAAATGTAGGCCAAATTTTAAAGATTTGATCGAAATTTGATATTGGATTTGAGTAATTTTGGTGTGGGTGGACTTGTGGTTGAATGGGTGTTCAAATTTTGTGATTTTTTCTGATTCTGAGGCATGGGCCAGGGGCCAACTTTTTGGTTGACTTTTTGACTTTTGATTAAGAGCTTTGTATTTTCTTATGGAATTGATTCCTTTAGCTCGTGTTGACTTTATCGAACTGTTTGTGACTAGATTCGAGGCATTCAGAGGCTGTTTCGCGAGGTAAGGGCCTGTTGGAGTATATATTTGTGTGGTCTGAGGTAAGTAACACTTCTTAACTTGGTCCTGAGGGTATGAAACCATGAATTATCTGTTATGTTATCGGTGCTGAGGTAATGCACACTAGGGGCGTGCATTCAATTTATCGATTCGATTTTGACCTTTATTCATAATTATTTATCGATTATCAATTTGTACATATGCTTATCGTTATCGTTTCAATAAGGTTTCAATTTTTTCGATTTCGATTAATCGATTTTTGGGGCTTATCGATTCGGTTATCGATTACATCAATAAGAAAATTTGCGAGATTCTACGGAAAGTATGTTGTTATAAATATGTAACGACCCGACCGGTCGTTTTGACCTTTTTCACATTGATCGCCAGTTCTCGGGCATGATTTGGCCCATGTGGTGTGCTACGACCTATAAAGATCGTCAGTTTTGGTTTTCAGCAAAAATTTGGAATAAATTCTGTGAGAAAATGCTAAATTTGATATTAAATTGAATAAATTTGACTTCGGTTAACATTTTGGATAAACGGACTGAGACCCGTGATTTGACGGTCCCTAAGGGTCCGTAGGAAAATATGGGACTTGGGCATATGCCCGTAATCGAATTCTGTGGTCCCAAGTTTGAGAAATAAATTTGTGTGAAATTATTTTCTGGAAATAATTATGGAAATTAAAAATGAAATTTGATTTAAAAACTATGGTATCGGGTCCGTATTTTGGTTCCAGTTCCCCATACAAGTCTCATATATGGTTTAAGCGCTTTTTAGAAGGATTAGTTGGCGATTTAATCGCACAGATAAGTCTATAGGATGTTTTTGAGATTGTGTGCATATTTGATTTGGAGCCCCGAGGGCTCGGGAGAGTCTTTGATAGGTATCGGAGTGCATTTTGAACTAAGAGGAAATCTCGTACACTCAGTCCTGCAATTTTCGCATTTGCGAAGCAGGCCTCGCAAATGCGAGCCTGGCATCACAAATGTGAGGAAAGGCATAGTGCACTAGGGTCGCGAATGCGACCATTGGGTTCGTAATTGCGGAATTGAGCTGGTCGCAAATGCGAAGGTGCCCATTTTGACCAGGGTTCGCAAATGCAATAAGAGACCCGCAAATGCAATGTTGCAAAAGAGACAAAGTGGAGCAAATGGGAGACTGGGGAATATTTGTTGGGTTCGCAATTGCGAACCCAAGCTTGCAATTCTCATATCTGAGGGTTGTGTCCAGTTATAAAATTCAAAACTTAGCCCATTTCC